>PYXC01002371.1:392500-747500 GCA_015244755.2 Tenualosa ilisha
CATTCTCTTCTATCAGATTTACTCAATGTCCATTTGCCCCGTTGTGGAGTTGACACTCCTTGACTGGCTCTGTTCAGTGGATAATAGTGCTGTCTTTATGGAAGCTAACCCAATTCCTCACTGCTCCATGCCCCGTCTTCACTTTTCATTTAGATTCCTCCCCAGTTATTCTTTCAGGAGAGTGAAAAACAACTCCCCTCAAAAAGCTTTTGACATCATAGGAAACCTGTGGCAGGTAAGTAAAGGTGTCACATGGGATGCTGTTTACCCACATTTGAACATTTTCTTACATGATCTCATTAAGTTGAGGAGACAAACGCCCTTTCACCTTTGACTTTAAGAAAGTAGGTACCTCCACCTTTCCATTTAAATATGTGCACATCAACCCAACAAATTCCACGTAATATCACATGCCATGTAATATCACATGCCATGTAATATCACTTTCACTTTACCTTCTTCTAGAAATGTCATCGCTCTATTCTTCATCAGTTTCAATCTCTGTTACTGCCCCCTTACCTGATTGTTCATGAAGATGTAGATGATGGGGTTGATGACTGTGCTGAACTTTGCCAGGATAGAGGGGATGATGCTGGCCTCTGGGGTCACCAGACCCGGACGCCCAAACGTGGCCACGAGCGCCATGATCCCGTAGGGCAGCCAGCACAGCAGGTAGGCTACCACCATGGTGATCACCATCACCAACACACGCTGTTCCCGCTTACGGCTCACGGCCATGTTGATACGGCTCACCTTCAATAGTACAGAGGCAGGGGTGGAGCGAGTGGGGGTGTGGAGAGGAGAGAAGAGGAAAGACAACATGAGGAAGAGGAGGAGGAGGACAGAAGTAGAAGAGAAGGTGGGGAAAGGGGGGTGGACAGGAGAGAGATCGAGAAAGGAAACGTTAACAAGGCTATTGCTTGCTATTGAAAATTGCATAGCCTAGATATAGCAGACAAATAGCCGAGTACCAAATGATAGCACATGCCTTAAAAAAATGTCCTCTGCCACCAATTATGTCAATTATGCCAACAATAGAGTAAGCAATGTCTCAAGTGCAGCCCCAACCAAGTCCGTCCTGCAGAGTTCCAAACAAAATTGGAGTAAAAAGCATCCATTCAGTACAAGTAGTTTAACCTTGAGCTGTTGTTCTGGAACTCCGGCAATCTTAATTACTGCAGTGGCAGAGAGTGTACTCACACTGCATAAAATATCTACAGCGCCTTTGTTCTTCAACATCTCTCACATCTCTGCCTCATACAGGACTGACTGAATTAGTATTGTCAGCTAAAGTCAATCATCGCAGCCAGTTGTCCTGGAAAGCCTGGGTCCAACTGTGCCAACCAGCAGAGGCAAAGAAAAGAACAGGAGTGAGAGGATTTGTTCTCTTCTCCAGCAGACAGACGTTGTACATAGATATATAGCTCAATTGTGTGAACACATGTTCTACTGTCATGTGGCATGCATGCTCGAGTGTCAGCTTTAGTCTCACTTCCTCTCTCTCTCTCACTCTCTATCCATCTCTCTCTCTCTCTCTCTCTCCCTTACTCTCTTTCTGTTTGTTTCTATTCAGCTCTCTTCCTCTTTCTCCATGGCTGGCTGGCACGATTTTTAGTTCCATGCTTTCATGGTCCAGCTGGGCTCCAGCTGTCTCCTGCTGTCAGCCTTGATTAATCAGCATGAATATGCATCTCTATTTAGCCAGGCCCAGCCCACAGCCCAGCCCAGTCGGGTCAAACGATGGGCCCCACGCAATGTATCCCAGCTGATTACCAGGGTGAGATCACATTATGTGCTTCGGAGGTTCCTCCCATGCACCAGGTCCTCAGCTCTCTGCTTGTCACTGAGCTGAGCTATATTTTTCATGGGCCACGATGGGTCTGTGAGACTGCTGGAGTCTAATTGAGGTTAATGGGGTTTGTCCTCCATCAGACTGGGAATGTCTGACAAAAAGCCCCAGCCTGCACGGGACTGATCACCCCCACGTGAGACACTGACATCTCCCTGGAATCCATTTCTCCTATCATTCCTCTTTCGTGCAGTAAATTGCGACTTTTCCGCCATGCTTAATTCCTCGCCTAAACGTGTGTAGAGTAATAACGCTCTGATTTACCTTGCTACATTTGAGATAACTTGTCTGCTCACCTGTTTCAGACTTTTTAATGTTGTTTTCAAGATTTAATTAAGGCCAGTGGACCAAAACATCTGCAGCACCAGCGGTTCTAGCTAAGGTAATTTTTTGTCATTTTCAGAGGCAAATAAACAAGTTGATCAGAAAACTCTTCACAGAGTCCTTTCAGGGGCGGCACGCACCAGGGAATACAGTCTGATTTCACAATTTGTTACTCAACCTGCTGATTGACAGGCTTTTAATTGGCACCCTGTTGATGCATGCATAGGCTTTAGCTGTTATTTACAGGTAAATGGTGAGAAGGCATCAGGAGACAACAGACTACAGTGTGTGTCTGCGTGTGTGTGCACAAATATCATGGATATGGTATAAGGTCAAGCGCTGCTTGATCAGCCATTTTCACCGTAGTACAAAAGAACAGATGTCAATCAATACTCTGTATGACATCTCTTATGAGTTTTCATTTTAACTTTGTAAAGTAAATCCAGGCTGAAATTGTCATATGGTACATAGCAATTCAAAGGTAGGCAAAGGCAAATTCAGGTACATATGTCTTCAAAACCAGATTGTTGATGGATGCAGATTATTCTTTCCTTTAGCCAGTAGTGCAGTATGCAGTGGGGCTTTTTAAAGCTGTATTGCAGTGGTGCTGAGTATGAGCTCTCCTTGTGCTCTGTTCAGCTGACATTGTATGTCCACCCACAGGAACGCGAGGCCAGGTTTTGCTCAAACTGCTTGCCTTGGACACTTCACCTTCTCTAGTGAGAAACTGCTGGCTACTGCCTGATATCATTTATAATGTCACATAAAGAACGCTTTAGAATAAACCAGAGCCAGTTACACTGTTTTAAAGTTCTTCACGTGCAAAGTTGCTATCAGGCTCACTATAAATAACAGTTGATTGGTGAACTAGACCCTCACTATCCTCCGACTGCACTAAGGGCTTCTGACAAATGGCTGCTTTCTATCCTGTACAATCATTTGAGACATAAACGTTATCGTGTTAGTTGTTCCTGTCCTATAGCAGCAGTTCCATGGCGTATGACAAGTGACATACACATTTACATTTGCCAAGACGAAAGCAGAGGTGACCTGAGTAGAGGTAAGGTGTCTGGATCAGAGAGAGATTTCATTGTCACCAAAAGTTACACAACAAATAAACTGGAGCTCTCAAGGCCAGATCCACAGTGTGCTGGATAACTCTGGACGCTCACACAAATAAGTTTGCAGTTGCAAAGAAGCATAATGCATAATAATCAAGGCAATTACAGTTTTTTTTAATCACTAACAAGCATTAACCTATACTTAAAATACTTTTTCTAAACACTTTACAAAGGAAAACACCTACATCCCACCATTAGCCAAACAGTTAATTTTCTTATCAAAAGCACACTTTGTTAAGAAAACACTAAGTCCATATGTCAAAATGCCAAAAATGTCTCTCTATACGTGCTACCACCAAAACACAGACAATCTGACTCAAAATCAAATTGTCTCAAATTCTACCAAACACTAGCATGTTTTTTCTTTACACACGTGAACATGTAGTCAGTCATAGTACACTATCTTTCAAAATACTAACAGGTCATGGCATTACTGAAACTACATTCATTTTCATGTATTTTAAATCCATGACTTCATGGACTACATTGACTTCAAAACCTTGCTTCCGTTTACTTCTGTTATCTATTTAAAGTAAATCTGTTTACTTTACCAATTATTTTTGTGTGAGTGTAGATGTGTGCAAAAATGTCATGTGTTGGAATTGTTGCAGATACATAGTCCTACATTTCTTTCCAGCAGCTAATATGCTTTTCTCTAGTCTGTACACACCAAGTACAACAAACCACCAGTCTGTTGTCAGCACCTGCCAACTTCTCCAATTGCAATTGCATTTTTAAAAAAAAAATATCTGTTCAGTTTCTTTCAAGAATTATCATCTATGTAACCACTGTGTGTCTGTTATTGCTGAACTAAGGGTTTTGTACTCTATTTAAGGCATGCTGTGTGTAAGCCATCGGCCAGAACAGGCCGATGGTGTGCAAATTGTATTTAGAGTTTTGAAAATGAAGCTGATGATCAGACAAAAGCTTGTCAGTGATTGAAAAAAAACTGCATCATCTAAGTAAACATTGTGCAGCTGTTATTGACAAACTAAGGGTTATGTACTGTACTTAAGGTTTTGGACACTAGATTTCTATTTCTGGCACGCTATGTGTAAGCATTTGCAAATAAGACATAAAACATACAGAATTTAGGTGTTGGGGTGATCCTGTATGTATAGAAAATTTAAGCATTGTAGAAATGCATTCGCTGACTGCATTTAGTGTGAAAACAGCAAGAAATGTGGCTACAACAGACCAATAGTGTGCTAGTTGTATTTAAAGTTTTGAAAAATTGGCTTTAGGTCATACAAAAGCTTGTTGGTGGTTGAAAAAAAACTAGAAATAGCTTTCAAGTCTATCAGCATCAATCTAATTTAATAAATAACTTCTCTATTTGTGCTTTTGGCAAAGGACACTACTCAGAGATGCTTGATAATGGCCACAAGGAGACTGAACAAGCACACAGTACAGATTCGCAAAGAATCTTTTTTTGGCACACAAAGGCCTGCCGGAGAGTGCTGAGGGCTGACTCAGGCATGCTGTAGGAGAAGAGGAGGAAAAGGAGGGGGTGAGGGAGAGAAAATAAGAAGAAGGACCATTTATAAGGGCTTGAGTAAACATTAATATTTATGGGGCGTGGAGATGAAATAAAAAAGAAATTAGCAAAATGCTTTTCACTGTTAAACTTTCAGCCCAAAGACAGGAAACTATAAAAAGGTAACACACCATAACTTCAAAACTATTGTGTTGGGAATTTACAAGAAAATCAAAGTAAAGACGCACATACCGATAATAAGATAATAATTTTAACCTCTGTGCTATAAAATTCTTATTATTGTTATTTATCTGGGTAGATAGAACACAAGTACCACCACCCACTCTCAGCCTCCATTGTGCTTTCATTATAATAAAAGTGAAAAGAGGACAACCAGCCAAGAGTCTTGCGGCTTTTATGTGTCCTTCTCTGACATATAAAAAATAATGAAAAAAAAAAGTTACATCGAACACAGGCAAAATTAAAGGTCACCAAAAGTCATGGTCACCAAAACCATATGTCACCAAAAGGCTGAATGGAAATAAATTGGTCGCATCCACAATGACCAGTGTGAAAACCAGGCTGTGATTAATCCCTAGATTCCTGAGGGTTAACAGAGACCATATCAGAGTGAGATATTGTGATTAATTACATTTTAATAGGATCATATTGTGTCTTCAGATATGCGATAACCAGGAAGCTAGTGCATAGATCAGTTAATCAGCTGAACTAATAAAATACAGTTCTGTCCATCTCTGGTCACAGTTATATTCACTTGTGCTAATGAGATCAGATGACTTGCTGGTTAGCATATTGTACATTTGGCTATTGGGTTGAAGTAATCTAGTAATCTAGTAATATGTAATCCAGGTAGAACAACCAGTTAGACCTGTCTAGCCCTATTCCTTGACTATCGAGGGGCCAAAACCAGCCGCCCTCCCAACCCTGCTGACCCAAAACAGCAACAAAAATATCCAGAAAAATTCCTGATGTGTTGCCTACTCTGTTTGCCTAATGGATGTAGGTGGTGAGTCTAGAGACTGCTTGCCTTACCCTAAAATACAGCACAATGGTGTGTGTGTGTTTGTGTTTATGTTTGGGGGGGGGGGGGGTGTCCAACTGAATACATAGTGTGATTTGCCCGAGGCGTGACGGGAATTTGGAATGGAAAAGCCCTTGTGATGCACGTTAGTCACTAGTGGCTGGTGTCTGTGGACACGCTGACCGACCAAATAAAGCAGCAACTGGGTCGGTCGGCTGGGGCATGAAGCCTGGGGCAGAAATAGGTGTGTGTGTGTGTGTGTGTGTGTGTGTGTGTGTGTGTGTGTGTGTGTACGTTGATGAGAGACAGAGAGACAGAGCATGGAGTGCGCCAGTATGTGAGGGAGCCTGAAAGATCCGGATGTGACAGCAAAGGTTGGACAAAGCAGCAGCAGAAGCCAAGGCTCAAGGACAAGCGTAGATTTCAGACATGTTTTCCTCTGGGCATGAGTGCAGCCCTACATAACCGAACTGTGAATCTGTGTGTGTATGTGTGTGTTTGTGTGTGTGTGTGCGTCAAGATAACTGTGTGTCAACTGGCACCACACTTGTGTTTCTGTAATTAAATCTCTGAACAGCCTATTAAGACAAGTTGTTTGCTCATGAAATGCAATTAAAAGCAATGATTTGAGAGCTAAATGGATTACAGACACCAGCCGTGAAATGGGAAACATGTAAAACTGGGTTAAAAGAATCTGGCTGTGCTAAGCGTTATACAACAGCCACCACCACAGCAACCCATCTCCATCCAGTCCAAATACTCCACTGGTGTTTTAATATCTCAACAGTTACTTAATGCAGCTTCATAGGGCATTGAAAGTTCAAATACAAGCTTCACTACTCATGAGGAGCACATGTGAGGCATTCAGCACATTAGGTTGTTTCTTTCAGGCTTTTGCAAGCACATATTCATAACTACAAAATGACTACAATTTAACACACAAATACCCCAACTGCACAACAAATATCTAATCTAAATAATCTATCTAAATATCAAAAAATATTTTCAGTGTTCTCAGAGTAATGTTTCTGTTCTCGTTTCATCAGATACCGCTTTTCCACACTGTAATGTTGGATCATTGGGCTGATACTGTCAGCTTTATTTAATCTAATCTTTTAATAAATGTCAACAAATATGAGATTATCACGCCTTTCTTAATCTGCTTTATTTACTCACAGCACTGCGGAGCTGTGCCATGACACTTAGTATCACTGATATGATCTCATAGTTTAAATTCATCCAAACATTAGAGAAAATCAGCTTTCCCAGTCATAGTTGCACCTGTGAGACACATTTGATTTGGGTTTAGTTGAGTTATGTTGTACACATTTCAAACCACTCCCAGGGGAAGTCCCTTAAATTCTTGGAAAGTCTTCAAACCTTCAATAACATAGACACTGACAGGCCCTCAGCAAACAGGCATGCGAACACATAATGAGACACACACTGCATATCAGCTCAAAGAAGCCAGCTGTGAGTATACTGTGTGTGTGTGTGTGTGGGTGATGTGGGGTATGTGAGAAAGGGGACCACAGACACACACACACACATACACACGCGCACGCACACTCACACCCACACTTACTCACACACAGAAAAGTTGCATGTAACAGCACATGGCACTTTTGGCCCTCCCTGATGGTAATGCTGGCATAATGAGCTCCTGCTCTGGAGGGTCTTGACTAATCCGGTCTCACAGCGGGGACAGCTTCTCCACATGCCCACCCCGACCCTGTCCCTTTCTCCACGCAGCCAGACAACACTCCCCAACTACCCCCCACCCCCACGCCCACTCACCGCGCCCCCCCCCCCCCCCCGCTGCCACGGCCGTCGGGGACACACACAAGCCGCCCCGTGATGAAGGTCAGCCCTGCAGGAAGGCTCCAGGTAGGAGGCCCTGGAGCTGGAGAGTTGCTGCAGCCGCAGCGCTGGAGCCCATGCTGTTGCCAGGTAGACTTGGCAGGTGTGACATAAAAGAGAGATGCTCACCGATTCTTTTTTGCTCCTCCTCTTTTTTTTCTCTCTCTGGTTCTCTTCTTCTCTCTTGTCATCCTGCAGGCAATGAGACTTCGTTCGGCGCCGGCCTCTGCCAGCCTGCTGCGAGAGCTATCGCTGGCGCTCTGTGATCAAGATGTTAGCAGGGGAGAGGAAGGGGGGGGGGGGGCGCATTGGGACTCTAGAGGAGCGTTCACTTGTCTTGCGGTAATTTGGAATTAGTTGATTAAGGTGAGAGAGAGAAAGAAAGAGAGAGAGAGAGAGAGAAGAGAGAGAGAGACCTCCTGTGGGGGAGCCATGCAGCGTTGATGAAGTTTGACAGAGATGGAGCGAGCGACTGAGCTGTGCAACTACTTGCACTTGCCAGAGAAAAAAAACAAACAGAGAGACACAAAAGAGTGCACAGCATCACACAGCAACAATCGCACACTAAACATGCCCTTCCACACACACACACACACACACACACTCACAGTGTGTATGAGAGAGAAGAGAGAGGGAGACACATGTCTACACCTCATAAATAAGACTCTATGGAGCTGTCAGGTCCCATAAGCAGTCTGGCCCGCTCAGCTCAGCACAAGGACTTGCAGAGTAATCTCTCCTGACAAGCATGTCACACTACTGGACAGTAGGTAAGACAATATGGGCCTGTCTTTTACAAGGAGTGTGATTTCAGAAAATAAATAAAAGCACTAGTGACTCCAAGCAGTGTGCCTCTGAATATGGGGGTGCCTTTAAAGGGTTATTCTGGGAGCATAGGGAGCATTCTGATGCATAACCCTGTTGTTTGAGGTCACTAAGTTCTGTCGGCAGGAAAAAGAATGAGAAAATTTGGTGGAGCATAGACCATCCAGTGAACTGGCCACTAATGCAAACTGAACGGGGCAAGAAAAATAAAACTGAGAGAGTTTCAGCCCTGGAATTTTCCTTTCAGAGGAAACTGAAGAGCTTCATTTCAAGCCTCTGGCTGCAATGCTGGCAGACATCCTTGGTAGGTTTAATTTGACGCATTAATAAACTGCCTGTCATAAATGGAACAGATTTTATAGGGATGACCTTAAATATTTGATGCACACAAGTGACGCAATCCAAATATCAATCTGTTACATAACTAAATGTCAATATAAGTAGCACTCTTTGACAGCACCAACTGCTATTGATATTCTGTCAAAAGCATTACGGGTAGGGATGAATGTGGTCTGGGAGGGAAAGGCTCTAGAGACAGATGCCAGCTGTGAGAGGGGGCATGCTGACAGGAGGATGCCAAGCAGGTGGGACCAGCCTACAGGCTGCTGGAGGATACCCCTGCAGCAGACACCAGACAGGAAAGAGTCCAGTACAGGAAAAAGGCAAGTGGCCATTGCATTCACACTGTCGATACACAGTGAAGTGTCCATAGTAAAGTGTCCATAGTATTCACACTGTCAATACACAGTATTGGGCAAGGTGCTGGGAAGCACCTGATTTGAAGCGTTTATAGAAAAAAAGGTGGTGATTTATTTGTTGCTATGACAACAGCAAACAACACATCATTATCCTCTTCTTTGTGTATAGTTAATGTCCAACTGGCCAGACTCTTGGCATTTCTGGTTAAATGATTTTATATTGTTGTAATAATTTATTAGTTAAAGTTATTTTGTGGGTTTTTTATCTGGTTACTTTTTTAAAGTATAAAAAGCATACAAATTACATATGCACACAGCCCTCAACAGGGTTTCACTGTTTGTTTTAAACTTTCAAGAACACCTGCACCTATGTGAAAAATTCAGAGTTTTTAAAATAAATGTGGAGTGTCTGTACAATAAAATAATAATAATAAAAAACAACCAAGAGTGCTGGGTGCGGTTCTTTTTGTCTCTGCAGCCGCATACATTTTCTTCTCACTGAGAACAATCGAAAATAGATGCTGGAGCTCAGGAAAAAAAAATCACTATGGACACACACCCTAAGACAGATGGCCCCAGTTGTCTGGATTCTGTTTCCATTACGACCAAACACAGGCAGCTGCAAGAGAACGAGAGAGCGAGGGGAAGAGAGGAAAGAGTGCACGAAGAGGATGAGGGTAAAGAAGAGGGGTTTGATGAAAGAGAGAGATCCCAGTACATTTCCAGGTTGCTATCGCAGGCCTCCGCCAGCTCCTCTGACGACCTACTTACAGCAACACAGGGAGGAGACAAAGAGAACACGGACACTGAAGAACTACATCTTGATTTATTCAGAGTGAAACACAATGTATCTCCGCCCATGTAGCGAGCAAGTCGAGGGGAATCTGTCATTTTGCAGTGGGCCATGACAGTTGGGTGCGAAGGTTTGGTAGCGGGACTGCTTAAGGAGATCCCATGGGAGCCTGCTTTATCTCCCTCACCTCTCCAAAGTCCAACTGCTAGACCTCAACTAGAAAGAGCTTTGCATGCTCCTTCTCCCTCAGCCAGCTCATGCCTACCCATACACATAGATACACATAGATATTTCTCTCTCTCAAACACACACACACACACACACACACAAGATTATGCAGTCTGGAGTTCATTAGGTATTACACGCTGGGCTGCAGCGACAAATGAGCTTGGTACAGCTCTCTCATCTCCACCCTGTTTTAAATGAGCTCAGAATCAGGTAGCTTGTGTGTGTGTGTGTGTGTGTGTGTGTGTGTGTGTCTCCCTGTAGGGATGTTAGGGAAGGGAGTTTGTAAGGTGTGAAGGGATGTCTTACTGTCTGAGCCTCTCATATAAAGATCACATTCTATTTCTCTTCCCACATCTCTGATCTCATTTACAGAGAATCATACCATTAACTGCATCAACATTACACTTATGAACACTAGCTGCCCATAATAATCGGTTGTTACTGTGTGTTTATCCAGACATTAGGGCCGTATAATTGGAAGGAATACAAATTCCAAGGCAGAGATTGATGTGGATTATAAATATTTGATCTATTATACCATAAAAGCGCAACATTAGAGTTCTCATTGATGAAACAATTCTGGCACTTCCTTTGTAGCAACATTGTTTCCACTTGTCTATTGAGTGCCTGACAAATGAAGGACTTTCTTTGCGGATTCTTGCGGTTCCACTTGTTCTGCGTGGATTTCATGCTTGAACGAGGCTCTCCCTCCACCACATGACAGAAAAAAAAAGGAAAAGCCTGTCCTGCACTTGATAGAATGGATCCCTTCACTGAGGACTCAAATCATTTCCCTGATGGGGCCATTCATCACACTGCAGGCACACTGGCTGGAGGCAGCCAGGGGACAACGCTGCTTGCTGCTCCCCTACAGCCAGACTGGGAAGCACAAGGCAAGGCTGCTGCCCCCAAAACGTGGCGAAGCACAATGAAAAAAGAGGCTTCTGTCTAATTCCAAAGCCGATGTAGTTCTACTTGGCCGAGGACTTTGGCTTGCCTCCATAAGAGGCCATTCATTTCTAATAGGACAGACAGCTTAGCTAGGCAGCCAGTACCAGGAACTAAAATACGATTTCATTATATGCGCACAAAATCGTTTTGATGACCTCCCTGGAAAAATCGTAAACGCATAATTGAAAATCGCCTGCAGGATTTAGGGGATAGACGCATAAATAACAATATCCAGATTCATCAGAGAGTCTGGGCCTTCGCACCGGAGCGGCGAGGACACGGGCAACGTGAGGATGGCCGCGGCTGTGCCTCTGAGTGGCCAACCTGATGGTGCTGGAGTGCAGTTTGTATCCCCCTACACATCTCTGGCACACGATCAGATAGGTGCTCTCTTGCATTGTCACCCCCCCAAACAGAAATTCAACCAAACAGAATTACAACCAATGCACACATGCATATTTATGAGAGCGTCATTCATTAAGGCAAGGGGATCCATATTATGTGGAGCTGGAGGGTGCACACAGACAGGATGAGCTACCACCGCTCGACAGCAGGGATAACTCTTGGCAAGCGTTTCAGCCTGTTGGACACTTGGTGCGACACTGGGATCGTATATTGAGATTTGAGTGCCTGGTTGTAAATGAATACTTATCCACAACAATGGTAACCAAACTGCTTTAGTACAGATGTCGCACAAAGACTTTTGCGTGCATGTGTGTAAGGTTGTGCTTTTCTTGAACAGGACAAGACGGATCGGGTTTCTCTGCATCTTGATACCGAAAACGGAGTCGCGGAACACAATATCTCCTTGTTCACGGGCTCCCCATCAACAGAAGGCAAACCTAAAGGCTCACCTGCTGCAGATTATAATTATGTGTCACGCCTATGTCACCAGTCCCATGGCGACCCCGCTGGAACCACACACAAGTGTGGTGGCACTGCCCGGCCGCTCCACGGCTGCTCTGTGACGTAACTAGGGTAAAAGAAAGGAAAACTGTTCACAATCGCCATGCGGGAGATGGCACTCCCTGTATCACCTCACCTCAGCAGTTCCCCGAGGATATAGTGTCCTTATCCCTCCCACAAGAAGCTCCGTGAGTTTGTGACTTTCGCTGTCAGCGGGTGTTAGTCCGCTGGCATGTGATTTTCTTTCTTTGTGGCCTTTTGTGGGCACGTTGATGTATCAAGGTTGAGATGGTTGAACTTCAAAAGGCTCTTTTGACTCAATTCAACTTGTTTTGTTTTTTTTAAAAAAAAGCAAGGAAGGGCTCAGGACAATCAATGTCAGTTCATGCAAGCCGACGGTGAGTGAGGCCTGTCTCTCACCTTCTCTCTGAACCCCTGAGAGCGGAGCTGAGCCGGCAGCCTCTGACACACACGACCGCCTCCAGCTGACAGTCAGCGTTATGAGCTCCTCCATTTTTCACGACAAAACACAGGACGATCTGCCCGTGAGCTGCTCCCGCATCCAGCTTATCAATGACAGGCTCCGAGATAAAAAAAGGCTCATTTGTGCGTGATCCATTAAAAATCTCCTGTCCACCATCTGCGATGCTCTGATGGAGCAGAAAGCTGTCACCATGAAAAGACCAGGCATATAACACTCCGTGCCTGTATTTGACACATGGGAAATGGTAACTCATGGGAGGTGTGTGTGTGTGTGTGGAGGGAGGGGGTGTGGGGTCATTTTTGTAAAGATTAGGCAGAGCACGTTAGTCTACACACTTTGCCAAAGATTCCCTAGATGTTTCTTTATAAAAGCTATGTGTGCACTGAACGGAACTGCAGTCACCTGAAATGACTGTTCTGGCGGTAAATTGCGAGGGACGGCATCTCGCTCTTTGTCTCTGTGGAAGCCCGTGATAGCAGGGGATTGCAGTTTTAAAAGAAAGCTAATTAGCCCGCCTCACATAAAACCCACTCATACAACAGCATCCAGCCGCTAGGCCTAGACACCACAAACACTTTGAAAGCTTCCGTGTTCATCCTCGTTAACCGGAATGGTTGAAACAAACAAGACCCACAATTTCCACCCTGAATCACAGAGCAGCACTGGCAATTTCAGAATGGGCCCCATTCATTTGATCATCTGACATCATCAAAACCAATGGAGGAAATTCCATGTTTGGGGAAAAAAAACAAAAACAAAAAAAACCCCCCAAACAACAGGCCTTTCTCTATTTCGTCTTACTTTGCATTGGCCTCAAACCTGACAGCCTGTTTCCACTCCTCTCTAGCCCTTTCTCACCTCTCTCTCTCTCTCATGACTTGTCACTTAAGAGCCTTGACCGTCCCCCCCCATCTCTCCGGTCCTGTCTCACTGGAATGCTCTATTTCAAGCTCAGTTTGACATCACACAATAGGACAGGTAGTGTCTTTATAAAGGCAGATAGATGTCCAGGAAATGGCCAGACCCCTGCTGGGTGGCATTTTAGACGGATTTGACAACTGAGAGCAAAGACAGGGGACCTGTTGTGCAGTCTGAGTCGGTCTTTATATATGTGTGTGTGTGTGTGTATGTGTGTGTGTGTGTGTGTGTGCATGCATTCTTGTGCATACATGTATCTCTCCTCTCTGTGTGAATGTGGCTGTAATTTATGACTTGTACATTGTCGCAGGTTTTTTTTTTTTTATGTTTGTATAACACATGTGTATGCACGCGCACACTCAGGCATGCAGGTGTTCTGGAGACCTGTGACTACATGATTTATATCCCAGTTTGACAGCGTCTCCTCCTGTGAGTCTTTTCCAGATCCTCCAGCTCCTTGGATGCCCGTGTCCCAGATGGGGCCTTTTAGGGGATCACGGAACTCGTAGGGGTGGAAGGGAAAACCGGACAAGAAAGGGAATATTGCTTTCTTGACTCACACTGTCACAGATGAACAGACACGGGGGGGACTGAATGGCACGAGAGCTGCAGCTCAAATGGCCTTAGAACCAAGCCCCTGTCTCCTCACTGTCCCCCAACATCCAACTGGGTGGATTACTGGCATTCCAGAGCTACAATTATCTGCTGATAATTACCAACAGACACATACAGGAAAAACATTGTGCTCTGGGCTCAAACTATCTCAATTACAGCTTGTAAACTTAGCAAAAAATTTGTAATGGCACACTTAGCGAGCACGTGTGTAGCGCTCTCTTGAAACAGTGGACACTTCACATGAAGCTGTCCATGAAATCAAATCATTCTCCTTACATCTGAAAAGGTTTTGAGAGAAACAGTTTTTAATGCTGCCATCACATATGTGACTTGCTTGTTTTTGTCAACATGTTATCTTAGAACAAAAAAAGGGCACTTCTGACAGTTGGTTCTCTGAAGTGCTTGCTAAAAAAGAGAACGGTGTACTTGGCCACTTGTTACAGCACTTTAATCCTGAGAGAGGGAGAAGTCTGTGAAACCTACTGACTCGGCTAATGTGAGCATTAACTCATTCATCAGGAGTGGGCAAAAACTGTAGCCCACTCTCAGTTTAAGTACAAAATACATGGAGCTTGTAAGACTATTGAAAAAGTTCAGTCTACTCCAACATCATGAAAGTAATGGCAGAAACTTTTCATGTTAGCATAAGTAGCAATTCTGTTCACTAAGAACTGACAGACTGCGTTTGCATCTATCTGTGTTTATGTCAGTGTTGGTGTCAGACTATGTCCTGCCCTCTGCAGAGAGTCCATCTCTAAATACTACACTTCCATCATCCTCCACTCTCTCTCTCTGATCGGTTCTGCAGGTAACTTCCACCTTGACACTAGAGGCCTCAAACATGTCCCTTGCTCATGTCCTGACTGTTAGGCTTTTCACATTGTGACCTTTTAACGAAGAACAGCATCAGCTCTTCTGGTGTTAATTCCGCTCTCCCGTTTCTGAGCCTCGGGTCTATCACGCTTAAGCCGTCCCCCTCCAGATGCACCCGAGCTGCTGGGTGAGCCCAGTCTAACAGCAGGGTGTCCTCACATGCAATGCCAACTGGCTCTCTGGGGGCCCCTCAGAGGTGAAGTGCTCTTACTTTAAAAGTATAAACTGATGTCCCAGACACGGCATACTGATACTCAACATGCTCTGGCTCTTTAACTGGCTTTCCGCATCCTTGCACTTTGAAGGTCCAGAGCAGCTTCTTTTTTGTTCTCTCTCTCCCCTCCCTCTCTCTCTCCGTCCTGTCAGATTGGTACAAAGTGTATGCAACACTGGGCCAAGTTCTGCGAATTCGTGCTGACTCCTCAGAGAGTGTGCGAGCGAGAGGGAGGAGGCTGGGGAATTAGTACACTCTCTACGGTGCACTTCAGTGACTGTGCTACACCCACGTGCAACGCCTTCCGGTCGCCACTTGCATCTGTTTATATTAAAAAAAAGAAAAGAAAACTCGCAAACCGCAAACAGCCACTATTATGTTAAATCAAAGAATTTGCTGTGCTCACACTTCCGTGTTCAAAGGAGCCACCGATTAAGTTTTTGGCCTGGTTACTGGGTCACCTGATTAGCAGCCAACACCAGGTGCCTGATCTCATTGTGTATGTATCTATAGATGACCTTCTGGCCAAAATGATTCGCTGGGCCTTCCAGTGCACCACATAATAGCTGCCATTCAAGTCTCCTGTAGAAAGGGAGACCTAGAATGCATTTTAATGTCCTGCTGCTTCTTTCAGGGACTCAGTCTGGTGACATTATCGGCTGAAGGTAATGCTAATGTGGTGTACATTTGGGGGGGGGACATATCTGGCATTAACAGATGTTCATTGGTCACCAGCAAGGAACCCTAGCCCCTATCTGCCTTTTTGCAGGCGTACCTGTTGCATTTTGGACTGACCTGGGCCGTACTGGGTTCTGAGCATGTGCTGTTGTTGTGACAGTGAGGAGAAAGGAAACGAATTTGTCCGTTGTTAGCATTCAGGGCATGACAGTGCTGCATCTGCACTGCTGAACAGACAGAACAACCACTGCAAAGGTTATTGTTTACATACCATTTCGTTGGAGGCCACGCTAATGGAACCGCGCTATGCACAAAAGCACCCATGACAAACGAAGAATGAGAAGGGACCAAGACAATTTCAGATTTTCTTTCATACACCCAAAAGGCAAAAGACAAAAGGGGAAGGGTGAATGGAGCACACACAGCAGAAATTGACTTTAGAGCTGACAGTTCATCTATGAAATCTGTGTCTCCTTTAAGAGTTTCTGCTAATGTGATATTTGACATTTGATTAATGATGAAAATTTGAACAAAATTGTTTTGTGACAGACTGAGTGCATGCATTTCTACAACACAAGAGAAATAACAATCTCTGAGCCCCGGGAACAGGGCAACAAAATCACGCACTTGAGTTCTACACCAAACTTCTCTCCTCCACATTCTGTTCCTTCTAATCTAAACTGAGTGACTTTGCACCTGTTTCAGAGCTGCTTGAGCATGATATAATAAGCACATTTCAGTGTCCAGAATATCTCCTTTACATGGAACTTGGCACATTTTGTTACAGCAACACTCATTTTTTCCAGCACTCCCGGCAAAGGACATCGCAGCTTGCATATTGCACAAAAATTCTGAAATTGTTTTTGCATTGTCAAAAATTGTTCTCCAGTGTGCAACGTCTGTGTCTTAAGTAAACCCAAACGCTTTTGTTTTCATGTCAACTTGTCAGAAAAACAATTGTCAATGGCAACAAAGCATTTTTTTCTTAGGAGCTCTTTCATGTGTGGCTACACTAAACTCTACGTTAGCACACCTGTAGTGTTTGCCTGCCCTTTACTCAAGACTGCTACTCAAGAAGTGTATGGTAAGCCGTACCTTATTTCATAATCTGTATGAGGGGAAGGAGTTCAGTGCACCTCCATCCATTGGGAACAACACACAAGAATTAAACAACCAAACTGTTTACAGATGCAGCTGTTGTTTATCTATAATGCTCTGTTAGATCATGTACTGGTGGTGGTCAGACTAGAGCATTCTCTTCTCAGAGATGCCACTCTTAATGAACACAATCCTCTGCCATACTAAATATGTTATTGTTTACTATTCAAATATTCTGGCACTACAGTGCTTCATTAACATTGAGCCCATCACTCTTGCCTCTTAGAAGACACTTGTAAAAGTTTACGATGAACTGCTCTGCCGTCCAATCTGGTAGTATGACAGGGAGGAAACTAGAAGGGAGAGGATAAATCATCTGGCCAGTGGAGTCATTTAGAGAAGCTTAAGATGCCACACAGCTTATTAAACTTATTCACTTGGGAGAACAGCAGGGTGCCTTGTTATGATAGTGCAGTCAGTGTACACTGCAGCGACAACAGAAGAGGAACATTTATAAAGAGCTGACGGGGCAAATAAATGCTTGACTTCGCCAGTTCATACTTCCTCATAGATTATGTGGAAAATGTATTATTGATATGTGGGTTGTTTGGCTGAAAAGCATCACTGCATGAGATCTTATTTCCAGTTCTATTTTCTTACCTCTGAAACAGCAATTTCTAAACCTTGCACATTGCTCTTTTATAAACAACATACATCACATTCGAAGGCATGTTGACACATACCGAAACTATTCTTCAGGTAATTTAAAATCCCTTGCGCATGCACATAAACAATCTCTCTCTCCCTCTCTCACTCTCTTTTACACACACACCACACACACACACAGTGTGTCCCATGGCTCCATGATTTCTTTAATGTCACTCTTAAAAGTAGTTTATATTTAATGCTATGTGATTATACATGTCTGGATACAGCACACCGAATCAGCCTTACAGTAAAATAACATGCAGTCTACATAGCTACAGTTTGATTGGCCTGTTCTCAGCCGTAGTGGGTGTCCTAGTCTAATTCTCTGTTCTGTCTGTTCAGTAGCCTAGAAGGGGACTAGGGCTGGGTGTGGGTTTGAGGTTTTGGTCCAGGTGGGCTGCATCAATCCACACTGTAAATACAGAATTTCATTTTACAGTAAAAGACTAAAGGCAGACCTCTCCAGCTACTGGCCAAATAAGTAAGGGATAATGAATGACACGGCGTGCGTATATCAGTGAATATTGCACATTCGAGGTGGTCATAAATATGCAAGTGTAATACAGCCAGAAAAGTGGAACTTCTTCAAAGGTGTGCGGTTATCTGAAATGATTAATTACTACATGGCTTTTGAAATGTTTACACTGCTCTTTATAACGCTGAAGAATGCTCTATTCACGTCACTAGGACTTCCCAACATTCTACAGTCTGATATTTCTTGATAACGGACCGTTGCAAGATATAACAGACTGCTGTTACGGACAGTGAAACAGAATGTTGCCATAACCAGTCAGCTGATCTGTACGTTAACGGACTACTGTTTTTTTTTGTGGAAGCTATTATCCATCTTAATCATAAAAATTACTATGATAGCAATGTTAAACATATTTCGTGGTCATGTTATTTATGTATGAATAACTCCCTTCAAAGTGATTCAAGCCCTCCGCAGGCAATGGGCTCCCATCACTCTGTCGGCAGTAATTCCATGACAATGACCGCCTCGCAGAATGTTATCCCTTAGTTGTACCACTGCTTGATCAAATTTCCTATTGTGATGCGCCATTTAGAATGTGCATTATTTTCAGATAATCGCACACCTATGAAGAAGTTCCACATTTCTGGCTGTATTACACTTGCATATCAACTCACCCAACTCGATATGAAGTAAGTGAACTATCACAGGGTTACAATTTAGCAGCCTGACTGACATTCACAGCACAGCTGTGGATGGATTTCAAGTTTGCTACACTGCGTTTGGGAGTATGGGAAACGGTGATTTTACAAAAGCCAAGACGGGATAGAATCTTTGGATGCGGCACTTGACAACAACAGACCAAAATGACGACCCACTTTTGATCATAGCAGCTATCCATTTATAACTAGTAATGACAGTTTATCCCAGTTTATTCCAAGTTTTGAATGAGTCGATGTGCAGTGGAATGAAGTAGTTGTCAATGAGCCTGTGTTAGCTATCAAAACGTGTAAACTACATAGCGCAGACGTGGCAACACTGGTATAAGCGGGATAATGACCTCCACAGCGTGCGTATACCAGTAAATACTGCACTTATTGAGGTGTAAAGGCCCCTCCGTTCCGTGTTGGGACCTTATCACCAGCTCGAATGTGCAATATTCACCGATATATGTACACCGTATTGTTCAATATCATTTACATAATACACGTTCTAAATAGTGCATCACAATAGAACATTTGATCAAGCAGTCGTATGAGCAATAACTATGAAATAACAACCTGATGACTTGAAGTGTTAGTGACTTCATTGTGACATTATACTGTATATTTACTCATTACTCAGAGATAAGAACCATAATAACTTCACAACCTGGATTTCCACTTGGGGTCTATGGATAGGGACTAGTTGAAGTAGTCTGGAGCACTGAGAACTCTCTCTCCTCTGGATGGACAGTTTACCTCAAGACACGTTACACACACAGACAGTCACACACACACACACACACACACTCACACACACACACAAACTGTATACCACATACCCTCATGCTCACACGGACACAGAAGTGTAGTGTTTGTCCTTGTTTGTGAACCTACCTGTTTGATGGCCTGCAGTAGCTTACCATAGCTGTAGACAATGACCGCGAATGGGAGGATGAGACAGAAGAAGAACAGGCAAATGATGTAGGACACATTGTTGGCCGTCTTGGCTGCCCAGTTGACAGAGCAGGTGGTGCCGGGCCCCTCGGGGCCGTAGCGGCTCCAGCCAAACAGCGGTGGCACTGACCAGACCAGCGAGTAACCCCAGGAGAAGGCGATGCCAATCGCCACCTTTTTGTAGTTGGTGGCGTCAGCCTGCGTTGCCCCCATCATGGTGCAGTAACGCTCGTATGACACCACGGCCAGTGAGACCAGGGACACGATGCCTGAGCGAGAGAGAGAGAGAGAGAGAGAGAGAGAAGGGAGACATATATGAAACCACTTGAGAGCGCTGAGAGCGTGTGTGTGGGAATGAGAGGGTGAAAAAAACATAAGAGCTTCCAAAATGCATTGACCTAATGCCATCCATAACCTGTTTGTGTGCATGCGTGTGTGTGTGTGTGTGTGTGTGTGTGTGTGTGTGTGTTATAATGAGCAAATGAGTGTGTGTAGGTGAGACAGAAAGATGGAGAATGAGGAACACTGATACTAAGATAAATAGAGCAAGACAGAGAAAGAGAGAGAGAGAGAGAGAGTGAGTGAAATATGGAAAAAAGAAAGTGACAGAAAGACTTATCAGTGTAATCACAGTTACATAACCTGATGGCCATCTTTCCCCAGAAAGACAGTAATATAAACATTGTTTGATCTCGGCAAGAGCGGCAGACTGGGATTATGAACTCATAACATGGCCCAGCAGGGGTGGAGGGTCTCCAGAGATGTGCTGGGGAATGGGGTGGGTGTAGGTCAACATGCTCTATCCACTCCACCTATACTGTCAGTCACACCAGCTGCACCAAAGGCCAGCTGAACTCCCATAGAGAAAATCACAGCCTGCCTGATGTACTGTAGCCTAAAGTCTGCTGGACAAACTGACTTACAGGTATGGCAACAACATGACACAAATAAGTCAAGGACAAATTACGTATTAGCTATTTAGTATATTTCTATACAGTTTTGTATATTTGAATATCATTATCTACTGACTTCAGCTCAGATACAAAAATATCTATGAATATGATTAAAAATGATAAAACATAGTTTCTGATTCCAGTAATCTTACAACGAAGTGGGTTGCTGCCCAGCTCATATGTTTTTACAGTAAAACAAATAATCAAAATGAAATAGCCATGTAAAATCAAGGCTTTTACATTTTTAGATGTGCAGAGTGCTTTAATTTTTCTTTTTTTCTAACATCTAAGGGGGTCTCCCATTTTGTGAAGTGTTTTTGTTGGTCTTGGATAGGGGAAATGCTTTTTCCCCCCAAGCCAAGGCTGGAGACACCCAACTTGCTGTGGGATTTTGAACAATGGTGCAATTACAGCAGCAGAAACTGACTCTGATTGAACGCTCCAGTCCCACCAGCCCAAGCAGGTCTCCTTTCATAATCTGGCACAAGGTACTGGGCGTACTCGTATTTAATAATGACACTAATAAATCCCAGAAAGGATGAATCTGCCTCTTCCGCTGTGTGTAGTAAATGTTTGTGTGCGTGCGTGCGCATGTGTGTGTGTGAAGCGAGTAGGAGAGAGACACAAATCAAATTGGCACACCTCTCCTAAGTGCCTGACTGTGGTCCAGCGTGGTCTAGTAAGTGTATGCAGAGGAGTGAGCCTGCAATAATCACTGCTGGCTGGCTACGTTCATCTGGACTACAAGTGGGTTATGGTGAGTAAATGAACTGCTGCTGCCCTAGATTAGTGGGTAAAGCCCAATTTGTTATACTGCTGGAGGTTCATCCCCATACTGGGTCCTGTCTGGAGCCGTATCAAAGCAGCACACATTGGCATGATAAATACATCAACTGGACACCACAGCGGGGAGTCATCCATGCACTCAGGTAGGGAGCCTGTGGTGCAGAGACAAATGAATACTTCCTCACTAACACCACACTCAGGCAAAGGCAAACAAAATGTGCATTAAAATAATGCTCCTTAAAAGTCACAGAGGGCAGTAGTTTTTGAAAAAAAAACAACAACAAAAACAGAGCTCCATAGAAAAGTGTCCTCTTGTCTTCACACACAGGCATACACATACACACACAAAAAGACGTTCTCTCTCTCTCACTTTGGCTGTGTCTCTCACTCACTCATTCACACACACACACACACACACACACACACACACACACACACACACAATCGGAGATACTTACACAGAGATACACACACAGAGATAGTGAGTTCTGTTAGAAGTCAACACATTAATAATTGAACTCTGAAAGAAGTTCCTGAAAAGCTGAGGTCTCCAAACCCTGCACACTAAACTGCATGTGCGGCTGCTTTCTCATAGTCCCACATCAGCGGACTCCACTCCTGCCTCCCTCATGGCACCTCATTCATTATTTCACCCACACGGTGTCAGACCCCATCCCTCGTTGAGAACGGCCTCAGCTGAGCGCAGACATTGTTTATGCCATGCCTGAGTGCCCCACTATAGCATACAGACACCTAAGGATGAAATCAATAAGCATTATCTACATGTGTATTACCAATGCTGCATGTTCAAGGACACCTCAAGTGCACCTTGTGATTTATGTATGTATGTACGTGTGTGTGTGTGCGCGTGTGTGTTGGGGGGTTCCTCTTATTACTGAGGTGCTTAAATGAGGTGCTTGCCTACAGTCAGGTGCAAAGCGTTGGCTAATCAGTGAGAGGAGAGGAGAATAACGAGACAACATGAGCTACTTCACAGCAACAAGGGCCACTGTCTCCAATGGCTGCCTTGATTGCGACCAATCAGAAAATGTGACCTGTTGTTGCAAGTCCAATTTTATTTGCATTCATGTCTTGGGACAAAGAACCACGGCCTTAGACACTCAGAAATGGATCATAAGCTGATAAAGAGGGTGGCTCTGTATACACACCTGAAAATTTGCTAATGCAAATATGAATTCAATTCGCTTCAGGTGGGTGGATTAACTCTTGATGTGAATAAGGCGTAATGCGATTAAAGTCAATGAAAACTGTTCAATTTGCATAAATTCGCATTTATCGTGTTTTTATCCATATTGGTCTGTCGGCATTCAATTTTAATCCAACAGCTGGTTGGGACACATTCCCTGATTGGCCCAATGATCATTCTTTCTTCACATTACACGGTTGATGGAAACACAGACAGACATGCATATTCTTAAGCCATTTTTTTGTTAATGCAAATATGAAATGTGAATTAGTTGGACGGAAACCCAGCTTCTTCTGGGGAACCAGGAGTTGGGCATAGATAGAAGGAGGTAAACATGACCTCCTTTATAAACAATTGTAAATTATACCGCCTTGGTACTAAGCAGAAAAAAGTATTGACCTGTACCAATCAATCTATAAGCTACATTTCTCCATTTCACGGGGGACTGCAGTACAAAACCTAGTTTTTCTGCCTTGCCAGCAGTGTGAGAGGTAGAAAAAAGACATTTCCTATCATAAAAGGGATAATGGGCTTTGAAAAAATGGGTGAATCACAACTACCAGCCAAGTGAGTCGTGGAAATACATATTGGATTTTGGTGATTGAACTAAAAAAAATATTCCCTGATATTCCCTGTCTGAAATAGATTTTATTAAAATTCCATGATATTCCAGAAATTTCAAGACCCTTGGGAGCCGTTATATACTGAGTGCACATACAAATATGTGCTCATACACTCATGGTATGTACACTTGCTTGCACTTGCACAACACACACACAAACATGTGCGTGCACACACACACACACAGTCCCTCTCACAATCCAACATCTATCACTTCCTCTGCAAGTAAGTCCTGCTTATCATTCATGATCAGATGTGTCTTAATGGTGAGCCTTGAGCGCTGCCCAAAAACAGATCCAGAACCTCCTCTGCTTTTAAACTGATTGTATTCCCACTACACTTATTAAGATTGATAATGACACAGCAGTCCACTGTTGTCTTATATAGGCAGATGTCATGTCAGACCAAAAGTTCTTCAGTGATGTTTCCACCTATGAAATTTATTTGGTCTCTTGGGCATCTTATGTTGTTACTAAATGTTGTTCCTAAATGTATTTGAAATTTGAAAACACTGCAGTGTACTGTATGTGTTTGAGACGACTCAGGCCCCTAACAAAATCTCTGTCTCCAATAGATCATGATCACCAGGAATCCATTAATGTTGCTGATTTTGTGATGATCAGAGCCAGACACCATGAGTCACATGAAGTCATGTTTAGGTCTGAGCACAGCACAGGGTTTTTATCAGAACCAGGGTTGTCCGTCTGTTATGGAGTAAACAAGGCTTATCGCTTCATCCAAGCAATGTTCAAGGCCTTTAGTATTATTACCTGCCTCACACTATGGTATAGAGATTTTCACACACCCACACCCTCTAGTGCAAACATGCACATGTATACTCACTCTTCCAACTACCCCTCTCTCTCTCTCTCTCATACCATGTAAACATGCCCACCAAAGATGACAAATACTCTTACCCATGCAAACACACAAAGAAAAACAAAGAGAGGGGGGTTGTTTCTCAGGTGTAACTAAGTGAACTATGGCTAGCATCTAAAATGGCCTTTCAAAAAGTAGATGTTACATAAAGCCATCATTTGCCAATTTGGGATAACATTTCAGCAAGTGTGATTCAAACCAAATCAGATATATGGATTACTGTAACAACCACAACAACAACAACATTTCATTGTTTTACATCTTGACTCAAACGCCGTTCAGCTCATCATTATCTGAGATCCCCTCTCTTCATCTCAGTAGAAGGCTAATTACCGTAGATATAGAAAAGGGCATTGTCCTGCGTCTCAGATCAAATGACACAATGATTTTTGTCAGGTTTACAGCAAAATGAACTTGTAACCATATCTGAAGAACATTCTACAATTCCTGAATTAATCAAAATAGACAGAGGATACCCAAACGATGGCATCTAAGCCATTCCAAACAGTCTGCACGCAGAGAAAAGACACTGCATCAAGGGTAGTTAATAAAATGATCACTGCTTAGAAACTTTCCGGAACAGAAAACTCACCAAGGCATGAATTCACAAAGCCGTACCACACACATCCTTCGTCTCCGATAAGCCAGCGTCCTTGTGTGCTCGCTGCAAAGCTAAACGGAGTTCCCAGGACACACACCAGCAGATCACTGAAGGAGATGCTCACCAGCAGGCAGTTAATGGGCGAGCGCAGCATCTTGTACCGGCAGAACAGGATGAGAACGATTAAGTTATTGAGAAAACCAAAGGTCCCGATAAAACCGAGACACACGGCGACAACCAGGTGTCCAGTTGCGCTCAAAGTGTGTTCTGAAGAAGTCCCTTCCAAGTGGCCGTCACCGCACCATGCGCTACCAGACCTAGTGCAACTTAGGCTCACGTTGGACACAATCATTCTGATCGGTTTTCGTCCATGTATAGGTGCTCCATGCGTTTCAGGTAAAGGAAATGAAAATGCTAACTCTAATTATCAAATCTTAAAAGATCTACTTTGCAGCGGACATCGCCGCTCAGGCAGCCCAACAAGTTTGAAGAAGTGCCGAAACATTTTTAAGAAATTTAACCCAGGATGGAAAGTAGTTTCGCTACGTAAAAGTACACATTAAAGAGGATTATAGTGTTCTCAGGCTATCAAGTGCCGAAATAGGACAAAAGTTTATTATCCTGTCGGTGGCAATTAGTGAAGAACATGGTTCTCGCCAAATATGGTCAGTGAATAGCCAGTGCTCCACCGTGTGGCAGTTTGTATAGAGACACACGGCTTCCGAGTGGAGTCTTGAGTTTATATCATCCACCTCGCGCCTGACGTGTGCGTTACGAGCCCGGGAGATTGTCTCCTTTTGAAAAAAAGAAAAAGAAACACACGCAAACGCACACACACACGCACAAATTAAGTGTTTTTGATGTGCACACGGAGTCAGTAAGTCATTTGACAGGTTCTATTATTACAACTATTGATAATCACGTGACCTGTGTTGCATTTTAGGTAAGATGCAACTCTAATTGGAGAAATAATTCTACCCTGAAAAATAGCATTAAACTGTTACAGTAAGTGCTTTCCAAGAATTCCACCTTAAAATTGTTATCTGTTTAAAATTGTAAAATTGTTATTTCATATTGTTCATCACATAGACACTCTGTTTTTGCCTGCTTTAGGATAGAAAGTTAATGATGCAATAATTTAAATACTGTAGTATTTGTAGTCTCTACATTTTGCACTTACAAGTGGCATTGTGATGAATCGGTTTTAGCCTGAAAGAGGTGCAGTCCAACTGATTCATTTCACTGACCGTGGACAAAGTGTGGACACAAATCTTTAAGTGTGCACAGCAAATTCTGAGGTTCATGGCCAAAAGCATCTTACACCTCCCTTGTTGATGACACACTCAGGGTTATACGGTTACAATTCAGTAGCATCTATCCTCTCTCTCTAACTGACACACACACACACACACACAAAGTATACTCTCACCCTCAACAGAATAACAGATAAATTCAACAAACATACATGCATTCAGACCACACAAGCCCACTGCTGCAGGGAGCCCCTGACTGGTGCAGAGCACTTAATAGTGGTTTTGGCTGCAATTATGCTCCGCTGTCACATTACACCCAGTAGTCTCCTCTCCAGTTTCATATGCTTGGCCACATTTCAGCAGACCCGTTACCCACCCTGCATTCCCCCTGCGTATTCAGACCACTTCTTTAATTACTGCCTCTTTCTTTTTTTCTTACAGTGATGTATATGTTCAAGTATCGACAGGCACAGCTCAATCAGGGAGAATCTATTGTAATGCTTAAGGATAATAGGTTTTTCACATAATCAACAAATGCCAGAGTCATTTAGATTGGATTGCATGCCCATCTGATTAATTCTGGAAAAGGTTGAGACATGGCATTGGTGCACAGTTTCAATCATTTTGAACTTACTCGGCTCAGATAAAAAATTAAAGCTTTGTATGTTCCAGGTGATCTTTATATAATTTCTTTTCCATGTGTATATGCACACATTCCATGTATGCATTTTGTTGTTAACTAGCCATAATCCCTGCAAAGAGATTATTTTCCATAACAGTGTCCATTGCAATTTATTATGATTAGGCATTATGCCAGAAATGTTCATGTCTACTGTTGACAGTTTTGTTCAGTTCAGATGTGTATCAGTATATAAGATCATTAGTAACAACACTCCAGTTTTCATGTTTGTCCTGACTTACTTTGTATCCTCTTAAACCAGACTGTGCATACGTGTGTCTTAAATCCTTTTTCTCATTACTTGATGTATTGATTATTGAAGGGAATTTCCTGCTTGTTAAATGGAAAAGTATTGCCCGTTTTATTGCCAAATAGACTTTCATCCTAGGTCAGAGGTCTGTTACGGTCTAGCTGTTGAGTTGAAAGTACCTCCAGCCAGCATAATTAGAATGAGTATTATATTTCCCATAACCATGAGGTTTGGACCAACTCGTTCAATTGTCACCACATGCTTTTCTCAATTTGCCTCCCAGGCCATGGGTTTCAGCACCCCTCTCAGCTGAGGGGTCAAAGTTCACGGAAAGCAATTTTCTCCATCCATTTATCCTGCTTTTCTGCTTACGGAGATTACCTGCCGATCGATCTCAGCTATATCAGGAGACTTCATATAGAGTTCTGTCTCTCACAAGGACTCATTTCCCCGTGTCGTGTCATGTTTTTGAAGAATGGGCTGTGCGTCTGCTATGGTGGCAACACCTCTCAATTTAGTTCCAGTCACCTGTCCCCCCCGTTATTGTTTCCTTTCTCTCCAAACCCTACTGCCTCCATTCATATAATCTTTGAGTGCAAGAACGCCCTTTAGAGCCTCTCCATGCCCTCGCATGATTGGCTTTGGTGGAAGTCCCGCAGGCTTTCCTGGAAAGCCTCCTCATGCGTGTTGTGTGGGCATGTGGGGCGGGCATGTGGAGGGTAACCAGGGGAGAGATAGAGATAGAGCGAGAGAGAGAGAGAGAAAGAGAGAGAGATGTGTCTGAAGGAGTGTCTCCTCCACACCGCTGGTCACGTGACCCAGCCACTCCAGCATCAGGCAGATGCACACAGCCCAGGGAAGTGGGGAGGAGGCTCTGTGCCTGCATGCATGCGTATGTTTGTGTGGATGTGTGTGTGTGTGTGTGATGGGGGAAATGGGGATTATCAGCAGGTGGGTAAGGGAAGGGCTCTGTTTGTGTGTGTGATGGGAGGAGATTGTCAGCAGGTGGGTAAGGAAATGGGAAAGGTGCCTTTGAATAGACTTTTACAATGGATTGGAAGCACTACATTATCACCAACATCAGCACACCATATGAATATGTTTATCATACAAACATATGACACAGGCACTAACAAACACCCAGATTAGTGATTAAGTCACCAAAATTCACAATTCACAATTCACATCAAAGTCAGTAAAATGCTTGTTTGCATGACAGTTGCTGTTTCCATGCTGCCAACATCATAACCTTTGTCTCATTTTGCACATAGGGAGATGCTTCAAATAGTCAAACAATGAACATGAAGCTGTCAACCCTCCACAAGAACTGACTGTCCTTGTGAGTCTCAATATTTGCTCTAATATCGTCCTGCTCTGTTCAATGGATTTAATAACAAGGCTCCCATGAGGAGAAATTTGATGTTATAATTCCTTCAGATATTAGATACTGATAGAGGTATGGAATGGACCATATGTTGAATGATCTGTTGATATGAGTTGATCCGCTGAGAGTTTATGAAATCATAAGTCATTGCTAAAATATGTGTGAAATTGTACATGATGGTAGCCTTAAATAGAAGTCAATGAAAATGAATGAATGGGTGAATCTAATTTGTTTGATATATCTACGTACGTCTTTAGGAAAATTCATGTTTTTTTGTGGGTGATATTTATCTGTACACCCAAGTCCTTCATGGTTGGCTCATCATGATAAATATCACTAGCATTAAGGCTGGAACTCAGTGCTCTTCCAAGCAGGAGCCACCAGTCATTCAGCCAAGTGTGCTCCTAGGGAACAAGACAGACATTAACTTCTGACCTCCTGTTTTTTTAGAAAATGGCTTCTCCTCTCCTCATCCAGCAACACACTGAACTCTCAGCTGACCTTGATGAGCCTTGAAATTCAATAGAGGGATAAAGGCAAGGCAACACATTCCCCCCCCCACACACACCACCACCCACCATCCCCAACAGACAAACACACTTCATCCTCTTCTACTCCCTCCCTCTCCACTCCTCTCCTGCTCCTCCACCACCAGCAGCAGTGACAGCGGCCGCAACAGCAGCAGTCTCCCGTGGGTTCTGGCTGAAGCGCCCGCACTACAAAAGAAGCATTTCTCTTTCGCCTTGCTGCCGCTTATGCCTGAATTGCAACTGTCGCAGCACATTTCCATCAACATCCTAGTGGTTTCCTGCCTCCCTCAGATATCCTTGTCCACCTTTCCCCTGGTCCTTCAGAACAAGGTTATTAACTACACCTAAACATCCCCTGATGGGCCGTGAGAGGAAGGAACAGCACAAACAGAACCGTCTTAAAAATAACACCACACTAAATTTAGCCCCCTGTCTTCTCTCCAGCAAGCCATTTGTCTTTTGTATAGCTTCAGCCAAGGCGAGCAGCACCGCGTGCTCAAAATGATTCTTAAACGAAACGTTGTTCACCCCTGGGGATCACCAGAGTGCGTCAAATCAAAGCAAGGTCCTCAGCACTGGTCTGGCTTCTCTCAGAGGTCCGCTTGCACTCTCTCTTCCTCCCGCACTTGTGCTTATGCTCCTTCAACAGTGCCTAGTACAGGGCAATGAAATATGATGTGAAAACTCACAGAGCCCTGGTTATATGTTTGCTATCACCAGGGAGGCCGAGGTGGTGACACATTCAGTTTTCTGTGAATGGCAGTTTAGCTCAAGATGACCATAATGAAATGTGATTAGCCGAGTAAGGTGGAGAGGCCATGGGATGGCTGGGAAGGTCTGTCTTATACAATCCTAATTTGCTTCCTTATAGTGCGGCATGTTCAAGCACACACACCTAACTTTCACTCACACTCACACACATCAACACCCCCCCCCCACACACACACACACAGATCACTATTTCACATCACATCTTTGATGTATTATTTGAGGAATATGTCATGCGTCATTGTTGATCTGTACGTCAGAGGTACTATAAACTGTGGTTAGGGTGTGTTTAGCTGTTTATGCCCTCTCAGCCCTGTTCTGAAATCAGATTGTTAGTGGTATTGTGGAATGGGGGTTGTTGTCTGTCTTTGGTAGAGGAAAGGAGGATGTGCAACAGTCTCCGATCATTGGCACGATGCCTGCATCCACATCAGTCTCACCACTGGAAGACAGAATTCTTAGAAAAAGAAATCGTATCAGTGAGTGACCGGGCTGCCCACTCAGGTATTGATTATGTGATCAATGGGTATGTTGAATAATTAACTGTTCATAGATTTCAAGTAAGCCTGTGTGTGATGTCAGGTCAAAATGTTCTCAGCTGCAAACACTAACCAAGATACTCTCACTTTTCTCAGATTCAATAAGTTTTTTTCCCACATTTGAAAGTCCTCAAGTCTGCTAGATGGCTGCTTTTAAGGACTCGTACAAGCCCATTGCAGTGCCGCTCTTTTTACAGGAGGTGTTTGAGACCTGGGACAGAGGGTTGTTATCACTTTCTATTTTGTGGGTGACAAAAAGAAACTCTTCCCAACCAATTTATACAAAAGGAAGTGGAACTGCTGTCAGCCCTGAACTTTTCACACAGCGGGGGACCAAGCAAGAGCCTTGTCTTCATTCGAATTTGCCAGCAGCTCCCCAGGGATATGGGCTCGGACAGGTGTTGGACTACTTTAAAAAATAATGGTGACGAGGTGGACACAGGTCATGGATGGGAAGGCGGTGGTTATTAATCAAACTCCTCTTTTTGCCATGTAAAGGTGGCGTCTGTGGCGAATAGAAGGTGAACTGGGCTCACCTGGGACGTATCATACAAACCACGGTTGACATCGGCACTTCAAGACCCCTTTTGTTCACTCTCTCTTTCAGGTGTAGGCCTGTGTATATGACGTGTGTTATATGGTGTGAGGAGGCATAGACTGCACTGTAGTGTGGAGTTGCTCTATAGAATAATGCATAGATATGTGTGTTATATGTATGCAATTCAGCAGAAAGAGAAAGAGAGACAGCATATTGATGCGAGGCATATAGGTGGAGAACATACGGTTCCATGAAATATTCATCGGTGACAACAGAAGGTGTTCATTTATGACCGATCCAGCTCCTCTGGCTCGCCCCACTCAAGTGTGAGCTGACATATGCCAGACGACTGCTGCTGCACTTACGGCTGAGAGGTCTCCCAAAGCAGCCAGGTGCTCCCTCCCTTCTCCGCAGGTCTTGAGGTGATAGAGAGGCAAGGGAAGGGGGAAGAGAAATGAGGGTGAGTGTAAAGAAGAAGAGATGAAGAGAGACAAGAGAGAGAAGAAAGGACCCTCCTCAGGCCTCCTCTGTAGAGGACCACAGACTCGGGCAAGGGGTTCATCCCTTTACAAAGGGGTGATGACCCCAACAATGCATGTGAGTGACTCACTTCTCATGTCTGTGTGTGCATGTGTGTGTTTGATCTGCAGGGTCAGGGTGCGGGGGTCTGTCTGCACAGTGGGGATCAGCTCTCAGGACGTCAGCGGGCTTTAGACGGATTTGCCACTGTCGCCCTTACTGGCATCAGCAGAGGTAACTGTGACAACAAAGACAATATGCATGACTCACTGCGCAAATGCAAGGTGAGGTGTATCACAAGGAGATGCAACACACTCAGACATTGTGGGCAAATAACTCAGAACAAACATTGTGTCAATAGTCTACCAGAGGCTTTAGCAGAGATGTAGGTAAAGTCTGTATTAAGAAGATGGTATGAATTTGTCTTTCACATCTTAGTGTGTCTGGGAGTGCATTTCTGTGAGCTATATGAGGGCACAGCTCTGGCACAGCTGTCTTCTTTCTCCCACAGGGCACTGGAGAGTCCATTTTAGGATGACAGACCCAGTGAAAAGTAGGGTGGTATATTCTCAGATAGAACAAGCGCCACAATTAGTGTCTTGTCTCACTCTACAGTGAGTCGCCCAGACGGTGCGAATGTACACGCAAACTGAACACATACTCGTCCTCTCGAATCAGCAAAGAAACTTTTCAAATGATTTGAGTTTTAGAAAGGACTAATTTCCCAGCTGGCTATGATACACAGGTCAGAAGCCATACTGGCTTCATAACCCTTTTCTTGCCTCTCTCATTAACCTATTTGTGCTATGCATGTAAATCTCCCATTATACCACATATGAGCCCAGTCTCTGAGGACTCAGAGGTTAATCTACAGACAAGTGCAGTTACATCCTATGAATGCACACAGTAGCCAGAGATAAACCACAATTCAACAGCAATGCTACTGAAATACTTCCCAGTAGATGAATGAATAGGATACAATTTGAGGTGAATTGAGAAGATAAAATTTTTTGAGATAAAATTTTCTTCCTAAATCTCTTGAAGTGACCAAGAGAGTTGGAAACCACTGACTTTGTACATTCGTGACACTGGGAAGCTCAACTTTTCTTTACTTTTCTCTATTGACTCAACAGTGCAGCGGGCCTAAGTGTGATTGATCTGCATTGGTGTCTGGCTCTCCTTTGCTGGTAAACTGCCAAGGCAGGAGGCACACAGACTAAACACTCACTGCACTTGCCTTGTGGCTAAATGCAAAACCACGATAACACACAACCCCTTGAGGAATGGCTTGACCATGTGTCTTAGAAAACTCAACTAAGAGGTCCTTAGTGAGAAAAAGAAATTTTGCACATAAGGTAAAATGTCTTGAAAACAATACTGATAAAAAAGAACTTAAATAATAATCCTGAGAAAGTGTTCTATAGCTTACTAAGACAATCTGAACAGAGAGGCTGGAGTTAACCAATTCATTCATTCTCAGAGTCTTTACAAAATGCACTAAACACAACTTAACCCTTAGCCTAGAAATCTAGATATACCCTAGCGGTAGAAAATAGTTTTGCTTAGTAGGTACGTCTAGCCACGCATCATAGGGTTTCAGTAGATCTTCTACCATGGCTTGGTAGGACCAATCACAATGCTCTATCTTTGTAGAGAGTTGTTGGGTGGGCTTAGCACGACAGCCGGGCTGTGATGGTCCAAAACAACTTGGGTGGCTGTGGCCGATGATCAACGGTCGTTTGAATCGGCTTTGGCATCGACTTTAGAAGAGTTAGATTTGGGCTTTTCTTTGAAAGTTGAGCAGAAAAAAGGCAAGTTATTCATTTCAAAGAATGCCGTATATGCTGTTTTGCCGACATTGCTCTGATTAGTCGTAACATTATCCTATTGCGCGCAGAGTCAGTTTGAAAGATAACCGCTGATTCTGCCCTTAGGATTGAGCCCAGTCTTGTCCAGACTATACATTTTGATGTTATATAGTTTGGCTTGCCAGGCTACTTAAATGGCACTGAGATGAAATACACATACATACCTGTGCTGCTGTTTATGCTTCAGTAGATCATAAAAATATAGAATGTATATAAAATAAAAAAATATTAAAAATATATTTACTGTCACTCACATTGGCCATTCGCGGGCAGCAATGATTTTGAAGCCTAACACAGTTTACTTTAACAGTTATATTCTTATATATCATCAAAGACCCAATGGCAGAAATATTCTGTTCAGGCTTCAAGTACACTGCTTTGCTTAGTGTACTTTACTGCAAGGACACTATGCTGTTATATAATGCTTGTTGTTTGCTGTATGGTTTTCAATATTGATGTGCTCTGAAAACTCTTCTTCATCTCTCATCAATCAGAATAGTTCAGCCCCTATTCATTCAGCCATTAAGTCTAAATCAAAACTCCATGAACCAGATGGAGCAGATTTGATTGAAAAAATGGGAGTGTGATAACATCAAGGAGAAAAACCCTGCAGTGTCTCTGTGAGGGGTACCAGGACCAATAAAAGAAATTAATTACCAAAAAAAAAGTTCCTTTTCAGGCTTCCGTGAATAACAAGTCAACAACTTTCAAGTCAACACCTCACTGCTTAATAAACAGATCATGCTGTTTTTATGTCTCTGAACTGAGTTATTGAGATGCACCAGAGGCCGATGTCTCTTTGGATTTGTATTGAGATCAGACTCTCTGTCTGCACAGTATCACCAGGAGGATGACAAGCCCAACCACCCTGACCCCAGACCAATCTGAGCCTGTGTGCCGTGACTCATCACATTCCTTTAAAAGCTTGGCCGTGTCACTGCCTCAACTTCCGACTTCTCAAGGCATTCTTGATACATGCTCTGTTGCATGAATTGTAATGTGTTATTTAGACCAGCTGAGAGCTCACAGGCCTTGCAAACCTTGAGAAGCATTGAGAGAATTGTTTCAAGCTAGAGAGCGAAGACTGAAGACAACAGTGGAGAACTTGAAACTATTGAAGGGGGCCGGGGGAGGGGGGCAGGAGTGCGGGTGTGTGTGTGTGTTGGGGGGTGGGGGAGCAGAATATCCATTTTTCAACTTGAGAGGAGGCTGAGTGCTTGGCTTGCTTTGGGATTTGTTTGGGCTGCAGCTATGTGACTCTGTTTAGTGACACATCAGCAACCATTTAAACGGTCCATTACAGGCATCTGTCTCCATTTAGGACATGGCTAAGGGATGTCCCAAGTACAGCTCACCCAAGCAGACAGACAGACAGACAGACAGAGAAAGAGAGAGAGGCTAAGAAAGAGAGGGAGAGAAGGCAGAATAACAAACAAATTGAGGAATATGACATAAAGTGAGTAATTCTGAATTTATATGTAACATACACAAGCATCTTGACATGGAGAAGATTTATTGTTGCCTTATTCTCCACTGGGGAACAAAGAGGACACAGGCGTGATGGATACACATCATCCATGTCCACTGGAGGGGCCACGTTTGTCTTTTTGAGACTCTCGGGAGTGTTGTGATCACCAGAACCCATTTAGCCCGGTGAACCTCATCTCTCCCCACTCACACACAAGGTTTTTCACTCTCTCCCATTAGTTTGAGCGACACATCCCCAGAACACAGAAGCCTTTTCGCACTTTTGCAAATTTAGTATCACACATGCAGCAACACCAGATGATAACGTTGGTTGTGTTTTTTCCCCCCATTCTGCCTAGCCCCCCCCCCCCCCTACACCCTTGCCTGTTGTGAGGAGAGCCAAAAGCCCTGGACAGGAGAAAGTGAAGTGAAGTGAAAAGAGAGGCACTCACACAGTAACACCCTGGAGATATAAACACAACTCAAAATGTCCCCTTTTCCCCCCATAAGTATTGATGTCTAGTCAGGTTTAATGGTTAGTGCTGAGGAGAGAGGAGGAGAGATGAGGAGAGGGGGTACAGGGGCCGAGAGAGAGAGAGAGAGAGAGAAATAGAGGGGGAGCGAAGAGAGCGAGTGTGGATGGAAACTTGCTGTTGTGCAGGTTTCTGCTTCACCTTGTGCAGGAATTATTCAATTTCCTACATCAAAGACGACTTTGATGGCTATTTTAACACCTATCAGAAATCTTTAGGTGTAAATTAATTTTCTGCCCACTTTTCATCAGCCACTAATGGAGGCCAGAGAGAGAGACTGGGATTTGGCTGGGTGGGGGGAGAAGAAAGCTACTCCTGCCAGTTATCTCGCTATATGAGCAACCGAGTGTTTTTTTTTTTTTTTCTGTCATAAGTGTTAGGAGGCAGGCATTCCTTTGAACTCAGGTCACTTTCCTATCTTAAGAGGAGCCATCTGTGACTCTGTTTACCTCTGAGCTCCCTGCCTGTCCCCAAAGCCCAGTCAGACAGTTTGATGCCACAAATTACCTGACTGATATTAAAGGCATGTGAAAATGTCATTACTCAGTCTGAATTCCCTGCAGTAATGGTATGGAGGGAAGGACAACAGAGACAGACGTACAGACAGACATGCAGACAGACAGACAAATGGACACATAAAAACAGAGGGAGATGGTATAGTAAGTCCTTGCCAAACATAATTGTTTAACAGTTTTTTGTTTTTTTTTATTTTATTATTATTATTTTGATGGTTTATTTCATTTTACCCAGGGCACATGGTGAAGTGTAGAAAGTCAACAAATGCTGTCAATAATACTGCCTATATGCCCACGTAGAAAGGACAATGAAACAAATGAACAAAATTTGTTTTGTGGGAGGGTGACCAGATGACCCTGATGGGGACCGTTCCTGATTTTGGGTGGTCTGTCCCTGGTAAAACAAAAGAAAACCCACTTTGTCTCCGATTTTTATCTCAGAGGTCTCGTAACCTTTTTTTGTGGCACTGAACTCATGTTATCTCTCTCCACCACCATTCTCACCAATATGAATAAGATTTGCACCAGTGGATAATGGATCATTTGTGTGTTGGAGTGTGAGATCACAGAGAGAGGGACAGAGAGAGAGAGAGAGAGGACGACAGCAATAACGGGGAGAAACAAAGGGTTTTTTTTGGACCTCATGGAAAGAAAGAAAGAAAAAAAAATCACTTGGCACTGCAGGCTTCTCCCTTTATCAATGATCATTTCTGGTTGCTATTATTAAAAAAACTTTATTTGATAATTTTCTCTGTGATCTTTTAGCCCCCACTTCCACCAATGGGAAAAAGGATCTAACATGCCACTCACTGGTGACCTTGACATTCTATGACCCGGTTGCATTTCCAATCTCCCACCGCGAGCGAGATGTGATGGAGCACTTTGATTCCATGCCGACTGAAAGGACAGCACTGCAGCAGAAGCCAGTGTAAGATAGGACACAGGAAAAAAAGAGAATGAAAAAAAGAGTTGCTGTGAGACCAAATTAATAGAAGTTGGGCGTTTTCTTGACATTTGTTTCTCCAGGGAACCACTCTGGGCTATATTTTATTTCAATTCTCATTTTAATCAGTGATGTTGCCTGTAAGCTATCCTACAATATAAATCGTGTTTTGCTCTATTGTAAACATTGGTCAATTTTAATATTCAGAACTTGCAAAATTCCCCCATTGGTCAAATGACTGTTATTATGGTAGTTAAGTGAAGGCTCGATGTGCTAAAACAAATCTTTTAGTGTGTCTAAACAAAACACCAATTTGCGAGCTCTTGTATTTGTTCATAGCATTCAGTTATGAGGGCATGAACCTATCTGAAAACAGATCAGGGTAACTATCTTTGTCTTTTTAGACTCCTGAAATGGTGAGACATATGGCTTCAAAAACAAAACAAAACAAAACAAAACAAAACAAAACAAAACACAGCAAACAGCAAACCAATCAACTAGAGAAGTAGAGAATTTGCTGCCAATGCATCTACATACCTCAGGTATGTGTCAAATGCAGCACTGCATATGTAGCTGTTTTGATGAAGGTCCTTGCCTGTTGTTCCTCTCACCCGAGGATGTGCCCCAGCCTTTCAGTTTTGTCAGTCTAGCACAGCAGTATTGTGAAGGGCCAGGAACACCGAGAAGTGTTGACCCTCAGATGCCCCTGAGCAATTCAGAGCCAGTGAGCCTCAAGGGCTGCATGGGACAAACAACACACACACACACACACACACACACACTCAAACGTCATCAACATCCTCAGCTACCCACCCAACAGAGGCGCTAAAGGGTGGTGACCCCCAAATGCCATTGAGTGATTAACAAGGATACGAGAACCTAGAAATATTGCCAAATACACACAAACACACACACACACACACACACACACACACACACACGGACACGGACACACAGAGGCAAGCTGCCAGGTGCACTCACTAATTAAGATCCTTCTCATCCATGTGGCATTTGGATGAGGCTGGGGTCTGATTGGCCGGCTGAAGAGGATGAGGTCCTCAGTCTGAGAACAGGGCCTGGGCAAAGAACACTCCGCTGCTTTGTTCCATTGGTGATTTTTCTCTCTTCACTCTCCATTGCCCATGTACCAACCAGGCTCGGTCATTGAGAACACACGTGACGTCTATTCGTCAGGACAAATCCATGTTTGTTGACCCAATATGTTGTGAAGGTGATCAGCAAGTGCCAGGCTTAACATCTTTTAGTTACTTTAGCTAACCTTTTTTGTTCATTTCCCAGCACATGTCTGGAATGATTTCCCTTAATGGTTTCGATAAATCAATTATGAGCAAGGGGTGAAACAAAACCCAGAGGAGCAATGGAGCCTGAGATCAATCACTGATAAGGTTGATTCAACCACGTGATTGTTTCTGAATATCGACCTGACTGCAGCAGGTAATTTATGGCTACAAGGGTACTGGCATTCTGAGAGTCGGAGGTCAACTTCCACCAGCTCACTGTCACAGATTTCCACTGGGCACCAGTCAATGTGACTCATTTTAGTTAAGAATAGTGACAACAAAATTAGTTCAAAAACAGCAACTATAGCAAAGTCTGATTTGCAAAAAAAGTAGGCCAATGTGATTTGCATTCTTTTGGTGATGAATTATTCACACCATTTTCATGTCTAGTAGTTAAAGGAGATATAACCCTGTTGTTCCAGTTCACCAAACACTGTCAGTAGGAAAAAGAATGAAAGAAAGAAAATTGAAAATGTAAGAACAAAATTTGATACAAAATAGACTGAATAGTGAAACAGCAGCTAACAGTAACTGAATGGGGCACAGTAACCTACTTTCAGCTTCATTTTCCTATGCCCCATTCAGTTAATGGCCAGTTCGTTTTTTGGTCAGTGTTGTTTCAAGTTTTCTGGTTGTTTTTCCTGTTGTCTTTCCTCAAACAACAGAGCTATGAATTGATTCACACTAGATTTCTCCTTCAAGTCTGGGTCTGACTCAACTTAAATTGTTTCAAATTGGCAGTTTTCCCCTTCTGTGTTCTGTGTAATAAGGTCTTGTTCAAAGTAACCAAATACTGCAATTATGTCGAGTGATGCACTCAGGATGTAGACTACACATTGTTTTGCAGTTTTCCTCAAACCACCATGAAAGCATCCATGGTGCACCTACCAATTCAATCAGCCATCACAGCAGCAAAAACTGATGTATGACACCAAGTGAGCACTGATGGGGCTGGCGCATCCCAAGCCACCCAAGGCCATTTGTATTGCTACAGGCCTACATATCGATGAGAGGTGTAGAAACGGGAAGCGGCGAGGATGGAAGTTCCGAGTCATCAGATAATTCTTACGCGCAGCAACTTTATCACAATAATGCTCCCGCTGAGGCCAGAAGTTAATGACTGAGCCGAGAGAAGTTACACAGAGTATTCATCAATCAAAGGGAAATCAATTCAACCTCATGATTACGCTGACACCTAGTGGTGGTATAGCCCTTTGAAAATAAGTAAAATAAATGCGAAAAAAGAGAGATTTTATGACCATTTTCCCCCCTTAAATTCAGACTGGTCTGGTTGGTCGTGGGAAGCACAAAGTGAGGCAAAAATCCTCAGATGAACAGATTTACATAGACTTCTGTTAGCTGGGAAACCAACAGAGAGGGTAACTGTTGACTGGTGGTTGTAAGCTTTACAATGCCTTATTTTCACTGAACTACAAGGCAGGCAGGTTTTCTTAGTGGCATTACATACATCAACCTGACGGAAACAGATCAGACTTACATGTCCTTCTCTTACATTTCCAACATCGTCCTACTATTTGAATGACAACAGAGGAGAGAGTCAAGGCAACTGTGAGTGCCAACTAGGTGACAGGGATTCCAGGGATTCTGTAGCTCTGCAGCATGACCCTTATCCTGTTGTTTTGGAGGAGGTCCTGTCTTTTGTAATGGTAGTCCAAGGCTAAAATCGATGAGCTCCTCGGTGTATACAGTCATGTGTGTGAAGCTGATGGGCATATAAATCAAGGGCTGCTCTCTGCTCTCACTACTGGATTACTGCCACCAAGAGGCCCAGCTGCAGCAGGAGCTCTATGTTGGGGGAACCTTCTAGATGGCAGTACTGGATTGCAATTAAGGTTAACTTCAGTCAGCGAGGACCACTTGTGTTCTTGTATGTGTGACCGTGTGTAGTCATCTCTTTTTGCTGTGCGGGTAATTGGTCTGCATTTACTGCACTGCCACACACAAAGCTGGATGGAGTGCAGTTTTGATCATCAAAGCATCAATTCCCAGGGCTTCTATCACAGCCATCATTCACTCCAGGGAAAAGGTAAGATTTAAAGGGGTTTGTAGTTACAAAAACATTGGCCTCATATGGTAAACAGCAGTTTTCCAGAAGCCATCCACTCTGCATTCTCAGAAACACAGGCACAGTTTGTTTTCTAAAACAAAAATATTTAATATAAAATATACAGAAAATGTACTCTTCATAGATGTAGCCTTGCAACTATAGTGTAGCATATCAAGTATATGATCTCTCAGTGCACCTCAGCATGAGGAAGGATGTCTAGCAGATGATGCGAATGATGAGGACCATAGTAAGACTTAGCTTCCATCTCCTCCAACAATATTCAAGTGATTGGGTTTCCCATGGCAGAACTAACACATTATTGCACTTACACAGATGTTCCCATGATGCACCTGGGCCCATCAAGCTAAAGGAATGGCATTCTTTCTCTGTTGGTGTATTTTTTTTTTTAGAAAATAACAACAAAACACACAAAACACAGTCATACTGATTATGTTCAGACAGTAACAGTCATTGACACATACTTGACCTTGGGAGTAGCCAGTGGCCTGAGTTGAGATGAGATGGGTCAAGAGTGGCAGATCTAGCAAAGGTCACTCACACAGCAGGGCCTTGTAAGCACAGCTTAAGAACTACAGCAGTCCTCTGAGCACGGAACATAACAAAGATACCCTGTGCAAAGCCCAAGCGCTTTGCCGTATAACATGGCAAACTACATTAAAGCCGTCACTTCGGCATTAGCTTATTCTGAGAAATAAATCACATTAACGGTCTTTCACTTTGTAAAGCTATGAATAAATACAACATTTTAAGATAACATAAAAAAAAGACAAAACAGATGCTGGCCATACAAAAAGAACACATGCTTGATTGCAAGGATTCCTCTAACTGATATTAAATACATTAATATACTTGTCATTTTTCTCTCTTTCATACACTGTTGACACTTAATTATGACTTACAGCCTGAGGGAGCCAAATAATGAAACAAACAAGTATACCCTCATATGAATACAAGTGTCTCAGCAAAGCAGCATTTCTTATAGTGCCTAATGCTATACCATTATTACCACGAGAGCTCCTCAAACACACACTGTACATTACACATTTGAAACATAAATAAAAATCATATTAGACATGATTCAAACAACTACTGAACAAAATAATAACAATAAAAAAAAACACACATTTGGTATCACCAACACTGACAAAAAGTAGCAAAATGAATAAATAAAAGATTATACAGCACTCTTAAGCTTTGAGAATGTGCCTGTAGTCTTTATAGACATGATTTATAGTTTAGCAATTACTAAGATGTGCCTTACATCCATAGGCACATCTGTATTGCCTAAGCATAAGCATACAGTAAGCTACGAAGAAGATCCTATTTACTTTCTGCATTGCACTGAATGATTGTGGATATGCTGACTTATATTCCAGCCAACAGCTACAATTCAAGGACCCTTAGGCTATCAAAAAGGAACGTGGAAAAAGCACTACTAGATGCATATTCTGCAGATATGCAATGGCATTTTGAACAATTAGCCTTCATTGCACCTTATGTTGTGTGTTTGCCGAGCTGTGCGGAGCCAAAAATAAAAACAGAAAAAGATCACAATAACTGTACCTGCATACTGCCTGATCAACAGTTCTGAGGAACAAAAGAAATCTTTCCGCAAGTAAAAATTCAGTCTTGCTCCAATGATTCAGATGAGAGAACTTTGCTTCATCCTCTCTTGAACCTCAGCGGTCACTGCCTGCAACATAACAAATATGTTCATACATGCATACAGACAGTATGTAAACATACACTGTACAGCCTGTACAGGGGATAGAGGAGATTTGGTCTCACTGGCACAAACACACAGTAACTGATGGGACCCTTTGGTACACAGCTGGACTAGTACCTCTGCCTTGTGGGGCCGTAGGAGTCCAACATCTGGGTGCTGGCCTGCTCCAGGTTCCAGTTGCACCTCTGAAGAGCCTCCTGGCACTCAGAGCGAGACTTCAGCCCCAGCCGGAACAACTGCTCTACCTGCACAACACAAGAGAAGAGTTGGATGAGTGCCCACTCAGGCTCACCAGAGACACACCATCCTCTGTAATAAAGCTTCGGCTCCAGAGCCCTTTCATTAAAGGTGTGTGTAATCACAGGGGACGGGGACGAGCACCGATACCTTCAGGTAGCGGATGGCCTCCGGAACATTCCAGCTGTGGCTATGCAGGGCTGCCTGACACTCCTCCACTGTTACGCCGTGCACCGCCTCCTGGACCTGAGGACACACACGGACCCACACACACACACACACACACACACACACACATACACACACACACACACACACACACACACACACACACCAATCCTTAATCAACCAGGGCTAGTTTGTCTGTGAGTAGGTAAATAAATATGATAGAAATTTGGCTTACGTATTTAACAGAGTTGAAGGTAGGTGCTGTGGTCTCTGCTCGATTGCTCCCGACTTGGCTGGTGGTCCAGGCCAGGTTGTGAGGGTTTCTCATCCCACCACTGGTGGAGCCAGTGGAGCTGTAGTTGGACCTGCTAGCTGCCTGCTGCTGCACCATGGGCCTGACAGTAGCCATGTTGGTCTGGCTCTTCCTGTCCTCACCAACGGCGACTTCCGAGTCCTTCAGGAAGCGCTCGTACTTGTCCAGGTAGGCCGGTCGCTCGGGCAGCAGGTAGTAGTGCGTGTTGCTGACCTTGGTGCCGTCGCACAGCACTGGCAGGATGCAGGGAGCTTTGGCCTGGCTCTGGTTGGCCTCTGGGGCCGTGTACTGGGGGTCACGTGCAAAGCTGTGGGTGGCTGGCGCTAACACTGGCTGCTTGGGCTGTGGGGCGGTGGGGGAAGGGGAGGCAGGCAGGCAGGGGGCGACGGAGAGGAAACCCCCCAGGCTGCCCACGCAGCACAGGCCCGAATGCTGCTGCTGCTGCTGGGGGGAGCCCATGCGTAGAGACCCCATGGGGCTGGGTGCCCGTGAGCTGGGCTGGGACAGGGCATGGTCCCGGGGCGGGATCCGCGGCGGACGCTCTTGTCCAGCGTCGCCGTTAGTGTTGGCCAGGTCGCCATCGTCTCGGTCGATCTCGTCGCCCAGCGAGGCGGAGGAGCGATAGGCGGGCACCCCGGTGCGTCTGGACGGCCGCAGGGGCGGGATGGGGATGCGAGGCGGCACCTGGGGCTTGTCCTCGTAGGAGGAGGGCAGGATGATCTGCCTGTGCCCTGCGGGTGTGAAGGCCATGGGGATGGGCGAGGAGGGCAGCGAGCGGCCGGCTGCAGGAGGCGCCCGCAGCTTGACCATCACCTCTCGCTGGAGCTCCTGGAAGAGCTGGGCCGTCTGCGCCGACTGAGCCGGGGAGCGCGCCTCCTCCTTAGCCTGTGGGGCTGGCAGGAAGAGGTTGTCCTCCACGCTGGCTGCCTTCTCGGCCCCAGAGGAGCCTCCATCAGTGGAGGTGCTGGCTGGCGTGGGCAGCTGGTTGGCTTCCTCTGCTCGCCGGCTGATGGAGCTGACCTCGGCGTCCTCCTCCGCCCTCCCCGGCGGCTCCTCGTACTCCTGCGCCACCTCGTCGTAGGCAGGCAGCGGCGGCAGTGGCCTATCCCAATCCAGCACGGGCGTGGGGTGCAGTGGGTTGGGCAGCGGCAACGTCGCCGGGCAGGGCGAGGGAGCAGGCGTGTCCAGGATGGAGCCCACGGGCCCGCTGGACGGCAATGGCGGCGGCGCCTTAGACGGGGCCTCAGCCACGGGCGACGGGGAGGCTGAGCTAAAGCTGTCGTCCCCAAAATCAATGAGCGACACCTCGCTCAGTCGGTCCCTGTCTGTCTGCTGAGCATCCCACGAACGAAGCCGCAGACCCAGGTATGTCGAGGGTTTGGACAGAGACAGCTTCCTCACGTTGGTCACCATCAGGTCATCATCGTCCATGACCGAGTCATAGAATGCCTCTTCTGCAAACACACACACAGACACACACACAAACGCCACAAATCATGTCCACCCTTGATACAACTGAAAGCTTTGGTAAGATATACCCAGTACACAGGAGTACTATGCTGCGGTGACATGCAGCAACAGAAAAAGTGCAGCCGCGTGTGGCGGAGTGATTAGGCTGAGATGAGAGGCTGGGGTGATGAGGCAGGAGGGCCCACTCACTCTTGAGCAGGACGGCAGGCTGAGGAGGCCGTGGTGGAGGCAGTTCTAATAGAGGTCACCGAGTGCAGCGGAGAAACGGGGGCGGGGGGAAGAAAAGAAAAGGAGGGGGAAGGAGAAAAAAAAGATAAAGAGGGAGAAAGAGAAAAGTAAATGGTGGTGAAAATTGGAAAGCAGTACTGGACGTTTTGATCTGTAAAGGACTTCAGCCGATAGGGAATACAGTGTGAAAGAGAGAGTTGATGAAAATGACCTGAGCTGAATCATAGATATTGGAAGGACAATAAAAAAAAAAACACGTACTTTTGGCTCGATTGGGGAGTTTAGTGGGCCGGTCAGCATTTGGGTCCACTCCAAGAACATCAGGAGGATCCATAGGGTTACCGAGGTATAAACTTCGAATGCGCACATACACACACACACACACACACACATACATACATACATACATACATACACACACACACACACACACACACATACAGGCAATGATGCATACACCCAATTTATCATGAAGGTACAGAGATGACAGATTCCCAACAAATAACAAAGTATTCAACACTAAGACTCTAAACAATATAAATGTAAATGCTATGAAATATATTTCCTGCATGAACAGATAAATCAATACACACACATACTCAAGACACAATAATCAGTCACCAAGACACACTAGTGAGGTATTTTGCTGCACTCTAGTGGCGAGTCCTGGTACTGGTGAGTTTACTATGAAAAATGCTTGAATGTGCCAAACACACACAAATACAGTAGAATCCCAAATCAATAAGAGCACAAGGACACTTCATTAATCACTAATAGGTAACACCATATGATTAATTAGTAGAAAGAAGAAGTCTGCTTAGTGTGGCTGTCTTACTCGTCTATCTTGTCTGGAGCACCCCAGCTGCGGAGCGGGTCGGTGTCACCGTGACCCGTGTGGATGAAGCTGTTCTTGAGCGGCCTGCTGATGTCCTGAGCCGACAGGCCGGCCACCGATGTCACCACGTGCCGTGGGAACTGGCCCACTTTTAGCGTCTGCCGGTTCTGACCGCGCCACCAGTAGTTCTCAGCCCTGTGGTACATACAGACCCATGGTGAGGAAGAGGACAATGCAGTATGGTGCTGGAGCACATGAAGACTAGAGAGTGTTAACTTTACCTGCCCTCGATGATGGTGATGACGTCGTTCATGTGGATTTGAAGTTTGTCGGGCTCATCAAAGTCTTGCAGGGCCCTCATGTCAGTGGGCATGGTCTGTGGAGAGGAGGACACAGTGGGAGAAGGGGTGGATGCTTAGTATACGGGGGTCATTAAAATGGTCTAGAGCAGGGACCTCCAACAGCTGGCTCAGGAGCTACCCGTGGCTTGCCACCTGCTTCAGAGTAGCTCTCCAAAGGGTTAAAGGAAATGAAAATAAATCTCATAACATAGTCACAATAAGGTATTAAACCTGTTAAAATCTCTGAAATCAAATTCAAACATCCTGCCCTGTCTGGTACAAAAAAAATCTTTCCCAGGCAAGAAAATAAGATGGCAAAGGATGTAACTCCAGGACTATCAATAATAGGTTGCCAGTGTAAAATGGTAGTAGAGTGGCTCTCGGGCATGTTGATTTTGTTGAAGTAGCTATTGGATGAAAAATCGGTTGGAGACCCCTGGTCAAGAGTAAACAAATGAGACTGGAGAACAAGAGCTCTTTGAGATGCTAAATGGATCAAAAGCGACAAAGACATAGGAGGTTCTGGGGCACATTATCCATCATATCATGTGTCCACATCACATGGGATATACAAATAAACAGACGGCACATTTCCAAATCTCCAAAAGTTGATGAGTTGGACGTACCTCCACCAGGAAGTCCCTCAAAGCCACAAATGTGGGTCTGTCCTCAGGCTTGGGAGACCAGCTCTGCAACATGACGTTGTAAATGTCCTGGGGACAGTCTTCAGGCTTCACCAGACGCTCGCCCTCCTTATCAATCTTATGAAGGATCTACAAAGTAACAAGTCCACATCGCACCTCATTCAAATGGATGCAAATCAGAGGTCTATTGCACTGGCGCTAAATAATTCAATATTCTGCAGCAAGGATTATCAAATGCTCTAAATCCACAAATCATGTAACACTATGTTCATACGCTTTCATTGGTTTCCTGTTGAACCCAGTGTTGGAGCAGTGGTTATGTTGCTTGATTGACAATCGGGGGACCATGGTTGGATTCCCAGACCGCATGTTGTGAGTCTGTGTCCCTTTGGATAAAAAGCGTCCGCTAAATACCAGTCAACTGTACTTTCAACTTCTGTGGCTCACATGAGAAGCCCTACATGATCATGCTTACCACACTGACCTGCTGTGTGGACTTACACTCCTCATTGGAATCCTGCTTAGCAGGTCTACTCCAAATACCAAGAAGCTCAGCACATTTCAACACCATGGGACAAAGGGCTTTGTGTCAGGTTAACTGTAAGTTCAGGGAATTCACTTCCTCTTCTCTTTCCCGCCTCTGTCTCTTTACCTGGCTACCGTTCAAGCCTAGCCATGGCTCCTGGCCATGACTGAACATCTCCCACAGAGTCACGCCAAACATCCACGTGTCACTGGCATGGGAGAAAGTCCTCGTCTTCAGGCTCTCTGGGGCACACCTGCACATTGCGAACAAAAGAAAACTACAATGAGAAACACAGATGCAAAGGAGGATGATTGGGAGGAGACAAATATTACAAGAAAAAACACAATGTGTGAGATTGTGTGTGTGTGTGTGTGTGTGTGTGTGTGTGTGTGTGTGTGTGTATGTGTTGGGGGGGGGGGGGGGGTGAATGCATGATCACCTATGTGTGACTGATTTTTCAAGTGAGCAAGACAAACTGTATGGGAAGGGTCATATGTCAATGGCTGCCATGTGATAAAAAATCCATCAGGATTATCAGGAGAGGTGAAACTCTGCCTGTTTCCATATCTGCTCACCAGGCGAAGGGCACTTTGTGGTGCTCTTGCATGACGTAGTGATCATCATTCTTTGGCAGTGCCCGCATGAGACCAAAGTCGCCGATCTTGACCTGCTCGTTGGAGGCCAGCAGGATGTTGCGGGCGGCGAGGTCGCGGTGGATGAAGCGCCGCAACTCCAGGTAGGCCATGCCGCAGGCGATCTGCACGGTGTATCGGCACAGCACCGAGATGAGGATGTGACCCTGTCGCTTCCGCAGACGGTCCAGCAGGGAGCCCAGCGGTGCCAACTCGGTCACCTGGCACACAGTCAGACGGGACCAAGTGTCATTGCTGTCAGCAGAGCTGCACCCCCGGGTGCCAACTCAGCTGCTGTGCACAGTTGTAAAGGCACGCACAGCCAGGCAAAACCTTGTGCATTGTTCTGCATATGAAAAAATCTACATCTGTTGCAGTGCTTTGAGAACACTAGCTACAATAGGAAACCCCTATTAAAATAAATGGCAAATTCATGTCTATATCAACTCTTGGAACTTTTAAAAGTAAAGCTAACATGAGATCCAAGAGTGTGAAAGACAAGCAATGTTGCTAACTTGGAACACCAATGGCTGTGTAAACAGGAGGATAAGCAAGAATGCTTTGGGCACACTGTGGGTGTGACACGCCTGGGATGAATTTCTCACCATCTTCATGGGGTGCGTGAGAACGACGCCGTAGAGCCGGATGAGGTTCTGGTGGTCCAGGGAGTGCATGGCGTTCACCTCCCTAATGAAGTCATCCAGGCCCTCGGGCTGCTCCAGCAGGTCTGTCTTCAGGCACTTGACGGCCACGTTCAGCTGTGTGGCGAGGGAGGGGAGGGGAGGGGAGGCAGAAGGAAGAGAGGGAAGAGGGAAGAGGAGCACTTGAGAACACAAATGACTCACGTCATCATTATCTCTCACACAGCCCACGCCTTCACTGGTACAGCATTCATAGTCATCCGTTTACTTCTCAGTCCACTTGGGACAGAAATAGAGCATGCTTGCCCACGACACCATCTCTCGCTCATTCATGCTTCTGCTCATTCTAGAGCCATCTCATCTCCCACCATCTGCGATGCCTTTCAAACCAGTCAACAATCAATAACTCCACCTGAGTGGAACCACACTCCAGTCATTCACTGATTGCTAATGACTTTATCCTTAAGAGGTAATGATATAAATTAGACATTCTTTTCAGTCAATAAGCTCTTTCAAACATCATAGCAAAACATTTGACATAGACCATCAATTCAATCCAACAGTCTAATCATTACAATAAAGTCCAACAGATGCTGAAACTTTCTCTAGACAACCTCACTAGTGGTTAAATGTTTAGTTTGTGGACACCAACCTCTCATCTCCAACCATCTGTCTACTCACCACTCTTCCAGAGGGGGCCTGCCACTCTCCGCGTTTCACCACCCCAAAAGAGCCATCGCCCAGCTTCTCAAACAGGGTCAGGTCCCGCTCGCTGATCAGGCAGGTGAGGGAAGCCGGCTGGTCCCCGGGGGGCGGGGTGGGCGAGGGGCCCCTCAGGACGGTGGTGGCTGACGCCTGTGACTCCGTCTCAGGACGCTTGCCTGTGAACACCTGCTGGCCCAGGCACAGAGACTACAGCTGAGAGTAATTCCACCTGGTTCCCCCCTACAAAAAGCCATGCTCTACAGCATGACTTAAGCACAGTGACGGAGTTCATTAAGGGAGCTTTAATTTAGTTTTTTCCTTTTTATTGGTTGGATGCCAATTAATGACTTCTGGCAGAAGATGCATATGCCAGAAGAAAGAATAGGGTGGTAACATCCATTTTTGCAACATGGCCTGTCCTACTGAGCTATGATGAAATGACAATTTGGTGTCAAGGAGAAGCAAGCAACATTGTGATGGATTTTCACAAGAACCACCTGGGTGTATTGCAACTAAGTATCCATTGGAAGGGGTCTACCTTAAGGAACCACAGCGTACCTTGCTCACCCAAGACTTGCGTTTGTTCAGGGCCCTTTTCCTCTTCACAGCTTCCCACAGCCTCCTCTGCCCTTTAGTGGACAAAGACAGCAAAGACGGAAGAACTCTGACAATCTGACATCACAGCATTCCTGTGTACTTTGTTCTCTCCAGGAAATGCACACAAGTCATTGTCTTCTGAATTCACAAAGAGCAAGAAAGCTAATTGGTTAAATGGCTTTTACGGTATGACAAAACATAATGTGCATTGTGCTAGTGTGACAAAACTGCTTTGGAAAATCACTTCTTGACTTATCAGCACAGAAAATGACAAACGCCCACGACAAAAGTTATTTTCAGTGGGTGACCGAAAACTCCATTTGTTATGAGGACATTTCAGCACTTGTTTAAAATGGGTGGTGGTGGTGATTCAGAGATAAGAGCAGATAAGATGCCATCTGCCAGTGTACAAAAATGGGTCTGTGTATGCGTTAGAATGAGGCTGGAGGTCTTTTACCTGGGCGTCCCATGCCAATTTTCTCCAGGTCCTCTGTCTTGACATAGTCAAAGTGGGAGAGGCGTGTGACATTGAGTTCATCGCGGATGCGCAGGAAGTACTGCTGGAGCTGGACATCAGTCAGCAGCTCCATGAGCCACCCAGTGCCCTCGTCCGCCTGCATGCTGTCACCCCACTTCAAAAACATGAGCATGCATACATACATACAATGGTCAATACAACAACACATATGACATGCCAGTGGTATTCAAGTGTGGTAAATCTGGCCATGACAGACAGCCACTCACATTTACATTTCGTAAGTAAGTTCTCCTACATTAACTAATGCCATTGTGGCATTCAGGTCTTGTCAATATTTATAAATTAGCACATTTGTTTTGCTTAGATATTCAGTTAGCTTTTTGTTGTCGGCTACTTTATCCAGACCTGACCCACTGTGTGCAAGTTCAGATGATTCCACACATTCCATCTCAACAATCTATAACTTCAAGGAGATTACTAATTCACCAACAAAAGAAGAGTGCTGCTGATGTGAACAAGTCAAAAGTTAATCAAACTGATTCACCTTGTAATCTAGACTCTGTCAATTATGTACCCAGAGGAGCAAAGACTGTGTGGAAGGTGTTAGGAGCGCTAAATAGATACAGTGTAATGTCTTAAATGATTAAGGTGCCATTCAGCAGCAATTTGCTAAGCAGTCTATACACACAACCAAGGTGGGCTCCTCTGAATACTCCATTTCCAAAACCATTGCCCAGTCTTTTTCAGTCTCTGTCTATTCTTGCCACAATGAGTAGCCTACACTGAGGTACACTATGTCCTCCTACTCCTCTCTCTTTTTCTCTCTAACACACACACACACTCATCTAATTAAATAACCTTATATATAGGTCAAGCCCTATAAATATTTCTTCAGTACAATATCAGTACGATATCTTTTAGACTAGTTAGAATTACATGTCAGTGTATTCAAAATTTCAGGGTAGTGTAGCAATTCTAGTTAAAAGATCATTTTAAACAATTACATACTTAAAGATGACGACAGCCTGAACCAAACTGTCCTGTAAGATGGTGCGATGCAGTGGAAAATGCTGGCTGTGTTGGGTAGGCTGTCTCACCTACTGGTGCAGGACATAGGGGATTAGCACCCCAGCTCACAGCTCCCATCAACACATACAGCTCCAGTAACCATCCACTGTGCCTACCACAGACTTCAAAAATGGCTTCGACATTTAGCCATTCAAAGCTAACCATGCTGGCCTGTCATCATCATGAACAGTTCAACCTAAACAATCTAAATAACAACAGCAAAACAAACAAGCTTTTTGTCATTGACAAGCACAGGTGATAAATTGTGCTAATTTCAGCAGCTGATATATTGTTCTTTCTGGATATTAATGTTGTAGAATATGACCATGATACTGCCTGTCTTATTTCTACAAATACTGAGTTTAGGCTCCCAGTGAGAGGTGTTTTACATTAGAGCTAGCTCCTGAAGGGTTTGTCTTCCTCCAGTAAATAACCAAAGACCCAACAGAGCAGTGCAGCTCTCCCTCACCCCCCTTACACAGAAGTCTGAATCACAGCATCCTGCTCCTCTCATTACTGCTGAATAATTCAGCTTCCATAGAGACTAGGGGTAGAGGGTGGGTGAGTGAGAAAGAAATGGGGGAGGGGGGGGGTAAAGTGTGCTCATTTTATGTGACCACACTGAACTGTAATTCCCACATACATATACAGCACATGGTTCACATTCAACTCTTTCACCACAGAAACACAAGCTACATTGAAATGTCAGCTTATATATTGTGGCCATTATTGGCAGCTGTATGTGTGTGCCTCACAAGGAGACAGAGAGAGTAACCATGACTCCATGATGCAGTAGTCCTGACCAACTGAAGCCTCTGTGAACAAAGCCTACTGTGGACCACATGGCATAACTAGGCCTCTTGAGGACACCTTCTGTGCTGGCAGTCCTGAAGGCTGGATAGAGAAAGTGGCACAGTGAAGGAAGTGACACACAGCCACACACACTCGCAAAGAGAGCGATGGCAAGTGCTGCTGAAAAGCTAGTGTCATGCCGTTGATCTGAATAAACAAAAGGGATCATTGTGCCGAGAGCATTTATAAACTCTGAGTGAATATACTTGGGCGTGCCATTGGGATTCCCTGTAAGGAAAATACGCCTGGTTATGAAAATAGGACATACGACACCCCTCATATGGTGTGCGAGCGCGGAGCGACGTGGGTGACGTTAACGTTCATTCTGAAAACTCTAATATTTAAAGTATCACGGCTTATTCCGAACACTCTTAAAATCAAGGTTACATACACGGCATCGCTTTCATAATCCAGTCACAGTTAGCGTCCTGTGTGCTTTATTGTCATTTGATACCAATGAGCTTGGCATGTTAACTTTCAAATATGCAGGCCACCACAACCACCACCAGCCACAGGATTCAGTACCACAGGTTAAACTATGACGACAATCTGCCAGTATGGAATCCAGCAGCCTACAGCCCACAAGCTCTGGGTATGCCACCTGTGACTGTGACCGGTCATAAACTAGATGAGGAGACAAAGGACACCACGTACTGTAAAACGTCAAACGATGTCACAAGAGAGACGCTACAAATCAGCAGCTGAGCCTTCTTAAGTGAATGATGCACGTGTCCTGGCTACAGCCGCACTGTGGCAGTCTCGCACGGAGGCTGCGCATAGAGCGCAATTCAGCTGGCACATGATAAACACTGCATGCCCGGGTGTTACCGTCAAACCTGAGTCAGACCGGCGTCCAATTATAAAAAACACACCAATCTAGAAATTGTGTCGAATGTATTAATAGTTAATATTTTCATATGGAAGATGACAAAGAAATACCTCCAGCAACGTTTGTTTACATGTTGCTAAAGGAAAACCAATGGACGCAAAGATGTCCGACTGGTGCGTTTAAGAACATTCTATTAACTCAAGTCAGCCTCATAGAACATTTTTATCGGCAGGTTTGCCGTGTAATTATTGTATTTCCTATGCGGGATTCTTAAGGGGATCAAAATAACTATGAACAACCTACCTGTCCGCGCACTGCAAGACGTATACTCCAGTGCTTTACCTTGTGTTATGGTAAAACGCTATTTTAAGGCCGATGCATATCTTTAGAGTCCTTCATCGTACTATGGGACGTAATTAGCCTTTGCAGCACAGGCGACATTTCGCTTAGAATGCAGGTTCTTCATTTATTTGTCCAAACCGTCTAGCTATCCGTGGATTACGGCGTCAGAGCTCTAATTTCTCGCTCGATTGATCTCTATTCTTGCCCCCACCATACCCATTTAAAGGGACACACACACTCTATCAACCAGACAAGGTAGAGGTGATGGTAATGTCAGGAGCCTCATCAGTTTTAATATGGATCCAAGTAGTTACATTCTGCCATGGGCGACGACTTCATGTCAACATTGGGGGAGGTCATAATATTTTCTTGGGGACAATAATCTTCACCTGCCATTCCCACCCCTACGGCGCACAAATTCGGCACACTCCCCATGGCTTCAAATCCAATAAATGTAATGTTACCGCGATTTTGTATTTTCCTTGTAACGGTACTTTCATTAAACGTCATTAACCAGCGCGCATGTCGACCTCAATTTGCCGTAAAATGCCCACTGGGTATGCTGCTGGTATTCTGCGAATAATGTCATAAAGAAACACTCTCATTCCACGTAGCTCTCGAAATTAACAAGTAGGTTACTTATGACTAATGTGGGCTACCTACTTTGCCATCTCACTGCGCAGCAAATTTGCAGTAAACTTTCAGGTAAACACGGAACAGTTTTCTGAAGCGGTCTGGCGCATATTGCACCATACTATACTATACCTTGGCGATTCCTGGTTCAAAATGTTGTTTTCATGCAATTTAAGATGAGGAGATGAGGTACTGATTAAAACAGAAAACACCATCTAATTTTTTTTATAATTCTGATGTCATCTCGTATATTTTTACTAAGGCCACCGGCTATTGTGCACGCTTTTCTGGTAAGTTAGTGGGCATCTGAATAACGTATCTAACGTCCAAATAGTCTACGCGCGATTTATCCTGTTTTAGAGTTTTTTGTTTTTTCTTTTTAAACAAGTCGAAATAGGGAAATAATTTCCCCCTGTGTGACCAACTGAATCTGTATACAGCTGAAGGCGGTGTTTATGCTTTTCACAAATAGTTCCAAAAGATTAAATTAAATAAAATTAAACTCGATAACGACTTGGACCTAAGCCTGTAGAACGTAGTTTTACTGCTGTTTTACATAACAAGCCTTTTGGGCCAAGCACCTTTCAGACAATGGATGTTCATTCTCGTCCAGAGGCGTTTGTGGTGTCGCACTACAGCTATGTTTATTTATTTTCATGGCATTTATTTTTGGCGATTCATTATTGGGGGAGATTTGCACCCCAACCTTTACTTTGACAACTTTGGCAAACAAAAGTCAATGCCCCCTCTGCCTCAGAGATGGCGCAAATTTTCTAAGTAGTAACAATTCACTACACCCCATCAAATATGGTGTAAATCATGAAGCACTACATGACAAAGCAACAAATGAGAAGACAAAATCTAAAGGAAAACAAAACCTTTATTCAGTAGGCTAAACAGAAACCGTCCCAATTATTTCCTCATTTCATACGCACACTCATTTAACCATTTGAAACCTGTGCGAAATCTGAACACACCTTTTCCAATTTTCATGTAGCGAGATTTACCCCCACTTTACCATTTCATTATTGGATTTAGGGCGCAGAGAACACACAGGGAACCACGTAAAAACCAAAAGCAGTAAGCAAAGTCCAGAAACAAACCAGCAGATCAAAATGTGCATTTATCTATCTATCTATATATAATCATGAGCATATTGTGACAAAAATCAATGACCACTAAAGACACATTAAATATCTTCCAGGAATAATTTTGTTTTCATCAGACAGTAATCTATTTAATTATGACTTTGAATTGGAACTGGATGCAACAAGGGTGAAATCTTTAAACTGCCATTAAACCATCTTTAAACCTTTATCAGGATTAAAGACAAATCTGTAAATTCAACACACATCACCTCTCTTAAGAAGTTTAAAGTTCAAAGCAAAGCTACAAAGCACGTGCGTAAATATCCCAGCCATGTTATCTTCCATGTGAGAAATTCTTTAAAAATAAAAACAAACAAACAAAAAAGCTCTTTGCAGCCTGGCTAACATTAAAGGGTTCAACGGGTTTGTAATCACATGACAGTTGAATTTGGTTTTTTAGCTAAACAGTACACCTAGAGGAACAAAACCCACAAAGAAATGCACACATCAAGACAACTCAAAAAATGAAAAACAATAAATATTTATAAAAACTATGGGAAACACTGTTCCCGATTAGTCAATCCACCCTACAAGTGAAATATGAGGGACACTGCCCTCGATATATACACGCTGGTAGGCAAAAACTACCTTCAACAGTTCACATTATGGAAGACACTGCTCCCGATAATGTCTTGGGATCAGAAATATCAATGTTCCAAAAATTGCTTGGTCACAGAAATGGCTTAATCTGGTAAGGAAAAGTTGTTCAACTTTTCAAATCCCCATCAAAGTGAAAATGAGAACTGGCAATTTGAGATCTGGTAGCGCCAAATGACTTTCAGTATACTATATTAAAATAACCTCCTTTACATCAATACTCAAGTCCATTGTGCCCTTTAGCAATGGAACATAACAATCCACTCCTGCGTCTGTCGTACATCTAGACAGCAGCCAAAGTGGCCTTCTTCAGACATCCAAGTGCAATTAAAATTAAATTAACTTAGCTGTTGGGTAGACCCTCTAGCAAGCAACCCTTTACCAATTTCTCGTAACAGCTGTTGGTAACATGTATTTCAATAGCAGATGCTGCTTTTATAAACGACAGTATAACCGTCACAATTATGGAAGGCACTGCTTCCGATAATTTTGAAAAATAAAATAGTAACACTATTTATAGTGAACACTGTCACTGATAAATAAATAGATCATAAATACCATTCATATGGGCAAGGGTAGGGTTGACAGATTAGAGCGTGGCAAAGGCAGAGCGGTCTCCCCATTCATCAACCTAGCTTTTTTTTTTGTGGTGGTGGTGGGGGGCTCAAGACGCATGCGAAAAGGCAATGAGGTGGGTTATGGATCCCCCTTCAGCAGCCAGAGTCAGAAACCTCATGTACATCAAACTGACCTTTCAAATACATAAGCAAAAACAAACAAAAACATCCCAACAAAATCTCTGATCAGATACAGCAGGTTAATGTCTCAACTTCAGACAGATTAAATGTTGACAGTGAACTTCAGTGCAGTTTTACCAAGGTAAAAATGATGGATAATTCATCTCAAGACCAAAGTAGTCTCTGTAGGGCTTTGTGCTTGAGAACCACTCATATTTTTTAAATTCATTGCTTAATATTTGAAATGCAATGTAATGTAAGCAACCATCTCAAATGAATGCCAATATGCATGTACCTCATCTATGAAATCTGGATATTTCCTTATTATTATTTTTTTTAATTCATATTGTAGGAGGGTTACTAAAATCATTAAATATTTGCCCCAAAAATTGATCATGTTAACCTACCTAAGAAATCTGATGATCAAAATCAGAAGGTACTAGATGAATTCATTAAGCGCTTCTTCAAGTTTAGAAAAAAATGAAAATTGATTTTCTTGACCTTAACTGAAGGACTATGTCTGGAATACTTTCTTTACCACAGACTTAGATTTCATTATTCATTTCCCAGACAGGACCAGTGAGATCATTGGCACAACTCTGAATGGTCCAGGTAGCCAAGGCGAACTGGTTGCGGAAGAGATCGGCGTCGGACTCTTGAGCCTTTTGTTTGAGGGCTGTCAGATGGTCCAGCAGGGCTTGCATTGTGTGATCACCCGAGCCGAAGAAGATGTGACGGAAAGGCACTTCTCTCGCAGAAACATAAGGAGAAAGCAGATTGTGCTCCACCTTTTTGTCAAAAAAAGAAGCACACAAAAACAATGAATTTACTAGTCTGAACCAACCATTTCAGTAACAGGTAGAGTCTATAACGCTAGAAGTTGTTCCCAAACAAAAGGGGGTTTCCCCTTAAAGCCTGTATTCTAATGTTGACAGCTGCCTACACAAGAACAACATTAAAACAGGTGCATTCCAATTTCCAGACAAGGGCTAACATTTGCCAATATTTCCACGCTGTCTGACTGTAGCCAGGGAGCTGGGTTTCCTAATATTATTGTAAAGAAATCACCCAGCTTTATCTTTGAATGCTAACCGTGTGAACAGTGATACCAGAGCTGGGTAGGCTAAAAAAAAGCAAGTGATCTAATAGTAGAGACTTCTAAAATAGGGAAACTTTTGATACTGTTGATTTGAACTGTTGATAAGAATTTAACGAAGCCTTGAGGCAAAGATTTTGCCTTTAACGTTTTTGGTAACTGAATTATTCCAGTTACTCAAGTAATCGTTTCAGCCCTAGTTTACAAACACTGGCTAACACTCTGGCAAGGTAGTTCTTTACAAACATACTGCACATGGGTGCTGAAGGTAAGGTACTGCCAAGATGGAATGCTAACCTAAAATTGTTCCAATGTAACACCACAAACAAAACATGTTTGGCATGAATGCTCACCTCTGTTCAAAGATTTACCTGAGGTACCTCAGGTACTGTCACACTGTTAATTAAATTTGTGCGGCAGGTGGGGTGGATACTCATTTACCTTTATGATGCGGTCATTGAGGATGCGACACATCTCCTTGTCTTCAGGGTCACTGTTATCAATGGTGTTCTGGAGATTGCGGACAGCTCGGCCATAAGAGCCATAGGCAGAGTTGAGCCATTGTACAGACAAAACTCCAGCCAGAGTTGAATCCAACCCCGGAGCCTAACACAGGAGCAAAGGATCAGAGAAGAACAATACTTGACCTGATGTACATTAATGATGTGTACATGATGCAATTAGAGGCAATGTTGGGCAAAAGGACTACAAGTCTCAGAGTTGATGGCAGGATATACTGCACAAAGGGGCGATGGTGGTGCAGCTGCCGGTTTAAGAATGCATGTGTGCGAATGGGTGAATGTGAGGCATACACTGTAAAGCGCTTTGAGTGCTTATAGGAGTAGAAAAGCGCTATATAAATGCAGTACATTTACAAACCTATTTCACTGAAAGGCTGTGTGGGTAATGCGTGTTAAACTTTGTCATTCTTGGCTAAAACGAATTGAAATTTAGAAAAAAACAAACAAACAATCATCATGTCTTGAGATTTTGAGCTTAACTCACCTTCACAAGCAGCTGGATGCGTTCGTTGACCTCAAACACTTGCTTCCTGATGACCGTTGCATATCCTTCCACACTCAGGGGCAGCAGGTGATCATGAGCCAGCTTCAGGGCCATTTGACCAGCCACCTGTGCTGCGGCCACAGCCAGCACCGAAGTCTTCTGGTTTGTGGAAGCCTCCAGGTGGTCAGTGGTGTCCAGATTGGTTCCAAAGTATGGATACTCTTTGTCCTGGGTTGGAGGTGTGGGTTGGGACAAACGCAAACACAGACTTCAAATAACTAACCTGCATCGCCACTGTTCACTGATAAAGTAACACTGAATGGGTCCTGAGTATGCCTGGTTAGTGTTTGTATTTCCTGCAGACACTAGCAATACTATTAAGATAGCTAATGCTAATGTTAACTTCAGATTGGAGCAAATGGTTTCAGTCGTGAAAGCATTTTTATCTGACTGCTCTTAGGAGTGCTCCTCTAAAAGAGATGATATGTGTGAACACAGCTGGAGAGTACTGTTTTTCATTCATATTCACTGTAAACTTTCTATTACTGAAGATGAAATAAAGGAACACTCCACCTTACCCCACAGAAGCGGAATGAGATCGATGGAACGCCGGAAAAAGCCATAAAGGGGTAAGCGGCATCATTGGTCTTCATTGTTTCAAGTCTGTGTGAAAGAAACAGTAAGTAAAGGATGAGCAAACAGGTAGTTTTCATTGCATAAAGCATCTTGCATTGTAAGCTGCATATTTCTGGTTGGAAGGGAAAATTACTTTGATACTGAAGTTCATAAGTGATTGTACTCACACAGAGGCCTCCCAATTTGATCCAGCATGGTCATCATACACAGACTTGCCAATGTTAAATGGACTCTTCACCTACAGAAGCCCCAAGTATTCTCATGTTAGTGTGTGTACCCTTCACTCACTCCTGCTGTACATGGAAATATTAATTAAAGCAGTAATTTAAATCATTCACTCATTACCTGCTTCAAAGTGTAATTGAGTAGATCATATAACAATGGACTAGCAGAGGCCTTGAACTTCTGACGACCTGAGAATAAAATGTGATTATTTCACTTAATCAACAAATACAACCAAAAGGCAAACTTTACTTAAAGCTTGAAAATCAAGAAAATTACACTACTGTAATCAATTTCCAGATATTGAGGCAAACAAAAAAAAAACAATTTTATATAGTAATAAAATAACAAAACAGCTTTTGCTAGTCACCCTTTCAACTCTGTTTAATGCTGTACTTGACAATTACAGTTTAGAGTTCTCTTTTTCAAAGCACTGTTGTTTTAACCCCACTCACCCACGACAACACCATCCAGATTAATATAGGTTAAGGCTCTCAAGTTCAGGGATGACAAGTAACCCTAAGTACAGAATGAAAGAGTCCCAAATTAGTCACTCAAAGGCAAAAAAACAACCCTGCCAGCAAACAAATACATACATAAATAAATACATATATAAATAAATAGACTCAAAGCAAGCTGTGCAACCGACCTCCTGCCACTCAGTAGCCCCAATGCTTCCATACTCCCCAGCACTCCAACTGGCAAACACCAGGCTCCTCCTGAGGCTCAGGTGGTCTGTGAGGGAGAGAAAACATCTTCGTCAGAGGACTGCTAACAATCATGATGGCCAGGGTGTGGATAAGCTGTTGTGCCATTATTTTTACACTACCGTGTCTGACCATCTCGGAGATCGCTCTCGCCAGCTCTACCAACAGGGTGGTACCCACAGTTGACTTGGCAACACCTGGGCCCCAGGAATCCCGCTGTGCACCAATGACGACGTAACGATCTGGAGGGAGAAGAAGAACACAGGGTTCCCACTCTAGGTCAGACGTACAATTTCCTAGTTCACAGGTGTATCCAGTGAAAAACCTAGCTCATTTACCTTTGTAAACAAATGCAGCAGATAGGATGTACGCTACATTATTAGAGCAGGAAAGGATTCATGGGCTTTGCGATTTACAAAATTGCATCACTGACATCATTACCTGGCTCTTCATTTCCCTTGATGACACCAAATACATTATGGAAGGACGTTTCTTTAAGCACGTTGTTGACAGACACAGTAACGTAGTCGGCTGCACCGCCCAATTTGTAAGAAGTCAGTCCAATGAGTTTGCCTTGAAAACTGCTGGGTGCATTTTCACCTCCCATCTTCCTGTGTGGTGATACATTTGAGGGAAGCACATATGAACTTTGCATTCTTAGCATATGCCATCACAATGACAAAGTCTGAGCAACACAGACACATGCAATGCAAGTGGGACTCACTGGAAGATTTCGCGGGCCATGTCAGCAGTAATTGTCTGAGCCAAAACATCAGGGAGACCTGAAGACCTGGCAGGGGGAAACTGGGTATGTTCAAAGGATGGGAACCCTGGTGTGTAGGGGTCTCCAGAACCTAAGTGGACCTATACAGACATGGGTGCAATAAAGATTAAACATGCAAGGCCAGTAAACCGGTGTACAATTTACAAACTCCTGCATAATTAACTTAACAGCTGTTAACAGCTGTGAAGCTATGCAACTCACATGTCCATTAAGTTCTGTCGATCCTTGGAAGTCATAGTCAGAAGGATCAGGGTAGACCAGCACTGCCACTACACCTTTTTTGGCAGCATTAGCAACCTAACAACAGCAAGAAAAATAAACAAACAAATAATTAAACATCCATCAATATTCAAAGCTAAAAACAGAGCTGTCGACATTGTGAGATGTGCCTTATCACCTTTTCTGCAAAACTGATCTTGCCAGCCCTTAGCAGCAGAACACTGCCCTTGAAGTCGAAGTCCTTGTCCTTGTCAAAATATGAGAAATCATCTGGGGTGCCGTAGTTTGCATACATCACTCGGCCCTATAAAACACACAATACACAAAAGATTAGACAAACCAAGAGGAACAGTGTGTGAGAGTTTGTCTTTAAACAATCAAGACCGAAGTTCCTACCGTTTTGTTTCCAACTTTACTGTAAGCCAAGAACCCTTTGGGTTTTCCAATTTCTTCGGTACCAAAAAGGACCATGTTTGAGCCGTCACTGTGTGTCAACAAAAATAACTCCTTAATATACCTCATAAAGTTACACAAGCAACAGACAATGGTTCATCATACAATGAAGCATGCCCAAATTTAATTAATTTCCCATTTTTATCCAAAAATACCCATGAAATTCCTTAACCACTAACATAACTGTCATTCTCACTACACACAGATTCACATATTCCAGTACACAATGAATTACACAATTTGTTTTTCAAGTGAACAAATAATGAATCCATAATTTAGAACCCTTTTGCCACCCCCCCCCCACCCCCACCAAAAAAAGTCAGTTTTATTGTCAATTTCTGTGGTATGTGATATGAGCATCTTGATTTAAGCCTCTTTCCCTTTACCTGGATGCATATGGTAGCTTGACAAAATGCTCATCAAACCAGGTCTGCATGTTTAAGTCCTTGAACACAGTCAAAACTTTGTTACCGAGTTCACTATCTCCATTACTTCCTGCTTCATGAGTTGTGCCTTTTGGAACGGTAAACTCCCTGAGAGAGGAAAATGGAGAAGAGTTATTGAAGTACAGCTCTGCTAAACGCAGAGACAAGTGAGAAGCTATGAAAGAATCAAGTATACTAAGAAGTTATATGTTCTGTTGTATCCACAACACTTCACTGGGCAGGGGAAAATGGCTATGATGGTCCATTACAAATTCAGTGAAACTAGATCTGAGCTGATACTAGGTTAACGTAAAAAGGCATTGAGGATGCATTGTTTAAATTATTTTTTTTTGTAAAATTCAACAGTTCTCTGACTAATGACGATGTTCAATAATTGATGAGTACCTCAGTTTATCAGAGAAGACCTGTGGGGACAATTTCTTTTCCAGGAGGTTGGTGATGTCACTCCAACCCAAAGTCAGAGGGGGAGGAACATCATGCCCTTCATCCACACCTTCATCAGCAGTAATAGTTCCTGTGTTGGCAGTTACTGTGTGTACTACTGCTGTGGAGCAAGGCTCAGGTACCACGTTTGGTTTACGATGACTGACATAACCAACAAGATAACCTAAAACATTCAGAAGGGACCAAAAGTCACATAAACGATGACGTACTAGTTCAACATTAAAGGAGAAATCCAGTGTGATTCAATGTTCTTGTTGTTCGAGGTCACCTAGTGATGTCTATAGGAAAAAGAAGAAGAAAATTTGATACAACTTAGGTCAAATAGCAAACCAGCAGCCAGCATGGACTTCATGGGGCATAGAAAAATGAAGATTCTGTGCCCAATTCAGTTAGTGTTAGACTAAATAGTGAACCGGCATCTATGTTATGAACTATGTTGTATCAAGTTTTTTCATTCTTTTTCCTTACGACAGCCCTGGTGACCTCAAATGGACTGATTCAAACCGGATTTCTTCTTTAGACACATTTTAAGGATTCCCCCTTCACCCCCATATTTCTTGTCTGGTAAACACTAGAGTAGGGTTGTCATATTAGCCAAGATCTGACTGCCCACTGCTCTAAAATCAGTTTGTGTCTGCTTATGGCAGACTATGTTCCCCTTTATATGATCACTCAATACTTACCCAAGATGAAGATCAGCAAAGTTCCCAGGGCTAGGTAGCAGATGTTCTTGTAGGTCCGTAGAGGTGTCTGTGTGTAGGTGACACGGGCATGGCCTTCTTCAGGGTCACCAATTTCTTCATCGTTATCAGTTGACAGTTTCATCTCCACTTGGCTACTGTCAGCATCTGCGTTTTGGGCCAAGTTAAAGCGTGTGTACGACCGGGGCTCCCCGTTGAACTGAGGGGGAAGTTAGGGAGTCAGTACACAATGACTCAATTTCTCATTTTTCAGTTACTTATCTATAGACATCAACAACATGAGTTCCTCTAAAGAACTGTTTGTGAAATAAAAAACCTACCATTTTGGCAATGGACGTTCTTGCTTGATTGATTGTTGCAGCCATTGTGAACCTAGGACAGACATTAGTGGATGGTGTAGGTATGATTATATTAAATCTATCATTTTCTTCTAAAACTTCAAACTCAAATGATTTACTTCATCCAACACACTTAGCCTTTTGCTACCACTCTCATATGAACTAAATGCCAATGACCAACCCCTTAGAGAGCTCACTGCCAACTAAAATAAACAAATCAATGTATGTATCCAAAGATCAATGGACAGATTGCAAAACCTAAAATACAATAATTTCTTTATTAATGCAACATTGCTTCCTGGTACTGTATGCTTACCCATTGCTGCAGCCACAGGATGCTGTACTGTACCATCATGTCATAGTTTATACAATAAAAGACAAACCTAAGCCATGGTTTACTAAATAAATCTACCTGGCTCATGGTCACATACTGAGTAAGAATCAGACTTCAGTCCTTCAGTAGTGATAAGGTAGCCTACACACCAGACAAAAATAAATAACATGCCAGTTCAGCAATTAACTAATGAAAACAGGGTTGAAGTTGAAGAGTAATCTGTTTATTTCATGTTTGGGCTGGTTTAATCAAGGCTTTAGAGCACCCTGAAGGTTGAAGTTGGAAGTAACTTTCCAAACTTGATACTTTTCTACCAAGTGTTAATGCCACTTTTTCTCTTCTGTTGCGGCTAAATTATATAATTTTACACATATTATATAAAATACTAATCTGTGAAATACTAGTCTAGTGATGGAAGAAAAAACTTAAATACTACTTCAAAAAGTACAAAAAAAAGGCTCATGTCGATTTCATAGGTTATTTTTTTCAAGCAGACCTTATTTCCTGGTGTACCACAGGTTTCAGAAACAACCATTTCCTCATCACTTAATTCCCACATAATTCTTAAGATGTCAACCTTTTATGGCACCAGACCAAAACTAGTTTTGCTGTGCTCTACAGACATCACAATTGTCTGACATTCAATGTCAATGTCTTTATAAAGTAGTCTACAAACAAGAGCAGTTGACAAATGCAGTTAAAAAAAATTGTCTCAACCCATTTAACACCAAGATGATGACTTTGCTTTTGTGTGCCAGTTGTCTTCTGCATTTTTTGTTCCGTCTCAAACAAAAAACAATGGTTATGAATTTCAACATTTCCTCCTACTTGTTAATCAGGCTCAACAGATCAGGTTCTCCTAAACTGCATTACTTTCCCAAAGGTAACTGCACAAACAACCAGACTGGTCCACTGCCTTATCATTTTATCATCACTCTGCAAAACCCACAGAATACCTTTGTGCTCTTTTCGAAGAAGCTGTACCAACCTCTATCAGGAAATAAAGGGCAGATGAGTACACCACACACTCTTGGCCTATGACTCCTGAACAAGGCCCATCATGTGAGACAAAGAATGTTCTGTATGCATGCTTGAGGCTTGTCTGCTCAACTGGAAATGACACAAAAGATTCCCGAGCAGTCCTAGCCGCTTAATCCCAATTTCTGAGATTATAACTTTTTACCTTGATGTCAGGGAGAACACCTCGTGGTGATTTCACAAGCAACGTGCTGAGCAAGACACACAACAACTTTGATCATATACTCCTTCCAGTTTGCCCCCCCTTCAAGATCATCGCACTAAAACTACGCCAATGTGAGAAGTCAGTAACGCAAAATTACAGAAACGACAAGGCTACTGTATTGTTTGAATGATCAGCATCTCATTCAAGGTCAGTAGCATTCCGTTAGCAGTGTAACGTTAGCTATGCAGACTTCCTCCAAGCCACCCGGAAGCCACTCTCCACAGCCAAGATTGCCGTCAGAGGGTACCGGCATTCTACCATTAAATTCACAACATACTGCAGTCAATCACAAAAGCATTAATGTTATGAAGTGCATATACCCAACCTCTCTGCATACTATGATCAAGGTAAATACACCGAGTTTAAAGGTGGCCTTGAAGGGAATTAGCCAATCGACTCTGGCTAGCACGCGTCATGCTCTACCGCGTCTGTCAACCGCGTGGATTGAACTCAAGCACAAACCAGACAGGATGACAGTAATCAAGGATCTTTGCTAGAACCAAATGAATACCATCTACCACCTTCTAGTTCGCAGAAGTGGAGTTCAACAGCATTACACACTAGTCACGGTTACAATATAACTGACATTATAGGATGCAACCTATTACATGTTACAAAAAAAACCTCGTTACACAACTACAAAAATGGGATACATTAGCTCACCATTCAGTTTTAGCGTTTTGGTCGATGTGCTTAAATTGCCCCTTCACGCACAGTTGCTCTGCTGCCCAAGGTCCTGCTCTGTGATACGCCTAGTTGGTTCTCTACAGCAATTTTTCCCTTTGCCTTCTCCTCACACGCCTTCGTTACTGCATGTAAGTTAGAGCTTCGTCAGAATTTTGCCCTCAGTAACCTACTAGCGAACTACCCCCAGCTCCGCCTATCGCGCTTGATTGTGTTTACTCGTCACTTCCTGCAGCACGTAGGCAATTATGGAGGACAGAGCCCGTTTATATGGCATAAAGTAAAAAATGTCTGTGGAGGACATCCCTAGGAAACAAGAAAATGTGGATCAATATAAAAGGGATACGACAGAACATGAGTAAACATTATTGTAGTCAACATGTACCCTTGGCCTATTTGACAAAGCCCCAGTCCAACTAAGCATGCACTTCTTCACTCCATTGATAGAAACCAGTTTGCTTATATTTCAGTCAGATTGCCAACAGGTTTAAGTGAGCTGAAATGAATATATGTGCAATGTTGATTAGGAACTAATTTAGATGTTATATGTTAAAGGTCAAGGTCAACTTCTGACCTTACAGAGTTACACCTGGTAGAACCATAGTGACGGTGAAGAAAGTGGTGGTAGAAGCTTAGGGTGATGAAAGACTCTTGATTTAGTTCCATTGACACTGTTTGAAATTACTGAAAAAGCTGAAAAATGTCTACTTTTAAGTACATTCTTTGGACTCAACAGCAGGAAATACCTATAGAAATCAAATTTCAAAGCTGTTCACACCATATCAAGGGAATTCTAAATGTTCAAAGTTTGATGATTGCTGATTGCTGAATTCAGCCATTTAACATTTGAATATTTAAATTCTAATCTGTTCCAACATGCTTTCTTGAGAGGCTGTCTAAAAGAGAAACTTTGACAAGAAGGAGGAACACATTTTTCTAGCCTATGTCATGTCATATATCCAGTGAAGGACTACAGAGAAATTGTGGCACACAAAACAGGAAGGTGGACATGTCAGCACTCCTATAATACATCTGAAGACTATGCTTTTAGAAAATATATAAGTCAGACTATTATTAGTCAGGCTGTTACCTGTAATTATTTTATTTTTAATAGTACAGGTGAAAATGTTCCAGCCATACACCCGGGTCACCTAAACATTGTGCATGATACAACAAAGTATGGAGGGTGGTGGGACACGTCACAACTCATGTTGCATCAAATATAGGTATATGCTATAATAAAATGTATTTTTAGGTGGATGGATTGACTGTCTTTTAAAGTTGCAGACCAAAATGTATCAGCCATACACCAAATCTGGCACTGGACTGACACAGGGCACATACTAAATAAATTGGACTTCAGTCCTCCAGTAGTGATAAGATACACTCCAGACAAACACTCCAGACAAAAATAAAAAACATGCCAGTGATACTTAACCAGTGAAAACAGGGGTCAAGTTGAAGAGTAATCTGTTTATTTCATGTTTGGGCTGGTTCAGGGCCTTAGAGCACCCTGAAAGCTGGAGAGCATGCCCTTTCCATACTCAATACTTGTAAATACATTTTCAACCAGTGTTAATGCTGCTTTCTTCTTCTGTATGATAAAATTCAGTCATTATAAAATACTAGTTTAGTGATGGGAGAATAATCCTAAATAATAGACCTACTTAAAAAAAAGTCCAAACAGAAAAGACTAATATCTTGTGGATTTCATAGGTTATTTTTTCAAGTTGACCTCATATCCTGGTTTACTGCATGTTTCCGAAACAACCATTTTCTCATCACTTAATTCCTAGGTTCCATAATTCTTGGCAGGCAACCTTTCTTGGCAACAGACTAAGTTTTGTAATCAGGGCTGTGTGACTCCACCTCTTCAAATATAGTAGTACCAAGACCCAAAGGACTAGAGAAAGTTGTACTCTATTGACATCACAATTCTCTGACATTCAATGTCAATGTCAATTTATTTATAAAGTACTTTATAAACAACAGCAGTTCACCAAAGTGTTAAAACAAAACTAAAACAAAACCAAACAAACAAACAAAAAAGCAGAATCAAATCTATTGTTTATCTATTGTGCCAACCCATTTTACACCAGGTTGGTATTCTACCATTAAAATCACATACATACTGCAGTCAATTACAAAAGCATTAATGTTATGAGGTACATACACCCGGTCTTGCTACATACTATGTCTGAGCATGCAGGAGGGCACCTTGGGCTGACAGATTAATGTAACCAGGTATGGAACCTTCAGCTGTGCCGAACCAACTTTCGAACCGACTTTTTACAGTCAGTGTGCTCCACGCTGGAGCTAGGCTATATGGACTAAACCTCTCATAGTATGTCCTACCAGCCTTCTGTAGTCAGTGTTTGTGTTAGTCTAGTTATTGTGTGTGTGTATGGTGGGTATAGGGTGAGTTATCCCCAGGCCCGTGTAAATGGCCAGTCCCTTCCCCCAGTCTAAATTGGCCATAGAGAAACCGGCACGAGAGCTGTCCAATGCTCCTGTAAACACTGCAGCTCTGACACATTACGGTCACCATTGACTGCAATGATGGAAATTTAAAAAATGTCTAGAACGTGCTGGCGAGATAGTCTGCCATCCATTCCACCTTGATCATACCGAGGTTCAATCTAAAGACCTTCATGACGAGAATGAACAAGTTAAGCCAAAAGGATCTTGAGAAAATAAATGTATAGGAATTTCAGGCGGGTGCATCACATTATGTGACTTGTGCCTAATGTTAAGCTGTAAGTGGAAAAGCTACCTGTTGATCACTGCATGCTGGGGCTTCCGTGTTGTTACAGAGAAGGTGGATATTTCCACTGAGGTAGCCAACTGCATGATAGAGATGAGGCATGACAAGAAGGCTTTTTGGAGAGGTTTGCATGACGTGTGTACTTAACGTATGTAATGTTAAAAAAGTGAGAAATACAAAAATAATATGTTCCAAGAAGTGGGGGGACTCCGTACTCCAGTGTCCAGTGCCCACTACACCCCTGCTTATAGTTCAAGTTCAAGTGAGCTGAAATGACACTATTTTGTGATGATGGAAAAGTTAATAGATCATCATTTTTATTACAGCAAAAAGTGGAAATTGAGTTTTTATTAAATGTATTGTTAAAGTGCCCTCCACAATTATTGGCAGCCCTGGCAAAGACAACTAGAAAGTGGACTAAATAATAGTGTTTTTGGTATTTATGTTAGTCTTCCAGTGAAAATTATCCTTCCTCAAAGAGAAACATATTCACCTAGAGAAAACACAATGCATTAAAAATACATACATACATACACAAACAAAAACACTGCCACAATTATTTGCAACCGTAGAAAACATGATAAATATTAATGTGACTGAATATGTTTTCAATCCATATTGAACTTCTTAAACTTAACCAAAGTGTCTGTGGACTTTCAAGTTGTATTCCAGGACCTCATGGTTCACTAAGATATTAAAAACTGAAATCAAACAAAGTCAAATGCCCTAGTTATTTTTCAACATAGAAAAGAGATTCTTGGTATTCTTAAGTGTTCACATATAGAGCAAAAATGTATCATAACTTTTACTTGAGTGATAGTGGTTGATCTGTATACTTTCACCAGAATCTTTTTTTTTAAACAGCTCTTACATTTTGTTATTATGTGCACTCTCACTGTCCCACACAAGAACACACTGTCTAATATGTCACTTGTCTCTCATGTGAACTGTATCAAACTTAACCCGTAAAACTATTACTCTACAACTAACCCATGGAACTATTGCACAATCAACACCAATATAGGCTCTACCATGCCAACCAATACTGACTTATTGCGTAACCCTTTTCTGTGAATTAGGATTAAAAATAATGTGAGGGCGAAGTGTCATGAAAGGCCTCAAAACAAGTTTCTGGAAAATGGAAAACTGCCATGCAATCAGTGCCAGTAATCTTGGGAACCGGTTTGTCACTTGAGCTTTGGGGGGTGGGGGGTGAGTAAATGTCTACAAAACTATACTTTTGCCTGCCACACAGGCCCGGCACCATGGTGGAACGAACGGAAACAAATTTATTTCACAGGCATCTTAGTAATTCAGGTTTCTTATTTTGAAATATTGATGGACCTCCATGATAACCAGACAGTTCTCTGACACCGAAAAGGACATTACATCTACATTTCCAAATCCATGTAAGTTCACTTGATTGGTTGTCTCCAGAGCAAGAGGTGACGATACATTGCGTTGTGCATTGCTTGCGCACAGATTAGTAGTTACATCTTTCTTGCTCATTGGGAGAGCGTTAACTGGCATATAAAGTCTCCTCTTTACAGAACATAAGCTGTTAAATGCAAATGCCTTGTTTCTGGCATCCTTGAGTTAATGTAGAAATCCAGTGTGAATCAATCCAGAGCTCTGCTGTTCGACGTCACCAAGTGCTGTCATTAGGGAAAAAAAGGATGCAACCGAATAGTAACCCGGCAAGTAACACTAAGTGAATGGGGCACAGTGACTTACTGTCAGTCTCATGTCAGTTTCAATGCCCCATTCAGTTAACATTAGTTATTCGTTCATTTCTGGTTCAAAATCCTACAGACAGCATTCAGTGACCTTTGACAACAGAGCTATTGACTCATCCACACCGGATTTCTCTTTTTTGTTTTTTAGCAAATGCAGTATAGCCTGCATAGAGCAGCGGTTTTCAAAAAGGAGGTGCAAAGGGGAGAGCAAGTTACAGGGAAAAGTAAAAGCAAATAAATAATTGAATAACTGAAACTGTAACAAATGTTGATGCTTATAATAATGGCAGTTCATATGCAGGAAATGCTACATTCTTGCATATGACTGTTCCTGCAAAAATCTATTATGCTGCCAGTGTGTTGGCCAGTAAGGTTTTTGTGGTGGCCATGGCCACCCCTTGCCACCACAAGGTGGCGCCCCTGATTAAACAGATCCTCGACTAGTAGGAAATACTGGCCTTTTATGACTGATGTTGGCTTCAGCTATTTTTAACATGATTTGAAAATACTGAAAAAATGCTTTCATTTTTATTAAAACTTTCTTTTTTCTAAAAAATTCTTTTACTTGTAAACCTCGTAAACTGACATTGACTTTACATCTCAGTACTTTCTGGGTAAAAAGTGACATCACTTGCTTGAGCCCAACACTATGGTGAAATAAACATGTTTACTTTTCGACCACTGCACTTTTAACCCGACCGCACCGTAAATTAAAAGATAATGTGGGAGGCAGTAAGCTTAAAAATGTTTATGTGTGGAACAACATGGACTTGGCTCAACCAGGTGATGTCACTTTTTAACCAGAAAGCATGAGATGTAAACAACAATGTCAATTTAGAAGTGAAACGTTTTTCTGAAACTTTTAAGAAAAAATAAAAATAAACCGAGTGTTTTTATATCACATTTATATGATGCCAATGTTATTCTTATAAGGCCAACATGTCTTTACCAGTCAGGGTTCCTTTAAAAGTGTATGTGCAGTTAAACAGGCCAGACTGGATTAGGTTATTGTTCTGCTTCAAAATAAGAGACTGATAGTAACAGGAGTGATGACCACAGGCCTAAAGCTACGTAAGTAAACAATCAAGGGGGAGAGGATGAAAGCAGTATGAGAGTATCATGACGACCAATATGAGAATGAATTTATGGTTTCAGATGTAACTGGCAAACAGAAAGAGTTTGTATGCCTTTTTGAAAAGTGTTTAACGTAATAAGGAATTGTATTTCACATTTTGCTGTACATGAGAAAATAACATCATACCTTCTTGTAAGCAATTACTGAAAGAAATGTATGAGTGATGGATTTACACTAACCAAAAGTTTTGACACTGACACACACCATGTGTGTTTGCAAACTTTGCTGCTTCAGGTTTTACAATGGTGGTATCATCATTTATCATTGAAAACATCAAATGGCAAATGTAGCCTATATCCCTCCAAAAAACAGTTGAAATGCTTACAGTGTTCTTCAGTATATACACATAAAAAAATAATATACGCAGACAAAGACCACGACCAAATCGCCGTTTTGGTGGTGAAAAGTGCCAAAACTTTTGGCCTTGACTGTAGTAATGCAGTCATGCCTGTTGAGTGTTGCAGTAAGAACAGTAAGTGCTGAGGTGAGGAGCAGCTAAAATGTAATAGCATGACTAGTTCTGGCAGGTTAGTTCTGAAAGTGTAATAGCATGACTAGTTCAGGCAGGTTAGTTCTGAAAGTGTAATAGCATGACTAGTTCAGGCAGGCTAGTTCTGAAAGTGTCATAGCATGACTAGTTCAGGCAGGTTAGTTCTGAAAGTGTAATAGCATGACTAGTTCAGGCAGGTTAGTTCTGAAATTGTAATAGCGTGACTAGTTCTGGCAGGCTAGTTCTGACAGTGTAATAGCATGACTACTTCAGGCAGGTTAGTTCTGAAAGTGTAATAGCATGACTAGTTCAGGCAGGTTAGTTCTGAAAGTGTAATAGCATGACTACTTCAGGCAGCTTAGTTCTGAAAGTCATGGCCTTTCAGTGACAGAGTACAGTGCAGCGCTTGAAGGCAAACCAGACAACATTTTTAGGTTCATTTACCAGTTCCATAATCACTTTGATGATTAAATGGCTCATTGGTGATAGTCACATAACATTTTAGCAAGGGGGTTATTTTACATGTAGGCCTACACACAGGGCATTTAATTGTAAGTGCTGAGCTACATTGAGTTTGTTGTTGTTGGTGGTGGTGGGGAATTGCACTTGAAAGCACATGATTTTATGCTTTTTTTTTACTATGTTGATAGAGATCAGTTTGTCCAACAAGTCAGAAGAAATTGTGAAAACATAATTTGCCTTAGGCTATCTGTTTTCTGTGGCTTGTGTTGTGGTCAGTTGCGAATCGGTGTAACCCTAACCCTAACCCTAACCCATCCCTATACAACAACAGCCCCCAGAAGAGCATCTGGATGATTTGGTACCTTTGAGATTAAGGTCTTTATATCAGCTTGTTTATGTCTCATTTGAAGCTACTATCTTGTGAACTGTGAGATATTCTAGAAACAGTTTCTGTGTGTGTGATCTTAAGCGTAATTACCTAGGCAAATAATTGGTTACATTTGCTTCTACAGGTTTGCATTTTTCAAAATTCCAACCCAAATTTATATTTTTAGTTTGGTTTGAAGGAAGAAGTGACTGGATCTCACTAGCTCTGCTATCAATGACAGGACATCCCAGTTTAAATTCTGGTAAGTTGTAGGCTAGTTGTGTATCCCTGAAACGATGAGTTGTTTAACGTAGGTTAATGGAGGAATCAAGGATATACAGAACGCTATGATTTAATGTTAGTCTCAATGACTTGGTCAGACTCACACCTTACATTCTTATATACATTTCCCTTAATGGCCACTAGGAGGCGGTAGTTTGCTTTATCAAATAATACAATAATATCCCCCCTCGTGGAAGTCAACCCGCTCAAAAATAGCTATAGATCAGTCAAACTTTTAACTGTTACGTGCCCGATTGAACAGCATAAACTATATATTTTCTGAATCCTATGATCTCAGCACGTGATTTAACATACCCTGAGACATGTTGTTTTATGTCTGTGAAGATTCTCATTCATTCAAGTCATGGTAGTCAGAGATATCCAGAGATATACCTTTTGGTTCTTTACCATCAGATCAGAACTGAAGAAGCCTTTTGGATGAAAGGTGAAACATCTTCAAGCTCCAAAAAAGAAGTCCAGTTGCATACAACTTAACACTTTGACTGAGACATGTGCCAACTTCCTTCATTCCATGGACTATGCATTACTTTTGTAATGTATTTCAGTGGAATTTATTTCAGACAGACATTCATGAGGCTGAAACAGGTATAGTGCATCCCAAAATTTTTAATGTTAGCATTCAAATTCACATTTAGCACGGCCAGAATTTTTAAAAAGTTAGTTTAGTATCAAGGTGGTGGTGGTTTATTGGTGCACAGTAAATCAAAGGTTTTTCGGGTGTGTTGTTTGCACACACCACACCTCAGTTTGACTGATAAGCACCGATAATCTTTGTGAGCATTCTTTGTTAGTGAGCTATTGTTTTTTCCATCGAACCAAAAGCATCTTTAAAAAGCATTTTATGCTCTATTTAAAAAAACAAAAATAGCATTTTCTTTGTTTTCCTCAGTTGTTTTGGTACATTTCCCACATCATAAAAGTATTTTCTCATTTCTTAAAAAAAAACAGCATATGTGTCCATGCAATTCTGTGCAGCTGTTTATCTCTGTGTGTCATTTGCTAAAGTATGTAATCAAAATAACCCTAAAGCATTTACATTGATAAGGCCATTATGCAAAAATTTTGAACCAGTTGTCAAATGTAGGCTATGCAGTCTGTATAATCTGTAGTCTGTAATTTTGCCATATTATACTTGAGTTTGGAACAATTTTGTACTGTAAAATAGTAAGACAATGGTGTAAAACAACAATGGATTTCCTGTATGACAGTGGCCTGGCAGTAAATATTCAAAATGCAATTTGCATTTTTGAGAAATGCACAGACTGTAGTGCAAATGATAAAGATTATTTGAGAAATGGACCACAGACACACTCTATATTCATTCCATTCAATCCTTTTGATTAATGGCATACCACTAAGCCACTGTTTCAAAAGTACTGAAACAGAAATTCTTGTTACTGTAACCTCTTTCTAGTGCTAGTTATCCAGAGGTATCTCATTTTTTAGCATACAGCTCAAAAATATACCTTCTTGGATGCAACTCCCAGTTTGATCCATTGGTGTCAGTCCAGTGCTTGACATGAAACCTGAAATTGAAATTACTGTAATCAGAGAGCCATCCCCAATCTATCTGCCAAAGTTTTGCCAGTATATGGTTCTTGAAGCTGTCATATACACTTCCATGACCAAAGAGAAGAAAAGGTATAGGCCTATTAACCTAATGATAAAAATAAGAAACACTTCTAGATCTCTTGTGACCAAATCGACAAAAAGTAAATAGCTAGTTGAAGCCCTCCAGGACTAAAGTGAGCCTTGAGTTATGTAAATCTTAGATAGTAAAACAACCAGACATATTCAAACACATACCGGTAGTTAAAACAGGTTAGAAGTTGGAAGTAAAACTTAAAGCTCATTAAACACAACATTAATCGATTTTCCTGGATACACCAAAAAATATTTTTATTGAGTGAGCAGTTTCAGTTTCTCATCAACAGCTTCACAACACTACATTACAATATTAAAATTTCAAAATAAATGAATACTTATGTGGAAATATTAGCTACAGCTTTCTTGGTTGTTTTAATGCCTCTGTCAACTCTAAAACCATGTGTCAATAAAATAACACAAAGGCATGAACTCTGGTCAAATGGCACATTTTGTTGGCAAAAAAATAGACAAAACACATAAAACATGTAGCAAAATCTTTCCTTCAGACAGCACGTGCCATTGTTCCTTCCTTTGTTGTAAATATAAGTGACATACAAGACTGACAGCATACCTAGACTAGACAAACTAGTATAGCCTTAACTTAGCTTAACTTCCCAATTTTCACTAACTTTAAGCATTAAACTGCCTTCATCACCTGATAGTATTTTCATCATTAGTAATATGTCCCATAGGTTCTGTGCTTGCCAGTAGCAGCAAAGTATATAGCTCGTGTCTTGCATGGATAGTGCATCAGAGCATCTGTATTATATGTAGAATATTTACCATCTGACATACACTTTTTGTCCTGAAAAAGGGATATTACAAACCTTTTTTGCAGAACACGATCCTGTTACAGTGTAATATGCACTGTTGAATGATGAGTAGGGTAATAACAGCCTACATAATAAGTCCTTGCCCCAGAGCTGATCCTTTGTGACTATGCTATGTGGAAGAATGTTTCCATTGAAGATAAAGAATGATGGCTGGAAGGAGATAAGATGGACATTCCTGTACCAGTATCAGTTTATGTCTCTTCTATCTTCTCTAATATCTCTTCTGCATATTGATAGTTCTCATTTTTTGCGAATCAGTGGTGAAGATAGTCTTGTTGCTTTCTCCCTGAGGAAACACAAAAAGCAACCACAATATTTAATTTAACTGTACTAGGTAATCAGTGGAATCAGTTGACTGACATGCTTGTCTTAATTTACTTTTACTTGCATATTTCAGTTGTTCAGAAGTATTTTGCTTCATGGCAAGTAACTTTAAATAAAAATCTTGTAAAGCCCTGAAGTAATTCATACATGCATACATGTTTTTATAGATGTTACAGATAACATCTAGAAAATAAATAAACGCTGTTCTGCAACCATGAGATTAATGAATAGCATGTAACTCACTTCAGACATTGTACTCTGTGTTTTGTCCATTCTCGGGCAGGGTCTGCACAGATCAACTTTCCCACGACAGTGTGGAAACTGCAAGACAAGGAAAGAGACACATTCAGAGAGTTCCAGCAGATGAGATTCTTGTAATGTACAAGATATGCTGGTGCCGCAGTCATTCGCCATCACATTAAACATATATATGATAACTCACATGATGGCTTTAATGTCACAGGAGGTGTTAATATCCTGCACAGTATATCCTTTCAGCTTCTGGCACCGAATTGGCCTTCTGGAGTAGGACAGGCAGCAAACTGCTGCATTGAAGATAGAAAACCAAGTTTTTAGGCAGCCCACACAGACACACATGGATGTTAAATGTTAATGTTAATGTAAATTTGTAAATTTGCCATTAAGATCTACCTGATTCTGTCGGCAAAATGCAGCTGTTGAGGATTAGAACGATGGACAATAAGGTTAGAGTGTACATCGTAGTCCTTCCCATGTTACTTCAGTGAAAGCCCAGTTAGAGAAAGCAGAGACAAGATTGGTCTGACACACCTGCAAGATTACACTGTGAGAGGGAGATCTGAGCCAACTGTTAAAGCTTTCAGAGGGACTTTCCCTTTTCCTTTTTACTTCCTTGTAATAAAGTTACAGGTTTATTGCTCTGTGGTTTGGGGGCAGGGCCCTTAGACGCTGGTTGATTTTTTTTTTTTTTAACTATTTAATTACATACCAAAATGTTCCAAGTTATTAATTTGCCACCAGATACAAACTGATGATACACTCCACCATGATACACCATTCCAGTTGTCTCCAGTCGTTGCAGATTCCGCTTCTACAAGCGGAAACGGAACCTTGCAAACCTCCGCTCCAGACATCACGTCTCATCATCCACGAACAACTCCTTCACCATAGGTTTGTGGAACTGTCAGTCTGCAGTGAACAAAGCAGACTTCATTTTGGCTTATGCAAACCATCATTCTCTGGACATTCTGGCTCTCACCGAGACCTTGATCAAACCAGAGAACAATGCCACTCCTGCTGCACTTTTCATCAACTATGCATTTTCCCACACCTCACGTCCATTCAGGAGAGGGGGTGGTACAGGGCTGTTAATATCAGACAAATGGAAATATACTCAACTGGTACCATCTGTCACATACAGCTCCTTTGAATACCATGCCATCTTGGTAACGGCACCAGTCAAGATATATCTGTGTGTTATCTATCGTCCTCCAGGTCAAATGGGTGATTTCCTTGAGGAACTCGACACTCTGCTTTCTTCTATCCCTGAGCATGACTGTCCCATGCTTGTTCTCTGTGATATGAACATCCATTTAGATAGTCCAGGCTCTGCAGACATCCTATCTCTGATGGACTCCTTTGAGCTACAGCAAGTTTGCAGTCCTCCAACTCACAAAGCCGGTAAGGAACTTGATCTCATTTTCACCAGTAAGTGTGCCACTACTTCACAGACAGTTACTCCTCTACATCTATCTTACCATTACTTTATCCAGTTCAAAGTTCCTCTCTGTCAGCAACCATCCGCTCCTACTCCCACTGTTTCTTTCCATCGCAATCTCTGGAATCTATCTCCTACTCACTTTTCCTCCTTGGTGGCGCCTGTTCTACCACCGTCTAGAAGTTTCTCTTCTCTTGAGGTTGATGATGCCACAGAGTCACTCTGTTTTACGCTGAGCTCCTGCTTGGATCGTGTGTGCCCTCTGTCTACCAGACACGCACAATCCGCTCAGTCTCATGCATGGCTTAATGACTCACTTCGTTCAATGCGCACTAACCTCAAAGCTGCTGAGAGGAAATGGCACAAAACTAAGAATTCAGCCAATTTAATACAATTCCAAGAACTGCTATCATCCTTATTATCTAGTGTCACTGCTGCGAACAAGGCTTTCTATCATGACAAGATTCACAAAGCCACGGACACCAAGAAACTCTTCTCCACCTTTCAAATCTTTACTAAACCCACCTCCTCCACCTCCTGCAACTAACCTCACAGCTGACACTTTTGCTGCATTTTTTACTAACAAAGTTGCAGCAATTAGTGGTCAGTTCTCTAACCAAACTACAGAGGTTCCTCCTGCAAGCCTCTCTAAACCAACTGCTTCCTTTTCTTCTTTCACTCCTCTCTCCGAGGCTGAGGTGTCTAAGCTACTCACAGACAGCTGGCCAACCTCCTGTCCTCTGGACCCTATCCCAACAAACCTTCTTCAGGCCATAACCCCCACCATTGTGACAGCAGCCACACATGTAGTCAGTTCTTCATTAACTAGGGGTACATTTTCCACCGCCTTCAAACAAGCCCAGGTAACTCCGCTGCTCAAAAAACCATCCCTTGCTCCCACTCACTCCATGTCTCTCTTCTTCCCTTCTTTTCCAAAACCATTGAACGAGCTGTCTTTAAACAGGTCACAGGATTTCTCACTCAGAACAACCTCCTCGGCTCCAACCAATCCGGTTTCAGCCAAGCCGTACCAGAATGCAGCTGCACGTCTGCTTTTTAACCAGCCAAAAAGGGCACGTCACACCTCTGTTCATCGAACTCCACTGGCTACCCTTGGCTGCTCACATCAAATTCAAGGCACTAATTGTGGCCTATAGGGTGATTAATGGCTCTGCTCCCATCTACCTGAATACTCTCCTGAATCCCTATGTCACCCGCCGACCACTTCGCTCCTCTAAGGAACGTTATCTAGCACGGCCAATACCTTGCGCAGGTCAATCCAGACTCTTCTCATGTTTGGTTCCACGCTGGTAGAATGACCTTCCAAGTGCTACCAGATCAACTGATACCCTCTCCACCTTCAAGAAACTCTTGAAGACCCAGCTCTTCCAAGAATACCACCTGGCCTAAATTTTGAGAATGCACTTAACATCTTATACTTAATTTGTCTTTTATACTGCACTTTTTATTACACTATTGCACTTTTATGTTAGCAATATGCACTCTTTGGTAGTTACTTTCATTGTGTTGCAGCTTGAATGTTATCCTCTTTTGTAAGTCGCTTTGGATAAAAGAGCACAAAAGACAAATTGAGTGATGTATGGGCAGCTGCTCAGAGTGGCATCTTGTCAAGAGGATGCATAAACATTTAGTCTGTATTATTTTAGCCTACATGGCAAAAACAGCACTCCAAATACAAGACAGAATATATAGTAGGTCTTTATAACACCTGTTTTATTGCAGTGCACACAGGGTGCCCTACAAACTAGTACTGCTAGCGCTTGCTCATAAATATTAACCTTTAAAGGAGAAATCCAGTGTAAATCAATTAATAGTCTTGTTGTTTAATGTTGCTGAGAGCAGTAGGTATGAGAAGGAAAGAATTTTGTGCAATGTAGGCTGACTTTGTGCAACAGCAGATAATACTAACTGATGGCGGAACAAGTACCTTTGTTTCAGTTTTTATTTTCCTGTGTTCCCATCAGTTAGCTTTAGCTGCCGTTTTGTGATTTGGTCTGTGTTGTACCAAATTCACTTGCCCTCATACTGCCCTGTAGGCCTAGATCAAATTCTGGAAGTCAGAGCAATGCCTAAGCCAATTCAAAAAGATATATTTTTCAGAGGCATAGCCTACTAATTAGCATTAGCACACTCATTCTGTTATTTTTGGTTTTTGAGAATAGTCTACTCGTAGACGTGGCAGTAAGGGCAATAAATTCTGTTTGGTGAAAGATTTTTCTTTAGCAAATGGTCTTGATTATGTTTTATGATGCTACAACACATTATCATCTCAGTGTAAAATGGAATTTATCCCCCTTGAGGAAATAATGTTCTTTTAAGCCCAGCGTTCAAAGCTATTTGTAGAGTTGTGTCTTCAAAGGAGGGTTGAATTTAGGGCAGGCTAAATGCTACTAAAATTTGTAATTCATTATTGACATTGGTAGAGACAGGCTCATCTGTTCAGCTGTTGGCACAATATAAAAAACATGTTCTAGGGTCACAGATCAACAGTAGAAAAGAAGAAGGGCCCACAGAGACTGCTTAAGTATAGAGTCCAGAGTTTTGGACTAGACTCGCCTGCTCTTTCTACATCATGCATGTCAAAATATAAATTGATTCAAGAACACTGGGTGCATTAAAATACAAGCAGCAAATTAAAAAATATGAGTACATGGAAGATTTACAAAGACCGCTCCAATGGGCCATATTCTACATTTGCAGTATGATTGTAGTAACACTGAAACACATGAACATGAAGTAGACCTACCGGTATCTGTTGTCATTGTATGGAAACTTGTCAATCAGATAAAAATAGGTGGCATGCCGTCTTGTAGGTATTCATTTGGTTTGTCATGGGGCACAAATTTGTTTTATACACAGCACTGTGCACAGCCACTGCCCTGCACAAATCACACCATCAGATACATTAACTAAATTTAGGCTATTGAATTTCAATTGAACCGTTTAGTGCTCTGTGTGAAATATATAGTGGAAAGTTGAATAATTTAAACCATTTTTTAACATCTTAAACATGATGAACTTCTCACAGAAGAAAATAATGAAGTGTGTTAGGTCAACGTGGCAAAAGATTCAGATTTTAGATTCTTGCCAGGACGTTTGTTAATATACTGTATCATAGTCATGATTATCATGATTAGTCATGATTAGTTCTAACCAAGACAATAACCACAGAGTTTGTCAGTACACCAAAGGAACATTATCACTGACTCAGACATGTGACAAAGCTTTAACATGAGTTTGATGATGACATTGGACAAACTTGCTCAGAATCTCATGAATGCGTGTTACTGTGATACTGTTTAACGTTGTAGCACTCAGTCATCTTTCCTGTGTAATGGGATGGAATTTGTTATCTCCTCAGTCAGAGTTCAGAACATTCTTAATGAGTTAGTTGTTCATCAACACTTGTTCACAGGCAAGTTAATCTATAGTTAGATGTCCAATCAGCTTTGTATATCACCAAGTCAAACAGCATAACATGACGACTTAAAAATTCCCTGAAATACTGGCCAAATACTTCCAGTGCAGGGTTCTAGGAAATCATTAATATGAACTTCAGTGACTGACTGACAATGGCTGAACTGCATCATTATACAACTTTTAGATGTGTGAGAGGAAAATTGTAAAATTCCCCCTTCCCTTCATATTTACTACATCCTTCTAAATAATCCTGGGAGTAAAATACCAGTTCCAAAAATAGTCTTTCTAAAAATAGGTTGTGGGAGTGTACACACAGCCTGTATACGACACTATATACGATATTGGAGATTTGATCTCTCTGCTAATAAGTGGTTTACTTAACAGGAAGTACTAAAAATAGTAAGCAAGTACAGTGGTGTGCGCACTCAGTACAGTGTCACAAGTCTCTCAGTACATACTTTAAAGGAGAAATCTGGTGTGAATCAATAGCCCTTATGCTTTAAGTCACCGAATGCTGTTGTTAGGAAGAACAGTGCAAAATTTTTAATACAGTAAAGTCTGAATTGTGAACCAGCCTCTAACACTAACTGAATGGGCACAATAACTTACTTTTAATTTATTTTTTTACTATGCCCAACTTAGTTAACATTAGTGGCTACTTCGCTATTCGGTGTATGTTGTTACAAATTTTTGAAGAAGAGATCTTCAAAATAGCAAAGAAAATTCAGTCCTGAAACCTTTTTGAATAAAATGTTTTAAGAATCAGTTCCTTGGAGGTTAAAATTATTGATTCCAAAAAAAGGTAGGTCCTTGAACATATGTGTATTTTGTACTCTAATACTTGTTTAGAGCCAGTGTAAATACTTTTATCTGGTGTCGATGGAACTATCAAAATATTAGTGTGCATCTGGGACAAGTCACACAACTGGCCACACGGCTTCCTTGACCTTCCGTCATCTGGGCTGGGTTTGACATCTTGGATTAAAATCTCTCATCCACTAAAAAACTGCACAGAGTGCAGAATAATGTAATTCTGTTGTAATTCTATACCATGAGACCTCATTAACCATTATTAACCTGATAAACCATGAATGTGAGTGATGCCATGCAACCGCGCACACAATCTCTTCAGCCTCCTGCCCTCTGTGAGGAGATATGGGAGCATCCGTGCCCGCTTCACCAGACTAGCAAACAACTTTATCCACTAGGCTGTCAGGAAACTGAACTCTCTCCCCTCTCTCCCACCCCCTCCTTTCTGCCCCCCAAAAATCTGTGGGCTCTGAGGTTGCTGCTATTTTCATTTTTGTATACAGCATTCTTTTTGCACTGCTACAACACATCTATTGCACAATTACATTTTTGCACAACTACTTACATATATTTAACTTACACATTACATTTTGAAAACTAGACTCTGAAGTTGCTGCTGTTTTTGTATATAGCATTTCTGTTTACACTATTACAACACATCTTTTTGCACAATTACATTTGTGGACATCAATCTGCACAGCACATCACACAGGATTTTTTTGCTGCTTGTGACACAGTTTTGCTTTTGTCTTGTGATCTCCTGTCTGCTGTCCTTATCTGCTGTGCCCTTTTTTTCTTTTGTGTTTTATATCTTCCCTGTGGGCTAGCGAGAAATGTACTTTCAATTCCTCTGTAGGTCTAGTATATATGTAGAAACTCACCAAAGTAGAAAGCTTGTCTGTTTTATACATTACTCATACAGTATCTTATAACTTTTTGACCTTTTAAACCATGGCAATATTACCACATGTTAGCATTACTAGGGACTGCATTTCCTGTGACACTTTAGAAATCTTTTCTTTTTGTTTACAATACCCTCAATGCTCCTTTCTCAGTGATGACACCAGTGTATGTGAGCTCCAAAAGCTTTTTACCAGATAGACCTGTAAAGCAAATTCTAATTTGCTTGCTGTGCCCAAGGCTACTGGAGAATAATGAATGAATAACTTTTCAAGAACAAGGCCTGATAGGCATTCTATTGCCACACATCAGTGTGTCTGATAATTGTTAAAAATGTCACAGGCAAGGGTGTAGCACCAAATTCTGGGTCCTATGCTCAAGCAGTGCCCTGTTTAGTATGGTTTAGTTTACTGTTAAGTTTTAATTTCTGGTCGTTCATTCTCCGCTCTAGCCTAGAAATCTAGACGTACCCTAGTGGTAGCAAATGGTTTTGCTCAGCAGGTACATCTAGCCACGCACCATAGGGCCTCAGTAGGTCTTGGTAGGGCCAATCACAATGCTCTATCTTTGTAGAGAGTCGTTGGGCCGGCTTAGCACAATGACTGCAGGTGTGCAAAACAACTAAGATGGTTGTGGTCAAGGAACAAGGGGCATTTGAATTGGCCTTGCCATTGACTTTAGAAGAGTTAGACTTGGGCTTTTCTTTTTAGTTATTTGTTTCAAAGAATGCCGTTTTTGCCAGTGTTGCTCTGATTGCAGAGGCAGTTTGAAAGACAACTGCTGATTCCACCCCTTGGATTGATCCCAGTCTATTGGTCATGTCCAGACTATACATTTTGATGTTATAGTCTGCCTTGTCAGATGACCTCCGTCCCCCAAAATAGTGCTAAGCTTTGCGGTAGTATTGAAGTCATTTATAACCACAGGTGTTCATTTAATATATTGTAGGCTATTTGCTTTCACTTTTGTGCTTACCTTTCTGGGTAAAGAAGTTTGTTAGCAGTTGCTTTCCCTCATTTCGTTTTTTGTCTCTTTCCTTTTCTTTTCTGAAAACCTTGCTTTCTTGGGCATTATCTTCCACTGCACAGCTACGAGTGCCGCCGCTGCAGCAGAATGAACGCTAAGTAAAATGAGCCTAGTTAAAAAGCCTGGTGAAGGCAAACAACACCATTTCATGCAAGGGGTGAGAGTGCCTGACCTCAGACACTATGTAGGCTAAGACACAAAATTCAGTCCATCAGCCAACTGAATTATTTAGCCAAAACATTCAATTCAGATTGGTTCGCAACATTTATAGTGTTCTTTAAATTATATTAAGGAAAATAACATTCCAGACTCCTCAAGGGCCCTCCACCCATTTGGGACACTTAACTCAGTCTCTCTTTTCACCACTATGACACCCCTAGTCACAGGAGATAGCAACCCAGATAGCAGAGGCTGGTGGCCCGCTGGTGTTTTGCTCGTCGGTTCTCTGGCTAATGGGCTGCCAGTGGTGTGTCAGTATTTTTGACTGTGTTGCAATCTAGGAAATATCATATATGGTGAAACAGTGCCAGCGAACTGCCAGCTTAGCCTCTAGTGGGGTGCCAGCCTGACAGTGAAGAAGGGGGTGATGACACTCTTTATGATGGCTTTATAGAAATGCACCAAAAGGCGTTTACTTTTTAACATTAAACATCTTCAGTTTTGGAAGTACAATCATTGTTGTGCCTTTTTGATAATGTGAGTGATGTTTATTTGCTGAATTATCTGATAAGGGTTATGGGCTAATCACACATACAGTATATGTATGTATTTACTGGGGTATTGAGGTCTCCTCAAGTCCACAAGTATTTCCTTAGTTTTTGAGGTGTTTAAAGGAGAAATCTGGTGCAAATCAATCCATAGCCCTGTTGTTCAGTTCTGTTGCTGTCGGTAGGAACAAGAACCAGCTTCCAGGTGCTGCCAGGTGATGTCAGGCTGACTGCATTTCCACAAATCTATTAGCTTGATGGGCAAACTGATGACGACTCAGTAGTTGTAATACACAGGACTGTGGATAGGTCGCTAAAAACTTTTATAGCCAGCCTGAAGTTGTAACAACTGTGCACTGACACAGAGAGAGCATAAAACTTGTTGTGTCCTGTCAGGAAAACCAGGATACTCAAATGGTGGTGGAGCACGCCGGTTCTGTTAGTTGGTCATCTCCCTCAGACTGATCTGGGGTTGTTGCTAGAGAGCTGAAGCTCCAGTATAATTGACTTTGGTTTACTCCTCCTGTGCTATGGATAAGAAAGCTTGCAGAGGTAGAGAATTATCCTTTTGGCCAATAGTCATAGATTGTCCAAAAAGTGCACAGGATGGCTTCATCATGTTTGATGGAAGGATAAAAGATAAAGATGGAATCCCTTTTTATACTGCAGTGGTATTCTTTTGAGCTAAAACATTTTATGCCAGAAGGAATTAATTGAAATGTTGTATATTTAATTTTAAGACATCATTAGATGTTTAATATAATTCCCTCAAAGTTAATTTGATTGCAAGCTAACTGTTACTAACTAAATTGTAACTAACAAATTGTTAGGAACATTGATGTTATTATCATGTGTAACCGAGACTTCTTACTGAAAACAAGGCTGGCCTGGCATATATGTCAGCCTATGACAGAAATGTGCAGTCGTGGCATATGATCTTTTTTCATATTTGGATTATACTGTTGAGTGTACAGAGCCAATTAGTTGCAAATAGCTTCTTCAAAACAATAAAATTCCTCATCTTGATCATCATGGTCATCAACATCATCATCAACCATTGTTTATTCAGGGAAAGTTGACTCAGCATCAAACTATTTTTCCAGGTTTACAATCAAATAATTAAAAAAGAAGAAAAGAAAATATCATGTGACACAAAAAAGTAATGAAAAGTAAAAAGTAAAAATAGATAAAATGTAAAAGTTAAATAATATGTCATAAATAAATAATATGTTAATAATATCATCTACTAAGGACTTAAATTTGCAGACACAAGCTGATCTAATTTTAACAAAAATGTGCACGTTTTTCTGCAGATAAACGTGTCTTAGTTTGGTGTCTTAGTAAGGACGTTCTTAGCATAAAAAGTATCCCGATTTTCCGAAAGATCCCGATTTTATTCATATACTTCTGTCGACCATGAAAATTCAAAACATCAACGTGAAATTGTTGTCGCATCATGAGCCTGAAAAGGCGTCAATATAGACCATCCTCATCATCTGCATCATCGAAATTGATGAGGCTACATCTGGATGTTTCCGTAGGCTACTTGAATACCGCATTACAGGTCTGGGATAGCCCTGCCCATTGTAGGCTGTTACAAGCTGACATTTCTGCTGTCTTGTAGATTACCGAACCGACCGGGTAGGCTAATTTACAGATTTGCAGAAATTTGGCCAATTCTCCGTATGTCTAGACATATTCTATTATTGCACCACTTTACTCTGGAAAGCTGTTTAACCCGAGTTAAGAAATAGCGCTTATGATTTTGCATTTGAACCCAGGGATGGGTTTGACACAAAGTTTCAAAACGGAAGGGGGGACTGGCGGCTATCACGTTCATGGGGTAAGATGCGATTTCAGGCGTTAAATGCGCATAATGGGCTAGTTGCCAGAATTTCACAGGAAGCATTTTATTTTTGTTTGTTTGATTATAGGTTGTTTTCAGTGTCAGATAGGCTTGCTGTTTACACAAGGCTACTTCCGTGTACTAGCAGGTAGTGGTCCCGGTTTCGCTATTGTGTGCCCGTTTAGAGATGAGGACCTAACTATTGTAGGCGAAATCGACTTATTGTAGCAGGCGCACAAATTTGTCCGTCAAAGAACCTAATATTCAACATGACTGGCATGACGTGGCTGTCATCTCTCAATATGCTGTCCTCATGGAAATAGCTAAGCTAAGGTCTTGCCATTTTGCAGATCAGATTTGAACCTTGACAAGATTTTTATTTAATGTATTTTAAGTCATTGTTGTGTTATTCCACTGCTGTGGTTAAATACATATTTCATTAAGCTACCTATGCAGTCCTGTAGGCTGTTCCACTAGGCTACTTTGTTTCACCAAAAATGTGTTTTGCAGACTACTAGGCCTAAACATAACCAAAGGAAGTATTCCAGAAGACAGTTCAGCATTACATCTCTCTCTCTGTACAAAATATATGTCTAATACATTATATTGAGCATTTTGTGTCAGTCAGATCAGTATCTGTGGATACCTGTAAATGACATTGGGTTTGAGGAGAAAAATAGGGTGACTTCCTTTGGTGAAGAGTCGACCATGATTTTTTCCAAGATTCCATCAATTCTTGTATTCCAGATTCAAGAGAATTCACCAGCACAAATAGCAGGATTAGAGCCCTTTTTTGATTTTATTTTATCAATTGGAAACACTCGACTGGTAAGTTTGCTGGAAAACAGTGTGCACATTCTAGTTTCACTCATGATTTACACAATAACATTACTTTTTGTATGCAGCTGGTTCAACCAAAGCACTGCTATTGTTTACCTTTTTTCTCTAAGGACAAGGAGAATGACACACTCAAAGATCTGCTGAAAGCCAATGTGGAGAAACCAGTGAAACTTGAAGTCTATAGCTCAAAGGCACTGCGGATTCGAGAGCTGGAAGTTGTTCCTAGTAATATGTGGGGTGGCCAAGGCCTTTTGGGTGCCAGTGTCAGATTCTGCAGTTACCAAGGAGCCAATGAGAATGTCTGGCATGTTTTGGTGAGACATCTCAAACATTGTCCCAATGGTATTAAAATGTTACAATGTCCAAATGTCAGAGAGTAATATAAAGTGTTAATAACTACAATGTTAAAAATGCATTTGAGGCGCACACATGACACATGAGATGTGCACTATAGGCTTTGTAAACAATGACTAAATATGCCCTAAGGATGTGGAACCCAATTCTCCAGCAGCTCTTGCTGGGTTACAAGCACATCTCGACTACATTGTGGGAGCAGATCAGGTGCTACAAGATGTAAGTGCTGAATGCATGTTATCCCCAATCACAATGTTTAGTACATCAGACTTTGACTCATATTAGAGGAGTATTGGAGTGCTTTAGTATGGCAACCATCTGTGTTCACCTGTGCCTACTGGTTAACTACCACAGTCTGAGGACTTCTTTTCCATGATTGAATCCTGTGAGGGGAAGTCCCTGAAGCTTCTTGTGTACAACAGCAAGACGGACCTGTGCAGGGAGGTGGTCGTTACCCCCAATGGAGCCTGGGGTGGAGAAGGCAGGTGAGTGTGTCTAAAACATGAGCAAACCAATCTGAATCTTATTGAGGGGGTTAATAACTCTTACTGAGAGGGTTCATGTCTTTTAAATAATGCCTTTTGTTAATGTCTTTTAAATAATGTCTTTTGTTTACAAATATAGCTGAGTTTCCATTGAACTTATTTGCATTTCGGTTTCGCAACAAAAATTTGGCTCAAGAATATGCGTGTCTGCATCGTTTCCATCAACTGTGTATTGCGAATAAACAAAATTAATATTAGGCTAATCAAATGACGTGTTCCAACCAGCTGTGGGATCAATGTCTATGGACAGAAATGCGATAAAAGCGAATATACGCAAATGAAACTGTTTCCATCGACTTTAATTGCATTTTGCCTTATTCGCATCAAGAGTTAATCCACCACCTCGAGCGAATAAAATTTATGTTTGCATTAGGGGACTGAGGCGAAATTGCAGGTGTTTCCAACCGAGGGTTTCTTGTTCGTATAACTTATGTGCATCAATTAGTTGGATGGAAACCCAGCTACTGATGAGGCCCTCTTGGTCACTTCAGAGCACTGTTCACAAGACCACACTACACACACAAGACCTTGTAAGACCAGCTCGTAAAGTGGCATTAATTGACAGGAGCAGTTTATCTTGGGCCCCAGAGTAATATCTGACTGTACAGCCCGCAGCGCTACCTCTGATAAAATAGTTGGAAAGCTTTAGATGGTTCTGAGGGGAACTGAGATTAGAGTCGTCAAAATTCTGCATTGAAATTCCTCGTTGTCGTTTTCCACTGAATTTAATTTCTTTTAAATTTCCTGCACATAACCAAAGTGATTTCTTAACACTGCCTTAAACATGGGTTGTTATTTGACTGCTGCTTAGCCTAGGTTGTGGAATTGGGTATGGCTATCTACACCGCATACCATCACAGCCTCTTTTACAAGACATTATCAAGGAAGATCACTCAGACAAAAATAGTGAGGTAAGGATATTATTGTATTATGTCCTATACTTAAAATGCATGTAACATATCATCCTATTGTCTGTGTAGATTCTTATTCATCCAGATAGTTAAAGTGTTAAATGCAGTTATATGCAAAAAGAAGTCCAGTTGCATGTAACTAAACACTTTGACATATACTATTACAACTGTATTATATCACATCTAAGAGAAATGTAAAGGGACCAAAATCAGTAAATTTTATTTTAGTGTATGTAACCTGCATCACAGGGTGCTTCAGATCAGAATGATTATGTGGATGGAACATCAGGGAGTGTGGAAATCTGTATCCAGGATCCCCCATCTCCTCTGGCTGACACAGGTCAAGGCCTCTACTAGTATGCATTCAATTAATAAAAGATTTATTATTATTTGTTTTTTTAACAAAGTGACAATAGAAAATGCTTCTCAACCCACAGACACCTCTGATCTTTCAGGGACAGTGGACACATCATCATCTATGGACAACTCCAGCCCTTGTCAGGGTTTAGAACAGGAGAGCTGTCTTGGTAAGAGCAAGGCTGAGTTTGACTGGTACTTTGTGTCTATGAATGCAGAATCTCAAAGTGTCTATTCTGTTACTACAGGAGAAGGATGTGAGGCTGACGTGGACGTGGAGGCATTAACTGCAAATAAACTTTTGAAGAATGTTTCAGAGGGCTCAGGTTTGGCACCCCCTAGTGATGACAGTGTGGAGGGTGCTTTCACAGAGCGCCCCCCTAAAATTCCACCAGTAGAGCAATTATCCATTAAAAATGAACCTATCCCAAAAAGTCCATGTTCTGAAGCTTATGAGGTACCTTCAGATGAACGTGAAAGTGAAGTGGGGGGGCTTGAAAAGCAGGGAACAATTTAGTGAGCAGGGAAGAGTGCACAAGGACGCATGTAGTGAGCAGGGAAGAGTGCACAAGGACGCATGTAGTGGGCAGGGAAGAGTACACAAGGATGCATTTAGTGGGCAAGGAAGAGCGCACAAGATGTTTCATGCCGAAGGCTTGTTGGCACCATACACAGATAAAAAGTTGATCTGACTGTGATTTGTTACAACAATTTCACATCTAAAACTGGAATGACAATATAGGCATCTTTGTTGTGGTACAGTATTTAAATTTAATTAAATCTGACTGATATATAGTGGAAATATAAATCTTTTGCCAATGATTGCAATGGAAATCTACAATTTCATGACCCACCTATGTGCAATGTCATGTATTGACCACCATAATACTGTAGTAGTAGTATTTAGCTGTAGAGTTTATACCCATACAGTGTATATTGTTGCCACAAATATCCATTCTACATGAGCAGAATGTGGCACAAAGTGCTTAATTATTGTATTTAATATTTAAAATACTTTTTAATATTTTGCCTTTGCTCTAGATTGAGCCAAGATTTACACTGTAAGTTATATTACATTATAATGCACAGTATTTCTTTGCACAGTATGTATGTACGGTATGTTATTACCATGAATGTAAGGTCTTAAAATACTTTGAAGTTGTCCCATCTACTGTGAAATGATTCCCAACATTCTGAAGTGTCATCAAAACACACAATACTGTCTCACATAATGCATCCCAGTATACCAACACAAAAGTGGCTTGTTTTGCCCCTGCGGATCCTCATGTAATAACTGATGTCACTTCTACCTTGTAACACTGAAACAACTTCTATTACCAAGTCGTATAGAAATGTTACTTGAAAGTGAATAAATTACACAGATATCATTGTTTATCAAATGTATTTACCTGCGCAAACTACACATAAATACATTTGGTGGTATACCTGAAATGAATACTCATAGTTAAGAAATGTAGTTGGTTGTGTGTGTGTTCCCATGGGAGTCTGGTTCAAAACTGTAGTTATAGTCACAGTCAGCTTCATCATTCACCTGGAATGGTTCTCGATTAACACGAGTAAATGAACAACAAACAAGTGCTCACCATGTAAAGGAACACATTGGAAAACTATTCCCTCTGTCTAACTTATTGTGGTTGAGAAGATATCAGTAGCAGTAATAAAGTTGGCTGCTTTGGAGAGCCTAATACATAAAACATCTTGCATTTTGTTTACTACATAATTTTTAATAATTTTCAGTGTCAGGTTTGTTTCAGAATGTATTTCAGTGTCAGGTTTGTATCACCAGAAAAGGAAAATCAATTACCCAGATTGCTAAAACTGACTGGTACTGTATTTAAGAAAAAGAAAAACAGGATATGTAGTCAGGATATAGATGACTAGCAACCCGTTGAACTGAGAAGACGCAAATGTGCTACATCAAGAGTGTCTGGTGACACACCTTTTTGTCTAACAAAGCAAGAAGCTATGAGAGACTGACACACTGGTAACATATTCTCAAAGAGTTCACTGCAATTTGTGCATTATGTGAATGTACTTCCTTGAGAGCTTTCAGGCTGAAGATCAGCTCCATTATCTACACATCAAGACAATTCAACTTTTTCCTTGATGTTGGTTAATTTATTAAGCAGTTATTTACCCAAAATATACTACATTTAATTACAATCAACACAAGGAGCAAGGATACAGGAGTGGATATGGTGGAGGCCATGAATTTTTCCTACAGCATTCTGCTTTGTGTTGAGCATTTAATTCAACAACTAGTTAGGCTGTACCCTTGCCATCATTTTACTAACACCAAATATATTCTGTATCATCATACATTTTTAACACTGTGTGGATGACTTTGTAGTCTGTTTGCTTTTTGGGATGGGCACAGTATAATGTTTTGCATAAATTAAAACAAAAAACAAAAAACGAACTGAGTTTTTTTTTCCCACCATCCAGTCATATCCCAATTGTATGAGCTGTCAAGTTTTTCCGTTCCTCAACAGTATTTGGTCACACTGTCTCATCAGGAGAAACTACATGAATCACTGATATTGCATGCACAGAGCAGAATACAACATCAACAATGCACGAATGGATCATCATTCATGAAGCACTGGGTAAGATCCTATCTGAACCATGTGTTGATTCCATTCCCTAATGTCAGTACACAGTGGTTCACAAAAAAGGTCCATGTCAATGCAACCACTAGGACCTGTTTGTGTGGAGGAACAGCCCACCCAATGTGAGCAGTGTGTTTTCTGGAGACTTCATTTCCAATCCCTCTCCTGTTAAGGTAGGCTGATGGTTAGCAGCAGACAATCCCAAGTCAAACCATGCGCACAAGCGAGTGCCTTTTTACGGTCCTGGACTGGAAATCTAAATCCTCGGAACTCACCATCACATCCCAGTCACACCCATCTCATTTACCTGTGAAAAAGCACCCTTTTGAAGAAAACATACCTTTGCTTTAAAAAAAAAACAAAAGAAAAGATAAAACCTGATCATCAGGTTCAACAACTCATCTGTCAGGTTGCCTACAAAATAATTACAATATATTTACAAAATGGTGGCATTAACGATTTACAAGGAGCAACGCAAGACAGCAATGCAATATGAGATTTCGAGTTCGTATGTGAAGTTTGTCAGAACCCCCCTTCCCATGCCTAAAGAACAACATATTGCTCAGGATTGGCCTCCTGCTTTAGAAAAGTAGCGTTTGTTTACATTCTACTATTGAGCTGATTGTATCAAATGGTGCCTGTCATGCAGGTCAAGATTGTGTTCCTCCCTTTGATTTCCTCCTAGTCTTTCTATCTGAGCCCCGGTGGACAGTTCTGAATGAAGCTGGAGGTGGTGGTGGTGGTGGTGGTGGTGAAGAATGTGGAACCATACAAATGAACTTCCTGGAATGTAGGACAAATTCATAACACCTTGGTCTAAGATGTCACAACAAGAATCATCAGTTGTTGGGGCATCTCTCAGGACAAAAGAAAAAAGGTGTTGATTCAGATGCCAACACAAATCTGAATAACATTGATTAAAAATAATAATAATAATAATAGTAAAGGAGTCATATTAAATAAAGTGACAAACTCCACCGATGATGAGTCTGTTTTCACTGTACAAAGCAGGATCTGCCAGACCTTCCTTACTCAAGCCACCTAATGTCAACCATTTCCCTCTTAACATGGCAGATTCCTAATGCCCCTCCACTTCCACTGGTGCAGAGGTGACAAGAGCTTTAATGAACTGGTGGCTCATGATGAAGACATGAAGCAAGTATGGGTGTGTGTTTGGGGGTGGCATGTGTGTGAGCAGTTGGTTGGTTTGACTCCTAAAGTGTTACTGATGGAAGTGGGTGGAGGGTGTGGGCTGAGGGCTGAGTGCAGTGGTCCATGTTGGCACCCTGTGGTTGGAGAGGAGATTGGTTGCAGGGAGATGGGTGGGTGGGTGTGGCAGGGTAAGAGCAGGCGTTAGTTTGGAGTGCAGCAGTCCCCCCTTCCTGCTCTCACGTGGACTTCTGCCGGTAGTGAAGCGTAAGGTCACCCCCGCTCTTCCAGATGAAGTGCTTCACTGTCCGCAGGTCCATGTTAGGGTCCAGGACCTTTTGGAGAGGAGAAAAAAAACACTTTAAGAGAAGAAACAATAAAAAAAATCATTTAGTAGGGAGTATTTAGCTTTGCTGAGTAGTCAAGTAGTAGCCAAGTCAATCCTGGTCAAATCACTCCTTACAAAATAAACACAATTAGATACCAAGATAAGAACGTGTTCACTTGACACCACACTTGGAAATGTTGCCAATGAGCACATACTTCAGATTACACGTTCTAGATGCCAACACAGGCAGATACGGGCCGCTGATATGAGCACATTCCGTATTCTGAATATCAGACTATCACGCACCTGGTCCTGACACAGTAATTCGATCTTCTCCTCTGCCAGCACAGCCATGTCTTCTTCCTCCTTCTGCTCGCTGGGCTTCTCATTGGCCGTCCCGCCCGCCTGCGACTCGTTGTCCAAGTTAATGATCTTCTCGTAGACGTGCTCCATCACTTTGCGCACCTGCAGCATGTCGCTGGCTGACAAGCGGTCCCTGTAAACCAAGCAACAAAGGACTTTTCAAGGGACATGGTGATGTAAAGGAACAGGCTAGGCTAGAACATTCATTTTCAGGTTCCAATGCATTATAAGGACCAAAAAAAGATATGTACCTATGTATATGCACTAAAAAGTAAGGTCAAGACAGCATAACAGACGTTACTTACTTCTTCAATGTTTTTGCTCCAGATGACGAATGAGGCTGGAGGTAGAATGGGATTTTGTTGAATTTCGGCATATTTTTCTGAAGAAAAAAAAAAAGTGATGAGACAAATTGGCTTTTAAATAAATGGTTTTCCCATTACTGACCTCAAACTATGCAAATTCAAAAGGAAAGATTTTTGTGTCTTACATCCACTGTGATGTCAATGACCCACTGTGGAACCGTCTCATTGAGCAGCATGGATTCAGTTTCACCTCCTGAATCTCGACAAAGTAACCTGCAGACAAGTACAATTCAGAGATCCTTATAAAAAAAAAAAAAAAAAGAGTCCAACAGCATGAGATCTGCACAACTTTATGTTTATAGACAAGAGCGTGTAATTTACTGTCACAGTGTGCAGTATGCATGGATATGCTCTAGGAATAATGCAGTCAGAACATGGTACTACTGGCTTGCAAAGGCATGGTATAAGCATGTCAGATGCGGATGTAAGATATAAATACACAGAGTTTATGTAGCTATTATAAATGCTATTAATAAAATTTTCATAAAGTTAAGGTCATTTATTGTGAGTTTTAATGAAAAACCTGGAAATATTAAACCTGAATGGCTCCTGTTAGCGAACTCAAGTCATGTTAAGTCTGCTTGTCAGTAATGTAGCAGCCTAAAGTTACTGACCAAAATGATAACAAAAAAGACATATTGCAACATACTTTAATACAATGAAGATTGTGCTTTAGTTTAGAATATTTATTTAAACTGATGCAACAGAAACCATAGTCAGCATCTGCAGCAGCCTACTGATTTCCACTAGCAGCTTGCATAGAAACAAAGTTTGTTTCACTGAAGTCCTGCAGGTTAGTGCCGTGAAGTTCATGTCATGTAATTAGATCTAGGCCCACAAACATCAAATACAATGTAATGACACTGTCGCATACTTGATCATTTTTTAAATTATATTCTAAATAACCATTTATTATGTCTGTTATTTTCTCCTGTTTTAACTTGGCTTGGAAAATAATGCCCTGTTAAAAAAGCAGGGCAATAAAAGCTGAGGATTATGCCTATTTCCTAATTCAATGGGAATACTGGCTCGGTATGGTGTTGGGTATCGACCAATATGCAATACCGGTGGTTTACATCAAAACACGACACAACAAGCTCAATGGGATCAAATCCAGACTAGCACTATAAGGATGATAGGGAACTGCACTCCAATTCAGTTCAGTAAAAGACAAGGGACTGTAATGTGCATGTAACAGCATGGTGGTAAAGTTATGAATACATCTAGGAAAATGGATTTCAAGGAAGTTTGTGGTGCTAAACTTAATTCAGTATACTTCAGTATACAGTATCTTCAGGTCAAAAAGGCTTCACCCCCCATCAGTACACACCACATAACACACAGATCTGCTCAAGTACATTTATGTTTACATTTATGCATTTAGCAGATGCTTTTATCCAAAGTGCTTACAAAAGAGGATAAACATTCAAGCTACAGCACAATGAAAACTAACTAAGAGTGCATATATTTTGAGATGAAAATGCAATAGTGTAATAAAAGCGTGCAGTATAGAGAGAGTAAGAGTAAGAGAGCAAGTGCATTCCTGATATTCAGAAATTTAAGCCATGTTCTTAGAAGAGCTGGATCTTCTTGAAGGTGGGGAGGGTACATTCAAATAATTTTGGTAAACCCCAAAGACGGCCTTCTTACGGCTCTTGAGTAATGGAATATGACACTGTGTGAATTATACAACAATAAAGTACCCACAGCAGTAGCATTGCTGAGGAGGGTGTGGTATGTGAAAAGTGTAAATATCTAATCAGTGGATCGTAATATGAGACTAACATCATTATAAAGTCAAACCTGTTCAAGCCTGTGCCAGTGAAAAAACAATGGCTGTTTGCAATCTGAGTCACTAACGCTTCCTCAGAAAAGATGTCGGGATCTACTGTCGTGACTCTACACAAACATAGGCCATTCTAAATATTCTTTTGCAAATGAGGCGCTTTGACTTCAATGTATTCATGGGTGTCGCAACCACATTCTAAGTATCAGCACATGTTCAGCAGAAACAAACTACAAGCACAAACACTGCCAATGACAATCACATCATCCCCAACACACACTCATGGAAAAACACCACTTTCACTGCACTCTTTCACTGAGGATGCTCACCTAAACAGAGTTCTGCCTCCTGCCTCCCCGAAAATGACAGGGGTGTGTGGAGGCACCTGGAAGTAGCCATTCCCTTTCTGTATTCTGCTCTCATGTTCCCCATTCACTGGAAACACACAGAAGAGACGGGTTTCAGCTGCAACGTACCCACAAACAAACAAACAACTGGCAGCTAAGTCTCAAGCCATTAGCAGGCAACTCCACTGACCGTGGTTGAGCTCCGTCTCCTCATCCATGGGATTGATGTGTGTGCGTGGCCAGTACTCCAGCAGGGCTTGCAGCAAGAGGCCTCCCAAATTCACTGCAACAGCAAAGGACACAGAGTTTTACATGCACATTATTAGCAAATATTCTCACTGCAAGTAAGGTCACACTCTGAGTCTGCCTAAAAGACAACATTTACTGTAAGTAAGAATTTGGCAGTTAGGCCTATGTCACCACTGCATTTGCCATTTCCAGACACAACAGTATGTAAAGCAGGGGTCTCTAACCTTATTTCCTCCGAGAGCTACTTTGACAAAATCATTGTGGCAAAGAACTACTGTACTATTTTACATAGGTATTACCGATAGGCCTGGAGATAAATGCTAACATCCTTTACCATCTTACACACAGTGCAAACATGTGAAGCATCTCATCTGAAGCGTCGTCTATATTTATGGCACCTTAATTTTTCATAGTTATGGCTAAATCTGGTGTGCATTACAAACATTAATTTTCAAAGAGACTAGTAAACCTGGGGTCATTTTGTAACCAGAAAGGACAGGAGGTCTGAATTAAATTTCATATAGATTTCAATACGTTGACCTTTTGTGATTTATGAAATTTATTTTCATTTCTTTTCACTCTTTGGAGAGCTACTCCTAAGCAGATGGCAAACTATTAGTAGCTCCTGCGCTATCTGTTGGACCCCTGGTGTAAAGGATGCTATATAACATCAGAAAATCCTAATGGGATCTCACTGACAAAAGACCTCAAGTACTGAAAAGACTTTGTTACGAACTGTTCCGAATACTGACAAGCTGACAATACATTACCCTGTTTATGTTTGCCAAATCAAAGAAGCAAAATCCTCAGAAAGCAGCTCATCGACCATATTGGCCTTCACTGAATAGGTGAATGAACCCCTTGTGGAGTGATATAAACAATGTGGACGCACAAAACCCACTACCACTGACAGCAGTCATGACCCAAAACCCAGAAGCACAAAACCCACTACCACTGACAGCAGTCATGACCCAAAACCCAGAAGCACAAAAACCACTGCCACTGACAATGGCCATTATTTTATCACAGCAGTCTAATATGATTATCAGACCTCTAATCACAGGTAAGGCCCAATGAAAGTCTACAGAACATTCTGTGACATTCTGAAAAGTCATATACTCAATTTTTCTCCAAGTATAATGAAGGACACAGGAGGTACTAATTGACATCAACTTTCTCTTTCCATGAAACAGGAAACAGAATAAAGAAAAAGGATGAGGAACAAAAAACAAAACAGAGTTATTCTGTTCTATGACCAAATTACCTTCCGTGTGAGCACGGCACATTCCAATGCAGTTACAAGATATTTAGGCATTTCGGTAGGCCACATTTTTTCAAGGGCCACTACATGATGGACAATTTGTAATCGCTGGCTGATGAAACAAAGGCCTTGGCTCTGTGAGCGCTTTCCTCTTCCCATGGCCCAACTGGCGAGCGAGCTTGACGTGGCTGCTACCAGTACTCACACTTTGGATCTGATCCATCAGGGCTGGTGAACCCTGCATCCTTGGCAGACACCCAGGCAGCAAAGCAGTCACTCTCATCCAGAGTGATCGTCAGCATCTGCACAGGTGACAATGTGAGTAAGTTGACTGGGATTTGAGTGATTTGTCAGTTGACTGAAGGGCAAATTGCAGTGACATCACAGAATCACAAGCAGTTTGCCCAAGGAACTTTTAAGCATAGATCTGTAGGAGCTCACCCCTGTTTTCAAATCTACTGAGAACCAGTTTGGCACATAGACCATCTTGAAACGTTTCTTAATTTCCTCGTCAAACTCCATCTTCCCCAGGTCCTCAACCTTGCACGCCTAGGATGAGACCAAAAGACAACAATTCAATAAGCCACTATTGTTGCCAATCAAGCACTCAGAGACTGAAACGGGAGCAGAGTGAGAACACGCCAACCTTTAAAACATCCCAATATGCTACGTTGTTGTTTGTGTCTTTGGTAAGGATGTGACGTTTGTCATTGAGTATGTGACACTGGATTATACTGGCTCCCCCTGAAAAACAGAGAACACTATTCAAATCTGTTTCAACAATTGCTTTAGTAATAAACAGATAGACATTGTTATTATTACTATACAAACAGTTTATTCTTAAATGTAATGGCAAAAGTCAAGATCACACCACTGACAGAGCAAAGGCATAGGAAGGACTTTTCAGGAGAATGTGATTGTTACTTGGAGATCATTCAGAGTTGATATCTAAATCATTTGTCACGTGGAGCCAATCTCTCTGGTGGCAAACCATCACTGCTGCTCCATCACTTGTCTACGCACTTAATGAAATTGGTGTGTACAGTAGGACATTGTGTATTTGAGAGGATTAGACTTCCTGCTACGTCTCTCCACAAGTTCTAAAGGAGGCCGCCTTAGTCAGCGATCTTTTATGTTTTGTTTACATAACCTCACTTCAAAGCTTCACCAACTGACATACAAGTGTACAAGACACGTGGTGTCACAACACACCCTGGTGGCGACTGCCACAATGGCATCAGTGCTGTTGGGGCTGCTTACTTGGCACTCAGTCATTTACAGATATCAGACACTAGAATGGTGTCTCAAAAATGCATAGTGACAAAAGCAATAAATAAATAAAAAGGCAAAAACACAAAAATATAAATAAAAATTAAACAAATAATTGAAAGTGTAGAGAATATAGTAACAAACTGCCAGAGGGTTCCATCAAATGATGCGTCTCACTCAAATTAAAATACAGTTAGTCTACACAGCTGCACCATTGTGTGCAATGCAAACGCCTCTCTCCCGAAGTTGGAAATGTCTTGTTCGTCGAGTGCCTTATTTTGAGTGTGTTCTGTGCCACAGGGGGCCTTACCTTTGATGACCTGCTCTGGCTGTGTGCAAAGTGGCGTCAGAGGGGTGCTGCAGTCGTTGTCATAATCACCAGATGCACGGAAATTATGCATGCCCTTTAGAGACTGATGCGCAGCCACAGAGCAGGAGAGGAGAGAGAAACAAGCCATTTCAGAACATAGACAGAAAAAAAGACACTCTTAAAAGCATGCAGGTGATTACACTCTAAAGATATGCTTTAACAGTCTGAGACACACTGGAGATTGTCATTTCTGACTTCAGGAATATGTGTGGGATTTGAGCAAGCTCCATCGATGAATTTCAGTCATTTCTTCCAGTCAGTTGGCCTGTTTACATTCCAACAGACATGACAAATAAGGTGGCATTGTTGGTAGAGGCAAATGTGAGGCCCTTACCCATTTATTAACGGTAGACTTGGTGGTTGAGACCCAAATAGCTGAGGGAGGGTCTGCAGTTCGGTCAAGTTCCATCTGTACCAAAGACACAAAGGAAAACATTACAACATATTGCAACTTACAAGCCTTACACCACTATACCCAGTGATGGGTGGAGTACTGAAAACTTTGAAAGAATTATTTTTTTTAAAAACAACTTAAGAGTCGGCAAATAACTGATTTTGGATAGTATACATTGGAGTCATCAATGTTTCACAGGCAAAGAATCCCCTGACATACAGTGTCATACACCTCAGTAGATGAACCCCATAGGCTATTGTCTAGAATTTCACATGGAAGGCCTAGACCTATAGCTTCAGTCAGATCAACACAGTAAATGTTGATATGTGGCCTCTAGGGTCAGGTATTTTATAGTCACTAATGTAATCATCTGATATCAATAAACTAACATCTAAGACCTGTTTGTTGACTACATTCTTTATGCAAATTTTAAAATTTGGCAACCTACATTAACTATCAGGAGTCACAGACCCCTCTTTTTAAAAATCTCTTCATTTTTTGATAAAAAAATATATAAAAATAAAAACTACACCATTCACAGTGAATCACATGGAAACATAAGAATCCTTGCCTGACAACTCTGTTCTTTGATCATCAGAGTCAGAGTTGCCTTTGTAGCAACATCAGAGTCTAGAGTTTTTCAAAAAATATATGTAAGTAGTAGAGCAAAAATGTAATGTGTAATAAAAATTTTTTTTACAATGTATACAAAAACAACGAGGTTAGAACAGTCAGATTATAATAATGATTCCAACATTTCAATAGAGAAAAAAAAAATAGGCAACTCTGATTCTGATTATCAAACAACAGAATTGTCAGGCAAAATGTCCTTTGTGCTATGCACTTTTTTTCTTTAGTGTTGGGAAATGTCTTATCTGTTGTGCATCTCCTCTTCACTGTGGGATAGTGAGAAACATAATTTCATTCCTCTTTATGTGTAATATATGTAGAGAAATTGACAATAAAGCTGACTTGACTCGCAACACATCAGACTTTATCAATATATCAATCTATATGGGCCCATATTGTGTTGCCGTCTAGCGTTTTGTGAAACCTTAGTATCAGCACCGCAGTCTGCAGGCTACAAAGTACAATGGGAAGTCATGAAATGCCATGTTTTTGTGATACAAGTTTGGCCGCATATCAATGATATGAGCGGTTTGCTGTCTCTAAAGGTTTATTAAAAAAAATGTCTGATTAACAGGCCATTTAGTTTTAGCCTACTTTCATAAACTTGTGGCAGCTATATGCTTTTTATGCATTTATTAGGCTGTGCGTGTTTTGAAAAGCAACTTTTTACGCAACACACAGACAATAACTCGCTAACTCGCGAATACACTGCAACGTTTACGACATGCCAATATTAATTAACTAATTTAGCCTAATTTATCCTTTCAGTTTCCCTCCCAGAATATTTTACCTTCCCAAAGCAGCTTATAACTTGACGCAAGGAACACGAGCACAGTAGGCAGGGGTCGGGAACTCAAAGATCAGCGTCGCTGCAGTCTCTGCGCTTCTATCGTTCTTGCTTGATATTTTTCTTTTTGTAGGACCAAAGAGAACAAGTACTGCACAATGATTGATCTAAATTTTTTAGTAGGCAATCTCGCAGTCTGCAGCTGCACTGGAACCTGTCTACAAATTCTGGTTAATTCCAAATTAGCCAAACTCACTAGATTTGCATACTTTTAAGTGGAAGCGCGTATCAGCGTATTTCAGTGGCTGCAACAAAAAATGCGCACAGGTTGGCAGGCCTGCAAACTCAGATAATCATTAGGTAGTTTGTCCACCCCTTACGGACTGCGACCTACCGCATCAACAGGTGATTTAAAAAGTTGACCTGACGAGTAGGTGATGAAGGGCCTATCACACAGTAGACACCACACCGACTCTGTTTCGTTACCTTGAGGACAGGAGCCTTCTCCTCACAGATGAGCACGCGGATGTCTGGGTTGCGCAGGTCTGTGCAGTAGATCTTACGGTCACGGCCTCCGGAATAGACGTGCGTGAAGGCCTCGTTGACCTGCAGTGCCCAAACACCCTCGTCGTGGACACGGTATGTGGCGATGCAGCGCTGTTGGCCAAGCGACCACAGTCGGATAGTTCCATCGGAGCTGCCTGACAAACACTGTTGAGGAAAGGGAGATCAATTGGTGTAGGCTGGATGAACAGCGCAGCGACAAGAACACAGCAGCTTTGCTTACTACTACAGAACTGTATGGATCTTTGGGTATCGAGTTATCAGTTTAGACCAGGGGTTGGCAACTTTTCTCTATAAAGGGCCATTTTCAGTCAGAATTTCAGCAAGTGAGGTGAAATGTCTCGGGCCGCCAAAAAAAAAAAAAAAAAAACATCATGTGTCGAGGCTAACTCTATCCTATCTATCTATTCCAATTTCTTTGAATATTTAGCTAGCCTACTTGATACTTGAATCAGTTTTGACATGATAACAATGGGAGATAATAAACCATTTTCAAACAATTGGGCAATTGCATCTCAAGGTTAGGTTTAACAGTGATGAATAGTCAGGGGCGTGAAATGGAGAGAGAATGTATTTATTTTCCTTTCCGATTTCACAAAATCTAATTTTTGTATTCCAATGACAGTATTTGATAAGCCTATTCTTCTGCCCTCTGAACTGTCTCAGAGAGGGGAAGAAAAGAAGATTAAATCTTTAGCCAAAGTGGAGCAACATCTTGCATTCAAACTGCATACAGGCTACTCCTGCAGCTATGCGCCCCTTTTCCAGGTGGTTTGTTTAATGAATTCAGATGTTACGTCAATGATGAAGTGCAACTCGCCGAATCTCCACAAATATTTATTGTATTCCAATGACAATATCTGATAAGCCTATTCTTCTGTCCTCTGAACCCTCTCAGAGAGGGGAAGAAAGTTTATATCTTTAGCCAAAGCAGAGGACAAGCCTAAAGCTTGTGCTCAAACCGCATACTGGCTCCAGCGGCTGTGTGCCCCTTTCCCAGGAGGTTTGTGTTTAACGAATTTAGATGTTTTTATATTGATCATGAAGTGCAACTCTGGCCAATTTGGGTCTTCCAGCCCTGTGAGGTTTTGGCTTTTGCCTTCTTTGAACATGTTCACGTGTTCTACACAAGCGGCAAACTGTTTTAACACTTCTCCTCTATCCCCGGAGTCTGAGCAGGAGATCTGAAAATGCGCTACCAGGATGTAACCTGCAGAACACTTAATGTTTACGAAGTGAAAAACATTTTGTGTCATGTACAGGTTACACATTGTTACAACTTGATGATTTACTTTCAGCCAACAACAATCACAGGAAAATAAAACATACAAAATATTTATTTCAGTTTACTGTTATTTAATTTTCTTTCCGAGGCAAAGGGCTGCATGCTACCCGAGCACTGCGGATTGCCGACCCCTGGTATAGACCAATACAAACCAAGCATAGTTTGAGTTTAAGCATGAATAATATATGCATGTGAGGACAATACTGGCTCATCCAAAAGAGCTTCTATCTATCTATCAACCTATAATCTCAAACACGGCAATTTTCAAAATGATGCTGTGTACTACATGTCTGGTATCTGTGCTGTTATCAAAAATGCTGAAGGTTATTGCGTGATGCATGATGTAAATTTTCACCTGGGTGCCATCCCTGTTTAAGAGCAATGACTTGACGTTGTCTGTGTGACCTTTCAACTTCATTAGCTTGGCACATGTTCGAGGATCCCAAACTCGTAATACCTACAATTTCAAACACAGCAAGTTACCCAAACCCACTGCAATTAACATCTTTTCATTAAATTACCTTTCTTAGTAAACATTGCAATTCTTTGTTGTTTATACATATGCATATGCATTGAGGATGACAAAAAGGGGGATTAAAAACACCTTTTCAGTGGAGCCAGACACAATGACTGTACCCATCTGATTCATGGCCAGGCTATAGATGGAGTCCTTGTTTCCACTAAGTGAAGATGCTGGGAGACAAGAGAGATTCTCAGTGAGTCAGCTATCTTAGCTGAAGGATCTAAGATATGAAGTCAACACAACCGTAACATTTCAATGTGTGCTTTTACTATTTACGTAAGAAATCCTGATTTGGAAAGACTTGAAATTCAATCATTCCATCTTCTAATGTGTATATACACTTGATTTGCTAGAGGTGTTGGATTCATTTTTCAATGTACGTAAGTCATAAGTTGATGAAAAAAATATATTTGCATTTGCAATGTTTCTGCCTGTGTCTTACACAGACGCTGCCCTGACAACATTATGTTTTGATCCCAAAGCTGGTCATAGCATTCCACTCGATTAGTAGAATGTCCAGTTTTTAATTTGCAGTTGCATACATTTTCATAAATTCACACATAATGTGTGAGTGAGCCAAGTGGTAACCCGCTTTATATCGTCAACTTTCAAGTATATAATATCACAATGATCAACAAGAAAGGCATAAAGAGGCAATTAAATTCATTGCTGCTACAAAACCAGTTGAGCATAAAACCAAGCTAGCACGCCTCAACGCTAACCTATTGTAGTGTATTTTAACAAGCCTCATGTGTTCTGTCAGCCAACACATGGGTACACGCACATCCCATCATATCCTGCTGAGGAACACCAAGACTACTTACTGGTGACTGTGTTATTTGAGGCAGTAAGAGCTGTTAATGTATTCACGTCCCACAGGAAGATCTGCCTGTCAAGTCCTGCAGAGGCTACCAGTTCTTTGTCTTTAGCATACGCTAAGGCTTTGACATAGTCCTAGAAAGGCAGACAAACCAAAGGCACATACAAGCATTCACCATGTGACCAGTCAGTAACAAACAAATCTAATCAGGATTCTAGAATGCTTTCCCTCAACCTGTGCTGACACTGAAAAACTGTACTGTGTACATACTGGCAACATAAGTTACTAAATTCATTATTGTATAATGACTTGGTCCTGATCAGTGAGATATTTTGACGCATACCATCACATAAGGGGAATACATGCTAACCTTGTGTGTTCGCAACGTAGACATACAGAAGCCTTTGTGTGCATTCCAGACCTTTACTGTGGTGTCAGAGGAGGCTGAGATCACTAGAGGACAACAAAATGGTGGTATTACACACAACAGTACAAGATAAAATGATGCACATATAAGGCCTTCAGAGCATTCTCACTCACATGTTTTTCCGTTGCAACACAGCACAATGTCATTGACCCAATCCGTATGGTGTTCCATCGATGCTATGTAAGGGTCCTGCTACAAAAAATATAACATCTGCTGTAATGCCAAAGTGTATGAATGAATACCCTCAAGACCTAATATGGTTCTATCACCATTTCCACATGATAACCCTTGACTCTGCAAAATGACACTGTTGAAAGCACACACCTCCAGAAATGCAACCCCACTGAAAAATAATAAAGATTCTCTATCAAGTGATATCAAGTGATAACAAGACAGTGTGGCAGTTGGAACTACATGATTTTCAAGGCCATTAGTTATACTTTTAAAGGGATGAGGTCAGTCCTTGTTTGCTCAGCAGAGAATTGATTTAAAGATGAGTGACAGTTTACCTTGTGCTGGTTGACGCTCCATATCCGGATGATGGAGTCTCGGCCAGCAGTGAAGAGCCGGTTCAAGGCTGGGTCCAGCTGCAGGGCATTAACTCCATTGCGATTATACTTCTCCACCTCATCACGGATGACATACGACACCTGTGTTAAAACACACACACAAACACACACACACACAAATTTCAGGATTAGGTTGACTAAAGAATCTTGTGTGAAAGTATGATTCTGTTCTCAAAACATGGTTCCTTCATAAAACATCAGTTTACAAACCCTTGATATAAACAAATACAGTATTCTAGGCAGACTTAATAATGCTGATGGGAAAGATCATAAGCATGTTAACATCTAGAGTAAAAAAAGTAAACTACATATATCTCCGCCATCTAGTTTGGATAACACAGAGGCAAAGTTTATAAAACAGGATGAATTTTGTGCCCTGGATCTTTGAAGACAATGATAACTTGAGTGTCAGTCATTGGCACTTTGATCTCTTAAAATGCGCTTTTATCTTTAACTCGCTTTGGGAGATATAACCACATTTTTTCTTATTTCATTGTTGGATTACAAAATTTAAGTATCCCTTTTCACATTTCTGACATGAAAATGAAGGAAAATATATCTAAGTGACTTTCATCACACTTTGAACATATGCTGTTTTAGCATTTCATCACCGTTAACTATGTTACCATAAAGTACAGCTTTTTCCCCTCCCATAAAGGGATAACACTTGATAGGAACTTAATGTAGTGTATTCCATTTCAGAATTTTCATGCAATCAATAGGAAATAATATCAGGTTAAAATCCATAACGGAATAACAGTGAAGTCACAAAATTCTTCTAATAAATAATTTATACAAAAGGTTAAACATAACCTTTTCTACAAGTATTGTCCACCACCTCCTATTGAAACCATAACAATTATCAACATTTGATGCCAATATTTTGGGACAATATGCAAAAAAGAGGGAGGTTAACCCACTTCTAGGAAATGATGCTAAATTTGGCTGTGTTAGCCTTACTTAACAGCTATGGTGCTCATATCAAAGGGGTCAGGTTCCATTCTCATTCCCACCGCATATTTGATAATGTTGATTTTTAATGTACAGAAGTGATGTTAAATTTCTGTATCTCCGTTACTAGGCACTTTCTGGCTTAAAAAACATATAAAGATGTAATTTAGTTAGAACTTTTTCTGACATCCATTAAGCACTTGTAGGCACACACAAAATGAGATGTTGATTTTAAATATCAGTTCAGAACTTGCAAAAGTAGTGGCAGTGTAACTCTGTTACTGTGTGATCTTCCCCTTACTTGTCTTTCTATGTCAAAAACAAGATTTCAAAGTACTGTTTGCTTCCAGAGAGTTAACAAAACACAAACACTGATATTCAAATCTATTACTACTACAATTACTATTAATAATAATAATATCTATACTAATCATATTTATTTATTCATTCAATTTACTTATTGTTGTTACTACAGAACTGGCCAAACACTAGCTGATCTAGTTGTGACCATTAGGATTTTATCTGCTGAACAGATAGTGAAAAAATTGCATTTGCGCATGTAAATCGGTGACATTTAAATAGTGACTTAAATGGATTAGAGACCTTCTTTGTCTTCATGCTTCGCACTTATCAGGCTTTTCAGACATTACAAAGAAAGCAACACCTTCAAGTTGCTTGCCATTACATGCTGGCATCATCGTGAAAAACGTTGTGGGAAAAGTAGCTTCACTATCGCCAGAATCAACAGTTAACCTGGTCACATTTACTGTTAGCTAGTTGTTGGTAAAGTGAACCAGTTTCATCCACGCTGTAATTTAACAAAAACTAACGTTGAGTCACGGGAGATGATGCTCTAGATGTCGAATGATTAGAAGTATGTGGATGATCGATTACAAATGCAGGAATGATCAGAGTTTTCCCTCTGCCTTATTGGGGAAATGCTAAATAGCAGCAGTTTTGTTGAGCAGTGGGGGCGTGTGTTGAGACAGCTATCAGCTAATGTTAGCTGGCTAGGTAGCTATCTAGATAAGCTATTAGCCAGCAAAAATTCCATTGACCACAGATATCATGAGGGTTAGCTGAGCACATTTGTACACCGAGTATAGATACGGCGCATGAGTTAACTGGTGATATTGCATTCCTGCTAGTATTCGTATTGACATTGAAAAGTGCATTCAATAACGGTGACACAGAAGCAGATTGGTGACTAGCTAAATAGCTTGGCAGAAAAATAACTTGGCTAGCCGTGATACCGAGGGAGCAAAGGAAAGCTAGCTAGCCAGCTTGATAGCAGTGCTGTCAAGCAGGGACCAGTGCATCCCTCTTCGCGCCAGATCAGTTTAAAGACTGTTGTCTACAAATCTGTATATTCAGCGACGTAATCATGCAAAACCATTTAAGAAGCACTGGTCTGACAGGGCTCTATGCACATGTCACTGTGTGATTCAAGGGAGAATTTTACCTGGACTTTCCTCCGCCCCGCAGCATTTTGCCTGTGATGCGTCGCCATCTTACATGTTGACAGGATGACGTAACTTCCAAGGAGCCAAAGAAGAGAAAAGTAGACACTTCCGGGCGCAAGTTGTCACTTTTTCTGACCAGTCATGGAAACGGTCCAAGCCCTACAGCCATACACAGCACTAGAAGGTCCAAAACATCTCTAGTGAATAATAATAATAATAATAATGATAATAATAACAACAATACTACTACTACTACTACTAATAATAATAATAATGATGATAATAATAATAATCATGGATTAGATGCTTTAACTAGTCTTTACATAACTGAAAAAAGAATGAGAAAATAGGCCTATCCCCTTTGGACTGGAAGCCTTCTGTCATTGCACCTGGAAGTGAAATGGGCCAATAAATTTGCTCTGTTTTGGCAAGTCACCAAAATAATCAGAGGATTTGTGTCACAGTCTTGCAACTGACTACTAGAACTCAGCAGCATTTCATTCCTAGGTGCCTCAGTATGCTGATCACAAGGCCTTCCAGGACCATGGTATGAGTGGTTAGGCCCATAGCACAGCAGCAGTTTATTATACTGTGGCAACATATGTCCCTTGATACGGGCATGCTTAAAATGAGAGCGCTTTTGTACAACTGAATCATTGGTTAGCACGCTACTATATGCTATGACATGATATGTATTCACAAGGATCATTATGCACAGCACAATGAAGGACCCATGGCTCACCATTCATTTGATTAATTATAGCTATTCTAAATAGTCCTTGATCCCTTGATGTTACCCACACAATTGACGATTATACACATGCAATAATAATAATAATAATAATAATAATAAAAATATATAATATATCATATGTATATATATATATATATAAAATATAGAATTATTATTATTGTTGTTGTTGTTATTGTAGTTATTATTAGCACCATTAGCACTATTATTATTATTATTATTATTATTATTATTATTATTATTATTATTATTATGTCCTACTATAACTTTTAATTCATGATCTGCAGCTCAAGGCACTTCACAGCGATCAGAACATGAGAAAAAGTGTCTTAGAAAAACTGAATGGATAAAAAGGGCAGGTAAGGATCCAGGTGATGGTGAGAGCAATGACTGTATATAGAGAGTTGTCAAGACACTATTGTGTCAAGTTGTCAAGTAAATATCCTCTGTCACTGTTACCTGCCCATGTGTCCATTCTGTCCTTGTCTCTCTGTTCACCTGTTATAGGTACTGCTGACTGTTTGCATTGTCAACTGCCCTTGTGCTGACACTCACACCATTGTGTGCACCACCATCACACCATTGTTGAAGGTCACTTGCTGTTGGTCGCCTGCTCTTGTACTCCTTGGTATTCCTCCATCTGTATGTCAAGCCTCTCCCATGCTGTTATACTGCTCTTTCTTATTCATCCATGTGTCGTCCATGTGCCTACTTTCAGCTGTTCTCTACTCATGTACCAACTCTCTCACCCAATGCCTGTATCTGTAGACTCGTGAGCAGAGATATATAATAATTAAAGAAAAATACAGTATGTTTTGGGAGTGTCTGTACTTTACTTGAGAGATACAGTAAAAATCTGTCAATTTTTACTTTTACTTCACCACATTTCTTGAGTAAATAGCATGCTTTTATTCCACTGCAAGTGTCAGATGAAATTGAAAGTTTTGGGGAAGCCAACTTTCATTGAACATGTGCAGACTACAAATTCTCCATTAAACCTGTAGATGTGATCAAGGGTGGGTGCCATTTTCATTCTGAGTGCGTGTGTGTGTGACTTTTTTGACGTGTTTAGCTTTTTTGACATAGTTTGAAGTTTGTTTTAAGGTACATGTTTTAAGTAAGCAGACTGTTTTTGCCTACTTGTACTTTTACTTTCATTACTTAAGTACATTTAATTATAGATTACTTCTCATACTCAAGTACAGTAAATACAAGATGCTTTTAGACTTTTACTTAAATAACATGCAAGTGGGCAACTTGAAATTCTACCAAAGTACATTTTTGACAGGTTATCTGTACTTTTAGTCAAGTGGGACCTTTGTGTACTTTATTCAACACTGCCATTGGGCAGGTGACAGTCCCAGAGGATATTAGTGTCTTGACAACTCTTTATCAAAACAGCAAGATTAGATATACCAACTCAGACAAAAGAGCAGGTAGCAGTACAATGCATCAACACCTACAGACTCAAATTATTCTATTAGGACAGATTATTAGAGATGGGAAGTAAGTACCATTTTCAGGTATCTATAGGCTTACTTGAGCTTTTATTTTCATAATAAGTTATTACATTTCCAAACCAGGCTTGTTACTTTTCCATCTCTAACCATCTCTAATTTCAATTGCAATTGGAGAGGTGACAGGTGCTGACAACAGTTTGAGAATTTGTTGCGGAGACGCTTATATTGTCCCTGGAGTTTTGAAAAATGTGATTAAAGACTGGACAAAAGCATGTCAGCAACTGGAAAGAACTGTAGGCCTATGCATCTGCAACAATTCCTGAAGATTTTTTATGGATTATTCATTATCTAATGCTTCTCATTTTTGCATAAATCACTGTAAACACTCTCCGATATACCTGGTACAGTAAATGGAAAGTTTAAAGTAAACTATAAAGTAAGCAGAGGCTTTTGAAATCAATGTAGTCCATGAAGTCATGGATTTGAATCACATAAAAATGTATGTAGTTTCAGAAATGCCATGACATGTTTGTGTTTTGAAAGTTAGTGTACTCTGACTGGCTACATGTTTACTGTGTAAAGAAAACACATACTAGTGATTTGCAGAATTATTTGATTTTGAGCCAGATTGCCTGTGTTTTGGTGGTGTTAATGTGAATAGAGAGGTTTTTAGCATTTTGAAATGTAGACTTATTGTTTTGTTAACAGGACATGCTTTTGATAAGAAAACAGTTTGGCTAATTGTGTGGTGCAGGTGTTTTGCTGTGTTAAGAGTTTAGAAAAAGTATTTTAGGTGTAGGTTAATACTTGTTAGCAAATGAAAAAAGTGTAAGCACAAAACACGCCATCTATTGGACACTTCAGGCATGTAAAAACTTTTTCTGTGTGTGTGTGTTTGTGACTGTTAGTATGCATTTGTCTGTGTAAATCTAATAGATGTATGCATGCTGTGTAGGGCTCTGCGTTTTATGTGTGTTTGTTTGTGTTGTGTTACTTTTTGTACATGTCTGAGTGAAGTTAGAATGTGTGCATATGTGTGTTTGATTGTGATTGTATATAACTGTGTCATTTATGGTTTGAATTTTAGGCCAGGTGCATAATGTGTAAGCACAGCTTACAGGTTTATGGGCCAAAAGCCAAGCAATTCAGAAAATAAAAGTGTCAGCTGTAATTGGTAGTCTTTTCATCTGGAGACACAGGTGTCACCTTTATTCCTAAGACAACTATAGATACTTTTAATACTGCTGAACACCTCTTTGAGGTCATAAAAAGGTCTTGTTATGATAAATATATATTTGTCATTGTCAAACAACCAAGTTTCATGGGACGCGGTGTTTTGGTGTCCTGAAAATAGTTGATTGTTCTTGTTTTGACAAGAAAAAAGCCAATTTCGCCATTTTTTCTCTCAATAAGTGACGCTACACCAGGATCAGTGCCATGAGGAGTTATTCGCGGGCATTGCCCACCCTGTCGAGTCACCTTGCTCCCCTGCCCTCTGCATGCACATCTACCACAGGCTCCAAAGTATTCACTTTTTTGATGAGTATTAAATTGAGTATTAAAGACAGTGAAAGGACATAGTTTACCTGTAAGCAGATAGCCTAATGTCTTGTATCTTATTCTCGAGTTAGAGGAATTAATTTTGTAGTTCAAACGCAAATTAAATCCCAAACAAATGCAAAATCTCTGGGAACAAGGCCTTCGGACATGAATAGCTTATCAGCTGGTCAGAGTGGATGTATCCAGGAGCAGTGACATTTCAGGCGCAGTCCCAGAATTTTGACATCCTAAAAATAAGATGTCAAAAATGGGAAACATCTGGTGAGTGACAATACAGACCATGCTCTTAATGGCATAAGGTGTGGTTCACCTTAAAAAGTCTTGCCCTCCACCAGCACACTCTAAACTAAAAGTAGGCTTCTATGTCAATATTAGATCTAGTTTTATTTTTCTTTACATTTAGGCCTACATCTTTCAAGGAACTGATTGAGAAGAGCATAGCCCATGTGCTTATTCAGAAAACAGTCTTTCATTGTAGGGCTGGTAAGGTCTCTGGGACATAGCCTGAACAGACGTCCCCAGCAGGCCACACAGTTTCAAAAAGTCTAGCCTACTTACAGAGGATGAATTAAGTCTAAACACACATTAGATTAAAATGGTTTCATTCAGTTTTAGTTTCAGTTGGCATTAGGCAGCTGTCAAACTGCAAGTGTTGTAACTTCACAAGGAAGCAGCAGGGGAAGCCGAGAGAGCCTTCATTCACCCAATGAGCCATTTTACCATCAAGGTGACTCTGAGGCTGGTAAATTAACCTAAAAAAAGCATAAAATGTTGCCTGCTGTGCCTGATGTGTATGTTGTTGTGTTGTGTTGTGTTGTGTATGTAGAAATCTGCCTACAAAAAAATCCTAATACAGACATTTTATGTTTCTCATTTGGTAATGCTACACTACAAATAGGTAACAGAGCTGAGGAACCCAAGCACTGAACTACTCAAGTGGATGTCCCCAGTTTCACATGAATCATTGTCAAAAAATTACTGAAATGGAGAAAAAAAAACTTGCAACACGAGCAACATGATAATTCGGTGATTACTGTCAGTTGCATATATAAGCAATTAGGCTACCGAAAATATTTTGAAATACCATTTTGAGTTACTTTCTAAATGACCATCTGATTGGTCATACTGTTATACACCTTTACCAGAAGGCGGCGTTATGCGTTCACATAAAAGGTCAATTAGAGACGGTCGGTCTCTAGCGTATAGATCCTAGACCTGGATACCGTTCATTTTTATGTCAAAAGTTTAGAGAGACAGTGACCGAAGATGTATGAAAAAAAAAACAGTTTTCAAAGCTCAAAAGTAAACCCTCATTTGTGACACAGTTTAGTCGGCCATGAGTTGTTTCGCCAAGGAGAGAATGCAAAATTAGCAGTCTATTTTAATATACGAGGAAATGCTTTAATTACAAAAAAGCTGAGGAAATAAGAGATGTATGCTCGATGCAGGTGCTCAGTGTAGGCCTATTGTTTAGGATTATATACCACTTTAAATAATTTTGTCTGGTTACTCAGTGGTCACTAAAAGTCCAGAAGATAAGATAACCAAGATTGCCAGTGAAAATGCCGTTACAATTTTAAACATTTGAAACATGTGTAGGCTATTTAAACGAACATATGGCAGCCTATTACATTTAGTGACAGCAATCCAATTTCAGTAGCCTAGTCTTCATTTTTTTCAGCCTGATGGATTGTGCGCCTCTGTTATTGTCTTTCTTGCTTTCTGTCTTTCCCCCCTGACTTCCCCTTAGAACGCATGTAAGGTAAGAAAGGTGCACAAAAACACAAAGTCAGCCCTTAGGAAGTGACAAAGAAATCGAAGTTTAATGCACAGTTCTCGTTGTGACAACCGGAGTAGGCGTTACCTAGGAACATCTGACTTCCTCACTTGGTGGCTCAAGGGCAACCAAACGGTTAGGATGCGTTTTCGGAGAGGGCTGGCAGGAGACAGACCAACGCGGTGGGTCCCCTTACAACCGCTGCCGAAGTAGGCGCTTGTCTAGGCGAGTTGTTCTGTGGAATAAACAAAGCGCGAAAAACACCGGGCGAGTGTTTTTAAGAGAGCGCGTTCTTTCACGACGGCATGCAGAAGTTCAAATGGAGTATTTAATTTGGAAATTGCATAGAGAATCAATGGAGCAACTCACTGGAAGATAGCTTTAAAGCGCTCAATATGCCAAGTACAGAGGATTTAAAAATTGAGAGCTTTGGACTGATCCTCGACGGGATGCTCTTTTAACTGAGGAAGAAAAAAATCTGAAGCTTATCAGGCACCTCTTTTTGAAGATTATTAGCTATGAATGTTATGATGTTTTAGGAACACAGTTGGACATGGCCTGACTTGTTTCTAACCAAGGGTGGAAATGTATGAAACAAACGGAAATTTAAGAATCCTCCTGAAAGGAATGCTGTAGCCAACATAAAGAAGTTTCATACGTAAGTATTTTTTTTACCAAGCCTACTAGGTTATCCACAACATGTCTGGAACATTCTCTAAAGACTGACATGAAGAGTGTTATGGTCAACAAAATGGGCGCACTCACTAATCAAATGTAAATTAAATATTCGGTTTGTAAGGTTACTTATTTTATATTCTGTTTGATGGGCTATACAAAAGACTTAGGCTTCATACAAAATATTTTACTTATTTGGAAAAGATGACGGGCTCCATGTTGTGTTGTGTTTTATATGGACTTAATGGTCTTGTTAGAATCTGAGCGACAAACCTCTCGGTCCATGCAACTGTTCATTTAACCACCGTTATATGGTATTGTAGCTTAATGTTTAAAGTAACTTGTCGATTTAACAAGAGCATTTTTTTACAAATCAGTTGCGCATGCATTAGCCTGCGTGACCCCAGGGTCACTCAGTGGACTGTTTTGAGTACAAATGTCACCTTAAAAGGGAATTCAACTGTGTGACCAGGAACATATAAATTAAAGTGATCGTTTCACCAAATTTCTTGATTATGAACAAAATATCTCATTATGTAAATCCAGCATACAAGTAAGTGTTGCGCACCATGTTGTGGGATTATGCTAATAACATAACAAATCTCTATCAGCTGTTACAACATCCTCACCCGCCAAACACACACAGACTATTACTTCCCAATGGTCTATTTAACAACTACCATACTTCTTTAAACTTCAGATCCTGTTGCGTGGTCAATGGCGTGTCTTCCTCACACTCTATAGCTGAACTAAGGACAGACTGCTGTGCACACGCTCTGGTCCTATTAGAATTGCAGCTCAATTGAATACAAAACTCTTTGTGGTGTTTGGCGTAGCCCACCAGCCAGCCATTCCTCACAGTATCTGACCTTTAAAACGAAGTAGTGGGTTGGCTTGTGTTGAAGCATCAGCTGTCAGGTCTCTGAAACGGTACATTTCATAAGGTGGTGTAGACTGTACTCTTGTCCAAGGTCCTGAAAGTCAAGATGGAAAGTGCGTGATTCACTTCACTTGACGGATTGTTAACAGATTGTTCACTTAACATACAAGCCTATCTTATTGTATTTTTAAAATATGACTTGTCGCATGTCGTGAAAAAATGCTTCACATCGTTACAAAATGCCTTATATTTAAATCAGAGAGCAGTTTGAGCTGTAGGCTAAAGTAGACAGCTGTTTACTCTGGCAAAAACGTAACTGAATTTAAAAGCATTGAAAGCAATTATTATTATTATTATTATTATTATTATTATTATTATTATAATAACAACAAAAACCAACACCATTCTGATGGCCTCATAAACTTAAAAAAATGTTATAACAGGCCTACATACAGTATGTCCAATATTACCAACAATGTCCGATGTATCTGTCAAAGTGCAAAACGAGGCAAGAAACTACAGCCAAGTAGCCATAAGTGGAGGCTCCATCTTGTTATCAGGGGGTTATATAAAGGACTTTGGCAGACACTCGCATATTAGGCTGAGGCGTAATGCACAACCTCTTGTCTTCAAATGAAACCATCAAAACATCCCCTGGTGACAAGTCATTGGCAAGGGCTGTAAAAATCCCACTACCGCCTTAGTGAGTATATATATGTATATATATATTAGACAGCATGTTTGTGCTTGTGTAAATTTGGGATTATTACTCCATGTTTTTCAAGATTGTATATTTAAATTGTTCTTAAGAAGACTTGTGGGGAAAAAGAAATCATCAAGGTATTAAATAATATTCTGCAAGCATTATCAGTTGAATCGGGCAATGGCATGACTCAGAAAGTGAGTTTCAGGTACCTTCCCTTCTCCATGACAATTCTAATTAAAATGGATGCATTGCGTCATTGTGTGAATAAAACAACAATAACAGCAACAGCAAAACAGCAACAACAGCAAAAGTAACAGCAAATAGCCTTAACAGAGACATTTTGCCATTTAAGGAAGAAGTTGGGATCTCTCCATCTCATAAGTGAATTGGTCTGAAACTGGCAGCAGTATGTTAGTAAAAAATATTTTATGTGGGTTTACAGGTGTCGTTAACAGTTCACCTATGAGTCATGGCAGATTGTTTAGTCGCAAGATGTCGGCATTGTTAGCACCACCTGTACGCATGTCTCAGGGTTGGCTGTTTTCTTTTTTCCTTGAGGCCCGATAATGGTGTGTGGTGACAGTGGATGATGACCTTGGAATAATTATTTATCAGGGCACTCGTAATTTATTTGTGACAAGTGCCCTCATGTCACTGCTCCGCCTCATCTCTCCAAAAGCAATCTCAGATGGGTGTCCCTCAACTGTCTCTATTGGGCTTTAGTTATTTTTTTCATTCTATTGTCAAGTCCAACCATGTTATACAGTCTAACATACACCGCAAGGTACTCCGGATGTCACAGCCGTTTCTGTGATTTATACAACTTTGTTAAATATGAATCTGAGATGACCTTTATTAAACATATACCCCAATAGTGCAAAGTCAAACAAACAGATAAGTAATCCAAATTTTCTGCCTAGAACTTTGTGATCAAGCCAAAATCAGCTATACATTTTAACTGTGAACAGCTTGCCCTCGTGTAATCTGACTATATGATGGACTGTTATCAGCTGTTCATGGGTTTAAGAAGGTTATGCAAACTGTCAACAGGCTCTCTCTCTTCCCTAACTTCAGTGGTTGCTTACAGGCTCTGCGTGTAATGGTGTTGGCAAGGCCAGAGGTCACTTTGGAATTTGATTGATTAGCTCTCTGAGTCCTTTTTTTTGTCCTTTTTTTTCTTTGTCAACTGAGCTTCCTTTCATTGTTTCATTTTTTAAGAGCAGGGGGAAAACAGTGTAATGAGTGATTACAGCTAGCAATCAGCATGTCAGTCAATTAGTTGTAGCTGCATTAAGTAGATTTCAACTTTTTTTTGTTCTCAATGTACAACTGAGAGTATTTGTGTCAGTCACAATAATTGTTCGTAATTGAAGTTGTAAACAATGTAATTCCAAATGGTTGCACCACCTGATGTATGGCTGTGCCATATTGACCTCTTGGCCTCGTGGGACCCCAATAAATGATCTCTTCAGACACAGTTTGCCGTTGCGAAGATCATGTCAACTCAGCCCAAGAGGGACTGTTTTGACATGTGTCTCTTGAGACACTGGAAATGACAAATGAAGGGTGACCTTCATGTCCACCTTCTTAGCCACAGATGACCTCTTATGTCAGAGGAACCCTATCCCCCGACTCTAACTTTAGGTATAGTCGCTGTTTTGATCCAAATGCTCAGAAGACCTAAGAGCAAACATTAGCAAGTGACCAAGCCTCCACATCGGGCTTTATTGATTCCTCAGACCTTTGCGAAGCTCCCCTTGGTGTGGCCAGTGTTTGTGTATAGTAGATAAAAAAAAGGATGGATCAGGTGATCAGGTACATTAGCGGTTCACATTTGGAAAAGGATGCCTTAACATTCTGCTCAGAGCAAATAATGTTGGCCATGATTATCAAATGCAGTGGTTTGAGAAAGAGGCATTCGTCTGCCTATGACCTAGCATTACATTTAATTAATAAGATAATACTTTTTGGAGGATGTGGTGTTGTTTTGGAAATAAAAATGTAACAGGCTGTGAACTGTAAAGGGAATGCTGATTAAGTGAGTCATGAAGGGCTAAGACTGACTAAATGCTTGTCGTTCGTAGCATTCACAGCAACCAATGCTTTTTGCAGCTGTTTGGAATGCAAAGGTTTTGGGTTTGAGCCAGACTTCACTGGCATTAACATTCACTTCCCAGTGGTTGAATTTCTGATTTGCAAGCTTGCCTTTGATCAATCTACAGTGTGCTCATTCAGGTGTGATGTTTGAAGCTTATATTAAACAACACTGGGACAGAGACATGGCCAGGTCACAGTTAGATCAAGAATGGATGGATTGAAAGATTGTTATGTTGAAAAAAAATAGATAAACAGATTGTGAAAATTAAGACAGATATGGAAGTCGAAAGAGAGAGAAATATAGTTAAAAACTTGAGGTCTTGCTGCAATCAGGGCTGTGCTATATGAGTTTATGGGTTTTTTTTGTCCTGTTCTTAGAGTTTAGGTAGGGTGTTTGTTTGGCTCATTCTGACCATTTAAAGTGAAGAAAGGAGCCAAATCTGGACCGGTGCTAAGTGAAGTGCATTAAAATGCTTTAGGAGAATTAAAACACACCCACTGGTCCTATACCTAGCATTATAGCACTGCGAGAATTGATCTACACAACACACCCGTTGTACAGGAGACACTATGACAACTATTTGTGGCTTGTTCAGATGTATTATGAATTGCAAACATATTGATCCTGGCAGCTATAGTGCTCCTAGTTGGCTAAGGTTCAGAGAAATGTAGAAAGAGCACTTGTAGCATGGCTTCTCCTCTGCAGCTTTGGTCTGTCTTTCATTAATCTTTAACCATAAGGCCTGAAATTTGCACTTATCTGCCTGTTACAGAAATGGATTAACAGTGATGCATCTTGGTGTATGTTTTTTTCCACAAACTTTGCTCCCATGGGTTCTAATTGCTATTTATGTTCAACACAGCTACTATTTGAATAACATAATACAATAATAAAGGCAAAGAAAATTAGCACTTAAGATAGAATAACACTAAAGTTTGTTCAGCACACGAGAAGACTCCAAGTGGCAAACAGGGCAGACAGCTGTGTGGACAGTGTGATGAAAAGCAAAAAGCAGTGTGTGGCCTCACTGCAACTGAGAAATCAAATCATCTCCCCAGGTTTGTGAGGCCTATGAGTTTTACTGAAGAGGCATGCTGTCCTTTTTCAAGGGAACCAAAAGTGACATGGTGTTGAGGAGAAAGCTCAAACAAGATTAATCTAACTGGGTCGCGAGAGCACAGAGCATTCCTTCAGCCATAAAAGGGATGGAAATGGAGCAAATCAATGTAAAAACTATTAAAATGATCAAGATAGTGTCATTTGGGACTAAAACATAGGAAAGCAGGATTGATGGCCAGCTCTTTTTCTCCCTCATTTGTGAGGAGCTCCTCTGTAGAGTCATGGCATGTGCAACATATGGCCCATAGTGTGTGTGTGTGTGTGTGTGTGTGTGTGTGTGTACATGTGTGTGTGGGGGGGCGGGGGCAGGAATGTTGAAATACTGCAAATGCTTTTAGGCGCTTTGTGCGGCTGCGAATGATAGAAAGCAGAGCTGTGTGAGATGGACATTTGTTTGAAGGGGTGCTTTTCACTTTGCCTGGGCACGTCAGGAAGACCACTTCAGTAATAAACAACAACGTCATTTACATCATTAATGAAAGCTTTAAAAAATAGCCTTTAGAACAGTGGTATGCGTGTGTTTAAATATATCATTGTAACCATGCTTTAACATTAGACCGAGATAGTGCCCCAAGGATATCAAAGCCCAGCGAGGAAGCTGTCACACAATGTGCCGCTTACCTCAAAAAAACTCCCTGTCATGTACAAAGTAAGGTGTCATTGACAGGTCGCCTTTTAAGTGACTGTCTTTTTCCGTGTTAGCTCTGAATGTGACCAGTGTGTTTTTCTTCTCACCTTCTTTATTTGAGATAAGCTTTGATAAAAAAGACAGAGCTCTCTATGCACATCGACTAGCATATCTATAAATATGGGGCGTCTGTATGCATGTGCTATGGTGACTGAGAGACGGACTGGAATATTTTCTTATGTGACCTGCCAACCAGACGACACTCGGTAGATTAACTGTCCAGTAAATACACATACACAAACACCCACACCCACACCCACCAACACACATACACACACACACACACTGAAACACACTGTGTCTGTTTCTCTCTTTCACGCTTTTTCATTAACTGTCATGCTCTCAGTTTGTTTTTTCCCCTCATTTCCCTGCGTTTGTCTCATTCTCCCTACATTTATTTCCAAATTTGATCTCACAAATGACCACAATGATTTTTGTCCATGCCCAGATTTATTTTTACAACCTTGGTGTTATCTAATTGGTGAGGAAAATGTGAATTATTGGTATAATGTGGTTGAAATTCAGCCATGCATCAGTTCAACAAGTAGTTTTGCCCTAAAACTATCCTTTTACTGTAATGATCATCTTAATTTAATTACTGTTACATTTCTCATTATTTTCCTCCTCACTATAGCCAAAACTACAAGTTTGTACTGGCTTTGCTTTCATACTCAGTATCCATTGTCTGATCATTACTCTAAGATATAATTTCTGCTTTCTCCCAATTTGCTCGTTGTCCGGATTGCTGCCCTGATTGACTCCCTCTCCCACTCACAGGACAGTCCGCACATTTCCCCCTAAAGCAGAGGAAGTGTTGTTGTGATGAGAGCTCATTTGATGCTCCTTTGGCAGGGAGCTGGAGGGGCCGCTCTGTTTCTGTCTTCGGTCATTCTGTTGTGCTTACTCGCCACAGCAACACAACACTAGTGTGGCCGGCAGATGAAGACAGAATGGCCATTTTGTCGTTCACTTTGGCCCCTGTAACGAAACGCAGACCAAATGAAAATCCTCTTTGCCCACATTCGAGAAAAAGGCAAAGAAAAACAAAGTCCACGGACTGTCTGAGGCCTTTCTAAAATGAAATGAAAATGAGCAGTGGTATTGTGCAAGCTTAATGAACAGTGGGGAAGGGGGCGGTAGAAGAGTGCCTGATGGGGGCTTAAAGGACAGCACTCTGGAAAATGACTGAGCCCTAGGTTCCTGTGAGGAGGAGTAAATAGCACAGAAATGGGCCCGCTTCATCCCCTCCACTCTCCGTGTCCGTCTCTCCTCTCTCATCAGTTAAGCAGAGTGTCTGTTTCTTTGTCATGCGCCGGGGGAAGCTCTTAGCGCACCCCACACTTCCAGCCTCATGTGATTCAGACCTGTGGCATGGGGCTTCAGTCACGGCCGATGCTGTTGGAAATGCCTCATTAGAAATGCTGGTAAAGAAATAAATAAGTGATGCAAACAGCCATCTGGGTGAAGGGTTGAGGTGGCAGATTTGGGGGGATAGCCATTAGCAATTCACAATTGACAACCTAACTCAGTGGATCACAAACCCTGGCAGGGACTCTGTGTAAGTGAAGCATAGCTCATTTGAAATGTATAGCCAACAGGGAAGGTAAATATGAAATGTATTGACACTGTGAAGGAGGAATTGAGGAAGACCTTTAATGGTTGATGCTTCCCACATGGGCACATTCATTTAAATGGTAATTTTGCTCAGGCATTTTGGTGTCGATTTTTTGCTACAATTAACATACCCGCATTTGGTTGGTGGGTTTTTGTCCATATCAACCGCTCAGGTTGGCCATGTTGGTAGGGTACAAACCAAGACACGGGTTCCTTCAGTTACAGTTAGTGAGAAGGCAACAAAGAGCACCTCGATGAGCCACTTTGGTAACTGACAGCTGACAGGTTAGAGAGGTGTGTGGGCCGCGTAGTTTTGTAGTGCTCACTGTGGGATCTTTGTTTGTGTTTGTCTTGGGCGCAGAGCCCCCCGATGGGGGCTTTCTAATAATATCGGCAGTTTGCTTGGTGCACTGTAGGGGTCTGGGGGTGCCGTGTGGGTGGCACTCCACCAGGCTTAGGTCAGGCTTTGTGTGTGTGCGATTGGCTGAAACAGCCCCCTTTTGCAAAGGTGGGGCGCAGCCAGAACCTCCGGGGCTGCTAATCTTCTGACAGGGGTGGCCGTCACTGCCCTACTTTGAAAGTGACAGCTGAGCGACGGGGGCTACTGACACAGCCCAGGAAGAACTCGAATCATGTTGCCGAGAGGTCAAGCCCGCAGAGCCCAGCAAACTCAAGGACCAGCCGGCGAACAAACTGGACGTGGCACCCTAAACAGGACCAGACTGAAAAAACAAACAAACAAACAAACAAAAACATGCTTTCCATTAGCATTAGCACATTGTCAGATGTACACATCTGGCTATTGATGCACCAGATATTTAAATGTTAGGAACCTGTTAGCTTTGCCTATGTGTCTGAAACATAGATGTCCCTGGTGGACTGGTAGGATGCTAATGGCATGTTACATCCACATCCGGCTCCATGGTGATCAGTCTACTTCCCAGCATCAGCGCCACTGCGTTGCAATCCTAATCAGCATATTAATCACTAATTGCTTTCCTGAGCATGCAGAGCACTCTTTACCGAGAAGGTGGGGGGACTGTGAGTGGATGATTGACACAGGGTTCAGCTGGCTGGCTGTAATCACAGAACAGAGAGTGGTGAAGCACTCTCCATCTCCCTCTCAGTTGCCTGGTTAGCGACAAGCAAGCCGGCGAGCATAATGCTCTGTGGTCCCCATTGAAATCAATAGAAGGACTTTCATGGCTCTGAACAGTCATGCCCATCAAATATGGCTTAGTCATTTTTAATCACAAGTTTGGGTGAAAATGACTGAAGGACTGTTGCTTAGTGTGGCACAGCCTGATCCCAAATGAACAGGCTGACATGTCTCTGTCGTCAGTGTTGCTGTGGGGGTGCTGAGATGAAATATGAGTGGAAGTCTGTATTTATCTTCTGTCTCGGTGTCATGGCCGCACTGAAGGTGCATGATTCATGCCTTCATTTGGTCAGATTATTCTGACAAAGTGGGATTCCACCACATGAATTGTGTTGCACATCCTGGGGGCTGGATTAAAAAATTCTAGAATGATTCCAGAATTGTTGCAGTGCTGTTTTGGTGCAACAATACTGTCTGTTTGTTGTATCAAAGGCTAACTGTTGCTTAATTTTTTCTTTCTTAGCTGAAAATTATCCATTTTGGCACCTGTGAAAGTAGTAAATATGGTTATGAAATTATGTGCAATTTTGGAAAATATATTTTCAAATGTTCACAATGCACTGAAATCATCTGAAGAATAACAGCAAATGTGAAAATTAATCTAATTTTATAATTGTAATTATTGTCTGTGTGTCTGTGTGTGTGTGTGTGTGTGTGTGTGTGTGTGTGTGTGTGTGTGTGTGTGTGAAATTGCGCTCAGTTTTGAATAGCAGAGTTCCTAGGTGCAGCAGGAGAATTAGTGGTAGAGCTCTTTTGGCTAAAAAGGCTGGTTTGCCATGTGTGAAAGTAAAGCTTCTGCCTTGTTTGCCCTGCTTCCTGTTACGAGGTCAGTTTGCAGTTGACTTGTCACATCCCTCCTCCTGGCATGTGTGTCGCTTTGAGTTACTGCAGCATTTCCCGTTAATATGGAAAGGGTTAGCTGAAACCTGGCCAAAAATAAAAACCCGGCACCATGCTGAATTGGGCTCTTATCTACAACTAAGGAAAATTGCCACAGCAGAAAATGCCAAGCTGTTGAATCTTTTTCCTGTATTAGGATACATCTTCATTTAGTTGTTAGATTATTAGATATTTTTTTAATGATATAAATCTAATAAACTTGTATGTATGTAATGGATGGGTGGATATTTAACTTGTTGCATACATAAATACTATATAGAAAAAAAATACAATACCAAGCGCTTGAGGCAATGAAGTTATAGGGAAGCCCTTCTGAAGTAAGCAATCAGAACAAAGGGAAACTGCCTCCCTTCCCCCAAAAAGGTTAATGTACACTAGACATCAGCCCAGATTTCAATCAGACAGCAACAGTGCTCTTCAAGATGGATTTGTCTGATTGAGGACGAGACATTTTGTCATCGGCAGGCTACCATTTAGCACCGGATCGTTTAGATCCTAATTCATTTTCTTTCTCTCTCTCCTGCCTCCATTCACAGCTCAGTGTTTGTGATGTTTGGCCTCTTGTGTTCTAGAGATGGCCACTTGTCGTGCTGATTGCGCTGGGTTCATTCGGAGTACAGTTGTGGCCATGCATAATCCATCATGGCTGAACAAGGAGGGGGAGCAGTCACCCGTGGCATTATTCATGGCGGTCACTTATTAATTAAGATTGTGCAAAAGGCTTCGGCCTGGAGAAATGGAAGCTTGGTTGTTCCTCAGAGAGAGAGAGGGGGAGAGAAAAAAAAGAGAGGGAGGGAAAGAGCAAAGAATGAAGGACAAAGAGAAAAAAAGGGAGGCAATGAAAGACAGTAAGAGATGAAGAGAGAAAAATACAAGGTGTGAGCCTATTACCTATTTACTTATGACAAAATTGATGAGGGGCTTAAGGTTTTGTGAAGAACCGTCAGTGCACTACTCATTTGATTACAAAACTGGTCATTCATTGAAAATGAATGAGAATGAATAGACTAGTGGGAAAGTTGCTATGCTAAATTTTCAGACAGATCAGATAGCATAGCCTATATCAACAGGCTGCCAATCAATGTAACAAAAGAAGGGAGATGCAATACAGGACATTAACTTGATTTTTTATAGTTGGAAATCTTCATAATAATTTAGATGGAAATATAATATTCCATTCTTAAGAACACTTTTAAGCGCTTTCAGAATTTGTTAAACCTAGAAATTAGGCTTTAATATGTAAATGAGGTTATACTTTCATGTTTTGTAATGGAAGAAAATGGCTCACTGGTAAAATAACAGAAGAGACGTACTGGGTACTGTGAGACATCACACCAGCAACCGGCAGAGAAATCTAATTAATCAACAACAGATGTTTTGCTTTCATGTTCACTGGAAGATCTGGTACTTCTAACCTATTTCAAACATCTTAGACTTCTTATTTAATGATGTTCCCCCACGTTATCATCTCCAAATAGACACCCCTTTCCTCACATACTGATGGTCACTGGAAGAAATTGAAATAACTCCTCAGATCCAACAGGGCTCTGCCACTCAGCTGAAATGGTTATGCACTTATACCATGTATGGATACTTTATTGCTGATTTCCCAAAGGGATACCCAGGTCAATTGCATTCAGCGGAAACTGAGGGGGGCAGTGGGGGTGACCTATGCAACACACTGGCTTGTATGGGGCCTGATTTAATGGCGATCCTGTGGGTTACATGACCAGCCCCTTGGTCCCTCTCCTGTGGTTGTAACCTTGTGGGAGATTACCTTAACAGCAATGTGCCGGCACATGGTATTAATGGAAATGAAAACAGACTGAGGGACTGCCAACCACCGGTGACTGATTCATATCTCTATGCTAATTCTCAGCTGTAATGGTTGACAATATTATAAGGCACGACGGCTGTTTTTTTTTTCCAACGCCCTTGGAAAGGAAGGATGCAGTGTTGTCAGAATGCATTTTGCAATAGCAGGAGGTTCCAGGGACTAATCAATGGTTGATAATTGCTTTGGTGTTATTTTATTTATTTTGTTTTGTAACAGATATTTTAAAAACATTCAATATGAGCAGAATGATACAAAACTAATGCTTATTTGATCACCCATATGGTGAGTCAGTTGAGCCCTCCTAATTTTTGAAGATTTCCATATAATTCCAGGATACTAGTATTGTATGTCAACAAGCTTTCTATATTCAGGGCTGCCATACCATCTACATTAGTAGCTAAGTTCACAATGTGAGACAGTCAGCAGAATCTTTTACCTTTTAAACTTGTGTGTTACTTAGATTTTATTGTGCAGCAGTATTTTTTTTTTTTTCATTTATGAGCTAAGCGCACCTTCTCTCATTACATTTAGGCCACTAAAACCAGTCCTGTGAAGCACAGTCCTTCATTCATGGTCTGCAGCAAGTGCTGTCGGGGAGCATTTTTTAAAGGGGGCCCTTTTTTGAAACCGAATTGCCTGCCGTGACACAGGTCTGGGTGAAAGACCGCGGGGTGATGTCACTCACGGCTCTGGCACGCGGTAGGTGCCCCTGATGACATTTGACTCTGTCTCTGCAAGTCCTCAGTGTCAAGTGCGCGGTGCGATAAATACTGTACGATCCCTCTTCTCCACTCACTCGGCCGCTGCCGCTTGCTGCCAGCATGTCATCCACCAACATGCAGGCGGTCCAGCCAAGCATGCAGAGACAAAGGTTGAGGACTCGGCAGGCTCAGTCTCCAGACTTGGCTTTTCTGTAGCTGTTTTTTTTTTTTCACCCAGTTGCTTTTCTTGTCTTGTGTCGTGTTATGTCTCTGTTGTGGAGCGTGGGGGAAGTGGAAAGGCCACTGTTTTGATACTCGGTCTCCTGTCTCGGCCCGGGAACAGCAGCCAGCCGATTAGAGCACAGGGCAGTGGCTTTCACTGACAAGCCGCTCGGCTATGTAGACATCAGGAGCGCCGCGCCCCTGCAAGCAAAACAAAGACATCCTGAAGTGACCCGCCCCCACCCCCCAGACTCTCTCCACCCCACCACCACCCAAACACGGAACCACATCACAGCCTCTACGCTTTTGTTCCGCTTGGCTCCAGGACGCCTACACTTGACCGCTGAAAGCATGAAAAGGGTCTTTGACATGAATACCGGGCCCATTTAACATGTTGTATGCCCCCTATGACCTATATACTGTGTGCACTTGAAGGAATGGACTGAACTATTTTGGGAAAGAGTTTTATATTCACCTGGCCCTATAGGTCAGCTTGTGAGAGCAAATCTGATGCTTTATCTTCCTAAGCCAGTCTGAAACATTGTAACAATGTTTGGATTTCAAATGCTCGCGCGTCGACTGTACATAGAGTGAAATTTTGAAGGCCAATTCATACATGTTGTCCAGTGAACCGTAACTTTAACCAAAGTGACAAAGTATTACATATGACGGGCTTGAAGCCACAGTAGACAGCTGCACAAAATATGATGGACCATGTAACGCTAAACAGATGCATACAAGACTGTAAGGTGCGAGAGAGCTGTTTGTGTCCGTTGGCATTGTGATCTAAAAACGGATTTGTTTTGGGCTGTCATGCTTGGAGACGTCATTACATTGGGTTGAACTGACCATGGAATGTGTTTTCGGGCAGACAAAACATGACTCACATATCCAAGGTGTCATTCTGTGGTGCATATACAGTATGAGTAATACAGGAGTCCAAAAGGGTCTGAACTGGCTTTCTGCCTGTATGGTAATTGACTAGAAGCATCTATAGCCAGGAACCTTAGCACAGGCATTTACATACAATAATTTTATACCACAGTGGTCTTTGCTATTAGCATTTCGCCCCCACATGGATTCATTTCAACGATTTATCGTGTGGTAATGTTAAATGCATTTTGACCCAAGGCTTATTAGTTACAAGTGTTTCTGTGATACATTTTCAGCTGACTTCATTGCACTCAAAATATGCACATCTCACTAACTCCCTCAACAAATATAATATATGCACAGAGCAAAAACACTGTGATTTGGATTGTGAGGGAGCAAGAAGAGAGAAACATAATAAAAGTGAAGAGGGCACTGTGACTGTTTTGAGCTGTGGAGATGCTAAAATCAGTGGACATGAAAGCTCGGGGTTTCTCTGAAAGGGAGAGTCTAGCGGTAGAAATTCTGCTGGAAGGAAAAAAACAATTCAAGCATGCGGGGTCTTTTTTGTTCAGTTCAGCTGAACACAATGTTGGCTACATTGGCTCCAGCCTTTCTGAATAGCTAAAATGGTATGGAAATGAAAAGGCAGATTATACATGCAGAGTGTCGAGCCCAGGAGAAGCCACTGGGTCTCACACGGACACATTTAACCCATCTCCAGGCCAGGAGACATTTCTCCAATATGGCAGACATGAGGGACTGTTGAAAAAAGTAATATAGTATATAATTATAATATGGTAAGACAGGCAGTGTCAGAAATTTGAGGAAAAAAACAAAGAAACAAAAAATAAGAGTACAGCGAGCTAATAAATGCTTCCTGTTGTCTTTCTCAACATACTGCAGATCTTGCTTGGCTGTGTTTTTAAGTGCCATGAAAATCTGCCACCCAAAGAATGAAAATAATGTCAGTTTTAAAATTCAAGTAGCCCTTTTGGTTGACGTGTGCATTTATTTACACATGTAAGAGAGAGGGTGTTACCATCGCAGGGTTTAGGCCTACGTGTTTACAGTACAGTTTTATTCACAGATTAAATTTGACCATACAGAGAAACAAACCCTTTCGTTATGGTATTGCGTGTTAGTGAGTTTATGTTAATTACCATAAGATTCCATTACACACAGTATATAAGAATAGTTACAGCTGAACAGTCAAAGCTCTCTATTATGCATTGTATAATGTGTTATAAATGTAGCCATAAAACATTAGTCCTAAAGTCCCTAAATCTATGGGAAGATATTTACTTACTGTTTACTGCTCAGCTTTGAATCATTTAATGATTGAATCTTTGAGTCAGAGTGAAACAATCAGAAAGTGTTTAGTTGTTCAGCACAGGCTGGTCTCACCAGTGTAGGTTACTTTTATACTGTGATCACATTGTCCATTAGAGGCCTCTTTTGATGGGCTCTCTTAGAAGTTGGAAGGCAGGTTTGTGTCTGTCGTAGACACCCCATAATAAACACATGATTGGATGATAAATGAACACAGCTCATTCATTCAATTAACAGGCCGAGCAGATGGCCCAGTCTGCTCATAGATGCTGGCTGTGCCTCTGTGCCATGCGTGGGCAGGGGAAAGTGATCGCGAGTTCATCTCTGTTCAGCCCCATAACACCCTCACTAACCAGTATCAAATATTGTATACACCAAAGGCAAGGTTCTGTCTCTCCAACCCAGACGTAACTTAAGTTACCATGAATGGACTAGATTGTATAACCCCACTCAGCCAATCAATAGGCTACAACTGCTTTATGTCTTAAATCTGGTATTATTCTGTTGAATATTTTACAGGTATCTTAGTTAGGGTAATTAGTCAGACAGTACAAATTTACTGTAAAAATTGAACAGAATTACCTTTACAATTTGAATGCCAAAATGTTTGAATCAATTTAGCCAAAACTTTTTAACCTTTTTTGCATATTGCTAGTTGAATTGACACTTATGTAATTGGTCAAGATATTGGTCAGCACCGTCACATTTGAACATTTGAACCATTTTCTTTTTTGTCCCTTTCAGCTGTGAAGTAAACCCAAGGATAGAAGACTCAGGATGAAAAGATGGCAGCCATGCTGTTACCACCGGGTCCTGACAGCTTGCACCGGTTCACTCGTGAATCCCTGGCTGGTATCGAGCAGCGGATTGCCGAGGAGGAGGCCAAGAATGCCAAGGAGTACAAGGAGGACCTGGGTGACGTGGAGCTGCCTAAACCCCGGGCTGACCTGGAGGCGGGTAAGCAGCTGCCCCGCATCTTCGGAGACATTCCGTCTGCACTGGTGGGCGTGCCTCTGGAGGATATCGACCCGTTCTACTTCAAGAACCAGAGAGTGAGTGGCAGAGAGTTTTTTCGGTTCTCAGTCTCTCTTTCCCTCCTGTTAGTTTTCACAAGATCTCTGTTCTGGGATTGTCCCTTCCTGTGTGTGGAGGGAAATGAATGTTTGAATGAATGTTTGGTAAAAAAAACAATTATTTTGTTGTTGGGAAAAAAACAAAAAAAAAGTATTTTTTTAGATGATTTGCCTATGAATGTTACATAAAACCCACTTAGAGGGTCCAAGCCAAAATGAGAGTAACAATAATGGTCATTTAAATAGTTGCAGTAAATGAATGTTAGAAAATTCAGAAGTCGGAAGGGGAGACATGGTCTAATAAGGGATTTGGTGTCAGGCCAGCAGAATGCTGATTTATTTGTGCTGAATCAGTGGCGAAAGCAAATGAGAAATGATAGCTGATGAGGCAGATGACTCATAGACCTGGACAAGTCTAATGCAGCCTTTGCTGTGCCCGCTGTTCTCTGCGCTTAGTCAAAGACTTGACCACATCATCTTCACATGCTTCTTAAATCTGCGCTTCAAAAAAAAAAAAATACTGTAGCATTTTTAGCAACTATGATGATGGATGAACAATGCATTTGATGCAGCCACAGTAACACTTAATCGTCCCTAATTTCCCAGGACAGCAAGCTGTGTTGTTTGCATGTGAAACAGTGGTAGTTTGCAAATGGTGGAAAGAAAAAATGTTGTTGATGTATGCACTCGTAGGGTACTGGTATAATGGTAATCATTTGTAGGACAGAAGAAGTGACACATTAATTTGTTGGTGTCATGTAGTGTATGCAACACCCACCTTTTGCACCCAGATGCACCTAAATGAGATGTTGACCCTTCTTTGAAAGTACCTGGATCTGTGCCTTTGTTGAAATTACCAAGTGAAATGTGTGGATGTAGATTAATCAAAACAGTCCGATACACATCTTTGTAACATGTCAAAACCTGAGGTTAACAAGGGCCTGCGAAGTTATTCTTCCTAGGAAACAGAAATGTGCATGTGCATGCTTAGATCCAACCAGAAATGTAACATCTTTTGGTGACAAGTCAAGCAGAAACACTACTAGTATGGAGGCTGTTCCATGCCATAGGACAGGGACTGCGTGTTGTTTACAGTTATGATTACGATTTGAGCAACGGTATGGTGACCTTGCTCCACCACTCTCCCCTAGACCTTACACTTCCCACACGTGACCCGATCGCTGTCCGGCCTCGGCATCGCACGTCACTTTAATAGGTGCCGCTTTTGACATTGATACGACATCTCAGAAGAGGATGAGATCACTCATGAGCAAAGCGTGTTGGGAGAGAAAGAGAGAGTGAGAGAGAGAAAGAAAGAGAAAGAGAGAGAGAGAAAGAAAATATCCTCAGCCACAGCTAGTGCTCTGTCCACGAGACCCGGAGAAAGAGAGAGAGAGAGATTGAGAGGGGAAGAGGGGCTCATCGTCGCTGTGCGCCTCTGATTTATTTGCTTTTTTTAAGCTCTAACTGATGAGCCAAGCCTGGCAGGCGCAAACGCAGCGGACAATATGTGACTATTTAGAAGGGAGTCTGTCCCGTCTCAACATCTCTGTGAGGCCCATTAATGTAAGCAATGAGGGGGACAACAAGCCTCCTCCTCCTCAGGGACAGGTGAGGAATTCAAAACAAAAACCCCACAAAACTTCCACCCCTCCCCACTTGAGAAATGACTGCGGGGGTGCAGCGTGTCACCCTCGCCAGCCGGATTTCTGATAAGCTCCGACGCTGTACATAACTCATGCAAAAAATGCTGCTGCCGCAACATGCCACCAGTAGTGTTCTGCTGACGGGGTGCTGCCCGCACGCGGTGATTCTTCAGCCCGTGACTGGCTGGCTGTTATTTATGTTACATTGTCACCATATAAATCCTGGCCGCTATGAAGACGCCGCCAAAGCGTTAGGCCCCACACTGCAGCGTTGGGCGCTAAAGGGGGGATGGAGTTGTCCTCTTGTGCTGCTGTCGCCCTCAGCCATAGATGCCGTCCTGTTGCTGACAGATGTTGCCCCATCACACCCTTTGGTAATTTATTTTTGCACTCTTTCGGCCCCCTCATAGGTGCCCAATTGTTCATCCTCTTCATCATTTGCCCCATTTGGTGCGATAATAAAGAGATCTAGTAAGAATTTGTTATAAATCTGGGATAAGCTATTCCTCAGAATGTTTTGATGATATGAAATTGTTGTGGTTGGTAGACGGTAAGCTTTTGGGGCATAAGTATGGTTGCAGAATTTCTCAAACAGCATGTTTGTTGGCGCAATGTGTGTACGTGTGTGGGTGTGTGTGTGGGTGGGGCTGGGGGAGTGCAAAGGGCAGATGGATGGTGGATGGCTGTAGTGGAATGAGCTGGTTTCATCATCTCATTTTGCAGTGGGCTTTTTGTGTTTTCCACATAAGCTTAAGGTGTTCACACCATAATAACATACTAGACTGTAAGCTAAAAGAAACAGAGCTAGCAAAGTAATGCAGACTTACTTTCAGGACTGCTTTCTTCCAAGGGACAGGACTAAGTGAGGGCATAATTTGGTTTATATTAATTTTCAGGATAGAAGTTCATATGCTACAGTTAGACTAGTGTATACATGTGAATGAATGGATGGCAGTATGTGTAGCTCATGTCCCTGTAGATTCTCTGTACCATATCAGAGGAGACTGCTCCTTCCTTGAACCTTCTTGAGCTGGTCTATGTTCTACTGTTTTGAATGGTGGCTATGAGGAAGCAGTTCAAATAGATAATTAGGGTACTGAAATTTTATACCTTATGGTTCATGGTTATGGTTTTGTCTGTCTGTAGAAATCTTTCCTGATGATGTGTGGTGCTCTCTTTGTCTCTCTTTGTTTTTCCTCTCCACAGACTTTTATAGTACTGAACAAAGGGAAGGCCATCTTCCGATTTAGTGCCACACCTGCACTCTATATTTTTAGCCCTTTTCACCCCGTTAGAAGAGCATCAATAAAGGTTTTGGTACACTCATATCCTTTTTCAATGGCAAATTAAATTTCTTTATTTTTTGCTGGTTTTACCAATTCTGTGTTTATGTGATGCTTTTGAACAGTTCAATGTTATGATCAGACATTTGTGCGAATGGGAAAGAACAATGAATCAATTAGTTTGATGAGAAAAAGAAACTGAAATTCACAGAAAATAAATGGAGTCAAAGTGTCTCAGTTGTATATCTTACATGCAGTATTTTTCATGTAGCCAGAAAAAAAAATTGTTGGATTTTTAGGAATGCTCAGGAAGCTAAATTCTTGAGACTGAGGGCAAAAGTTTGAGGGAACATTCTAGAATTAGATGTCTGCTGAAGAATGTTGGCCATGCCTTTGGCTGTGACAGACAGTCAGCCAACACCCATTCGTCCACAGACTCCGCCTGAACACCCACTGACATCAGGACACCACACACCACGCATCACACACCACACATACAGACACACACAGACACACACTTGCACCGTGACAGCATTCCTTCTACCCTGACATTTCAGGGCCACACTCTAATTGGGGGGGTGGGGCGTACGCTGGGGGTCGCTTGGCTAGTTCAATGCCAGGTTGGGATGACTGCACTTCCATCTGTAGCATTGCCAAACCTTTCAAACACCCATCCACCCCCTCTACCCACTCCCTCCATGGACACATGCACACACAAACACACAAACATACAGGCACAAACATTCGCACACACACACACACACACATGCACGCACACACACATACACGCAAAAACAGTCACACACACACACACACACACATACACGCACAAGCATTCACACACACACACACACACACACACACACACACACAAACACACTTTCTCTCTCTCACACACACACACACACACACACACACACACACACACACACACACACTGAGCACTCCTATCCACCTCTCCTTTTCTTTACAGACAGCTTCTAAAAATACGACGCCTCTCTGTTTCGCCACGTCCGTGGGTGTTTAGAATATTACGCTTGCGGGCACTTGGCTGCTGTCGCCATGATAAGAGGGTGGAGAGTCTGACTCTGGAGGTGTTGCGCTGGTCGCAGGGGGTGCCAGCCCATCCGGCTGTGACACGTGTGCCCCCTCAAGTGGCTTACGCATTCACCACCAGGCCTGGCTTTGTTTCACACAACGGACTTTTGTTTTGGGTGGCATCAAGCTGATCTGGCTCAAATGCCCCCCAAAATAGGGTGACCAGGTGTCCCATTTTTTTTTTCTCTTTTCAGCAGGTCACGGTCATATTTCAGCACTAACATATGTACGCCCTGTATTTTTAAAGCAATGCTACTTTTTCAGCCTATTGTGGTATGAAATCATAGAGCTGAGACACACACAGACAAACAGAAAAGTTTTTAGAATAGAAGAAAACATCTTCTATCTTCTACAGCATCCTGCATAACACCATAGCCACACCAGAGAAGCTAGTGTGCAAGCTATGTTAAAAAGTAACCTGTGTCTTCACTATAAAAATACAGTAGTTGATGTGATTCTAACCACTAAGCAGTTGAAACAATGGCACTAAGAGACAGATTGATGTCTGTGTTTTAGCAACGTGTGACGTAAGAGGCGCTCACTTTCAGCCAGGCAACACAGATACCGCCTGGCCCCGCTAATAGCAGATTACCCGGGGGACTCAAGAGCTGGGGAACATGTTTGATTAACCAGCACCACGAGAGCACATTCATAACATTCAGCTTGGAGAAAGAGAGAGGAGTACAGTCTGACGCGCCACCCTGAAGTGATTGCACTCATTAGAGACGCGCGAGAAATGTGATTCTTAAATCAGAGGGCCTCAGCAGTGAGGCACAGGCGCCATATCAGCATGGAAAAATAACTCCCAAGACAAGTGGCTGACAAGACTAGACTTTTTTGGACCTGTCTGGGACTTGACAGGGCATTTGGGATATCAAAGAGCTCTTTAATCATCATGTACTGAGGGCTGAAGTTTAGCACTAAAGCACGTTTTAGCGCCAATTGAAAAACTGAAAGACTTTTTTGCCCTTGTCCTTGTCGCAAATTGTGTAATTTTGGCAGCTTTATTTTTGCCAGGGGAGGCTGAAACGAACCTTGCCCATAATGGCGAGCGTCTTTATGCGGCCTGGGCCCCGTATAATCATGACTCAAGGCGGTTAGCGGGCGCGTGCGGATGCAAAAGCGCTGGCGAGGCGCACGGGCCGCGGAAACCCCGCAAATGAGCGAGCTGAGGCGCGGCTCAGCTTGCCTGCCTGACACCTCCATTGTGAGAGAAGTTAGTGTATTGAGCGCGACCCAGAGCCTAAAGGGCTTATTGAGTCACACATTCCCATGATCATAATGGGTTATGCAAGTGTTGTCACGCGTCCTGTTCTGAGGGGAGACGGCCGCCTCCACCAATCAATATGATGAGCAGTGGTGAGAGGAGGCCAAGGCTTTGAGACAGACCCACTGTAATAAGATAGGCCTACTTAAGGAGCCTGTCAGGAGGAAGTTAAATCTCCCACTGAGGGATTGGAAAATGAGCTCAAAGGAAAGTTTAAGGGTATTTTCACTGTGACAAGCCTCACACAGAAATAATATGACATTTGAAAGAAGTCCTAATGTGCTCATGGAAGTATGCTGGGTTTCTAACTTGCTCGCTCTCAAACTGTTAATGTGAGATTACATTAAGACACAGAGAATATGGATAGATGGCATAAAGCAGTAGTTTTAATCCCTTTTAATTCCTTTGATGCAGTCTTTGATAGTTATCACCGTAAATAAAGAACTGAAATAGATTAAAGGTCAGGAGTCTTTGTTTTTTTTTCTTTACTCTCTGCAGTTTAGCATAAAAACATGCCTTTTGTCCAAGTATTGTGCATTATTATGTATTTACAGCTTAAGTCTGAGCTCAATGGCATGTTGATGTCAAAGAGGTCTCACTTACTCACACATTTGTACTGTTCAACAGCATCATATAAATGAACTTCTGATGTATTTTACTGTAATCTGAGTTTATTTCTGATGCCTGATGTCTTGTACTGTAACCTGAGATGAATTGCTGATGCCTGATGTCTTTTACAGTAATTTGAGATTTGTGAAATTTCATTATGTGGTATTGTACCAGTCTAATTCCATTCGACTGGTACAAATGGATTTGACACAATAGAAAGATCAGAACCGCATTGAGATGTTTTATTGAATACATGAAATACAAATTAGTTTCTGATATGAAATGTGTTTTCCTTAATATTTCTCACATTATTCAGTTTTTTCATAATGTGCACTATTTTGACCAACTGTTGCTTCATGGCCATGTCTGAACCTGCACAATGGGCCAAGTATGTTGAGTAAGTATACACCAACCGCCGCCCCTTTCTCTCTGTGTTGACGCCGCTCCTGGCTAAGAATGCCCTGTGCAGTTCTTCAATGCTCTGTGCAGTTCTTCTGTGCCTCTTACGTTTCTGTCTCCTCTGACCCTTTCTGGTTGTATTGACCTTTGAACTGTGCCCTATTTGTCCTGATGTAAAGCTTTGCCAGGTGTTTGTTGCCTTGCCAACCACAATTAGCAAGTAAGTTAATAATTTTCAGTGTATCCGAGCCTACTTGACTCTGCTAATGGCACCTCTGCTATGCTACATTGGAATGAACTCCGTGGTATGACTGTCATACCGTTATGACTTAGATTTTCATTAAAGGGGTTTACAGTTAAATCTTCAAAATGAATCAAGTAGATCAAAAAAAGGACGGAATGGGAATTAATATTCAGATGAATTTGGCAATACCAATTTTGAGGTGAACATGGGTTATATTCTTTCTGTCAAGCCATGTTATCCACCTCATTTATTTCCCTTTTTCTTTCTTTCTTTCTTTCTCTCTCTTTCTTTCTTTCTTTCTTTCTATCTTATCTGCCTGTGTCTAACTGTCTGTCTGCTATCTGTTCAGTCTGCTTTCTGTCCGCCTGTCCTCGTGGCCATTAATATATTCTTCTGACATTTTTACCCATTTTCAGCTCTCTTATTTTTCCCCACACACTTCTCCAGGGCAGTTGGTCAGATCAGTTTGTTTCCATCATCATTAAAGTCCAAGCCATGGCTTTTCCCCATGGACAGAGAGGATGTAACCCATGTTGAGCATGTAGCCGAGGTAGTTTGCTGTGTTCTGACATGGGTTGTCCACCACAGTGTTTCCGTGCTGTGGAAGGGCAAGCTTTGCGCCGGCCAAAGCCGAGCATCTTCACCTTTAATGAATACAAATAAGAGCCTTCACATTGATTTGTGTACTGTCAGCCGACATCCCCCCACCAAAAAAAAAAAAAAAAAAAAAAAAAAAAAGAATTAGTTGATTTGTGACCAAGGAGGTGCAAGGGTTTATTGGCATGTAGCATGCAATGAATCCCAGCCAATCCCAGCACCTCCTCAGACTGGCAATCACTCGTACCTCTCAACACCCCAAGTGACAGTAACGCCAATGCCATATTCATTTTTCCACACATGCTGATCAGTGGGTGGCCCGGGCCGCGTAGGAGGCAGCGGCGATGATGACGGTGGCGGCGACGGCTGATTAAGCCGGTCTACCCCACATGGGCATTTCTGTCAGAGAAACAGATGCTTGTGTCTCCCACACCTCCTGAAAAAGGCTCATTTAGCTTAAGCACCACTCACAGTCTTTGGCGGCGAGCCACAGGCAGCCATCAGTGTTGAGAGGTCCGATGTCAAACCAAACATTTTTCACCAAAAAAACGCTTAAGTTTGAATAAAAAAAAAAACAACAAACAAACAAACACTGAATCCAGAAGAGCAAAATAAAAAAAGACAATATGGCCGTGCACCTCAGAATGCTGCATCCTCCATCTCAGCCACCATGTCCTCTGCTTAAAAGTGTGGTCAAAGTGCCGTGCTGAATGTTAATGCCCATTCTTGTCTTGATGACCTGCGGAACTCATCAAGGAGCGTCTTGTCAAACAAGCTTGCTCTCCATCCCCCAGGTTGCTGATGCACTCTGAGTCACTCGTGCTTTCTCTCCATCCCTTACAGTTTCATGGCCTCCTTCTCTGATAACCCAGTGCTGCTCCATGTGTATCTCTTTACCTCTGCCCCCCCCTTTTCATGTTCTTTTTGGCTTCTTCCTTTCAAACTCTTGAGTGTGTTCTCCGTAGACCAGACCATGTCAAGGACAGACGGGTGGCATATGCTCCTCTTGGCCCGTTGCTAAGCTAATGTGTTGAACCTGTATGTGTGTTTGTCTCCCTCTACCCCCATGTCCTCTTCTCCACCCTCTCCGACACCTTCCCGTGTTTTCAGGTACACATTCACCGGCATTTACACGTTTGAGTCGTTGATTAAGATCCTGGCGAGGGGCTTCTGTGTGGGGCCCTTCACGTTCCTGCGCGACCCCTGGAACTGGCTGGACTTCAGCGTGATAGTCATGGCGTGAGTATCTGCACCCTCGGCCCTCTCGCTGACCCATGGTGACCCTTGTCCTCAAGCCTTGTCTGTGACCTCTGCAGACGTGTTTTAGCCAAACTGATAGAGCAACTCTCATCAGTTTCACCTCACGAGTCACCACTGGTTCATGGTGGCAATCACTGAAATAACCCCCCCCCCCCACCCCGTCCTTATATGGGTCATCTCTCTGTGACCTTCTCTAGGCCTTGGGGAAACTTCCTCTGATTTCCAATATTTGCTTTGTTTTGTCCATATCATTGACTGTTTGATTTTCTATGCGTTGTGCCTTTGGCTATTTATTTTCTGTTGTGAATTGTCAGGTACAGTTAGACACATGTCAAAATGAGAGGAGGAGGCACACGTACCCAAAGCCCTTAGCATTTCTGTTTGTGAATATTTCACTGTTTTGGTGTGGCCACCAGAATTGAGTCCTGACAGTACATTTGTGCAGATCAATGAGAGCTGACATTGCTGTAAACAGATAGAAGATGAATATACACCCTGCTCGCAATGTCCCATGTATCTCGGACTGCCAACCTGCCCAGGGTCACAGGTCAGGAATGTTCTGGAATAAATCAGAGCACAGACGCCCCACCCTCTGGATGCTGACCAGCTGACTGTGCCAGAGGTTATTGTGCAAGACTGAAAGTAAAGAGAAAAACATGCCAGCCTCTTTAATAATTTCTTTTATAGTATTACTGTCAAAAACTACTACATGTGTATTTTTTTAGGTTTTATTGTAATTTACTTTAATAAATAGCTACACTGCTGGTAAAGCAACACTCACCCTGTGTGTTGTTCACCTAAAGTGAATCCAGTAAGTTGTTGATGGAGACCAGTAGTGACAGTAAGATGTAAACATCTCTGGCCTTTTATTGGTGTATTATATGATCCCTGCATCATCCCAACGCTAGAGAAAGATTGTGCTGGGGGACTCTCCCCACTTCAGTAGCTGTGATGAACTGCTGGTTTTCTTGTGTGGCCTTACGACCGTATTCCTCTTGGCTGAACGGGCAAATCGTCCTTGAACTGAATACCTCAGCAGGGTTACTGGGATCCTTAGCCACGCCGTTTCCCATAAGTCACAGCACCATCAGGGTGTTGACAGGATCCCTTCCCGCCGTTGCCGGCTTTATTAAATCCAGACTGATGACTGGGAAACGGATACGAGCAGTGGTAAACGATAAACGCTCCCATCCCTGGGGTTCCCATGGAGACAGAAGGGCCGTCCTCATTTGTTTGACCAGCAACAGTCTGAGGCAAAAGATAATTGGGATATACACTGGTCAAACTTTATCTACAAGTTATCAGCTTTGCATATGATCTTACAGTAAATAGATAACCTAAATAAAACCTGTTAGCCTTATTACATTTATTACTTTTTGTACACTGTAATTTGATTAGTGTAATGGTCAGTGCCGAGGAAATCAGACATGCTAAGTCTGCGGTAAATAGCCGCAAGACGTGATACACACTCAGAATGTAAGCCTTGGTTAATTGACACTTATTATTCTCATCTCTGGTAGACCCTTAAACATTCCATTGCTCTTATTATTGCTTTTCCCTAAATAAGACTGCATGTGTTTTTCCTATTCTTTCTTATTCTTTCTATTTGTGTTTTTAGACTTATGTTGATTTGATATTTTACCGATCATGTTTTTGACTGATTCCTTTATGTTTTCCCCTTTTTGTTTCTTGTGTTTATGTTTTACCACAACTGTAATTTGATTCTGCAGGTTTCTAACTGAGTTTATTAAAGTAGGCAATCTTCAAGCACTTCGATCATTCAGGGTCATCCGAACATTGAAAACTATTTCAGTAATCCCAGGTAAGGGTTTTCTGCTCCCGACTCCAAACGTCAGGGGAGCGGGTGTAGGGGGATAGTATTGTCGCTGTTTGTCTGGCCACAGCCGCAGTGTTGTACCCCACTACGGTCCCCGACAGCTCCGCCCCATGACCTCACCCCACTGTGGACGCCTCCTTCCCCCCTGTGTGTCTCCTGTGTCTATTCACCTGTGTGTTTGCCTGTTGTGGTTACATTGTCAATGTATGTGCTTCGATTCTCTGCTCATTGCAGATATGTTACTGAGTTTGTGGACTTGGGCAATGTCTCAGCGCTACGAACGTTCAGAGTCCTACGAGCACTGAAAACAATCTCAGTCATCCCAGGTGAGAAGGGAGTTAAATACTAAGGCCTACATTTTTTTAAAAAAAAGGACTACTGCCAGACATTTCCTCTCTCTCCAGCTTATGCATTTCATGGAGATGTGGAAATGTGACATGTAGGAAATGAGGACACTTTTGAGTTGGGTAGCCCTCCCAAGGTGCAGAAAGTATTAGTGTTAGCCAAGGTTATTTAAGCATTAAGGTACTTTTAAGTTAACACTGGAGGTTACACACACACACACACAAACACACACACAGACACACACACACACACACACTCACACACACACACACACACACACACACACACACACACAAACACACACACACACGCGCTTGCACATTGTTATCTGAAGAGAAGAGTAAAATCCAGAATGTTTACATAGCTTTTTTTGTATGAAAAAGGCTAATGTCTAAACAGATGACTCTGGTGTATGTGCAGTTAGGCTGAGGCCATCCTATCAAGTTTCCGGGGTTAAGTAACCTGACTCAAAAGACCTCATTCAGCCTTAGTGTTTAACATGTTATAGGCATGAGCATACATGTGAACTGACTATTCTTGAATAGCTGAAGCCATTCACATCAGACAGTCTTTCAGGTGGAACTGAGAGGCAGTGGCCTTAAAATAACACTCCTCCTCCCAGCCTTGTCCTGACATATAATGTCCTATAAATCTATAGGTCAATAGAACACAAAAAGCCCTGTTTCCAGTTAAACAAAAAATAACATTGATTGAATCTACCAAATAAAACACAAATTTACAGACAAATGGTTCTGAGAGAGTTATAGTGTGGTGCTGTAATCTGTATATTTTAATTCGTTTAATTCACTTGTGTACAGTATAGATGTCACTTTAGCCACATAGCTCCAGAATGCAGTTATATCACCATACCCTACCATATAAGATATACTGTATTACATTTGAATACCTTCCTTTACTAACTACAGTGAGGTCAAGAATTCTTACCAGCTGTTCTTTCTGGACAAATTCTGTCTGTGTCTGGTGTCAATGACAGAATGTTGTGAACTGGTGACAGAAGAGGACTCATTGTAAAATAATAATCGTGTGTTGTTGTGTTACATTTGTTTTGTTGTGTTGGCCTTGCAGTGCTGTGTTGTTTGGTGTGACGATGTGTTTTTTGTGTGATGTCCTGGTGCTTCTTGTGATTGCATGTTTTTAATTTTGTACATTAACATTGGAGTCTTTAATACACACTATACCCAAATGTCATAACATATAGTTTGGTTTTAAATAGATTCCGACAAGGGAGTTAATTCCGTAGTTGTATTTGCTATGTACTTGCAGTTCCATGGAGTACACTGACAAATGAATTAATAATTTATTCCAGTGACCTCTATGTCAGTGTTTCCTTGCTTTTCTCTTAAGTTCTTATTTCAGGGGGACATTCAGCATTGGGAATTTATAACATTACCATTAGATTGGAAAGGAAGCTAGTGCCAAGAGTCCCATCTTAGAATGCACTGTAGGGAAAGTTTATAGCCAAAGCTATGAAATCTGTTATTAATGCAAAGGCAGCATGTCAGAGAGAAGTCCACTGCAGCCCACTGGAGGCTCTGACTCAGGGCCAGCGTGACCTTTCCCCCCTCTCATCCTGCAATCAGGCCTGAAGACCATTGTGGGAGCTCTCATCCAGTCGGTGAAGAAGCTGGCGGACGTGATGATCCTCACCGTGTTCTGCCTCAGCGTCTTTGCCCTCATCGGCCTGCAGCTCTTCATGGGCAACCTGCGGCAGAAGTGCGTCCGCAGCCCGGCCCACTGTCTCACTAACAGCACTGGCAGCGGCCTCAACCTCAACGGTAGCATCCCTTTCTACTGCAACAACAAGACCTGGGCCTCCATGGAGGAGTTTGTCACCAATGAAGGTAGATATGGTGCTGTGGGAATGACGGGAGACCTGCTACATTGTGCTCAAGGCAATATCTCCAGACTTTAGTAATCTAGAGAGCTGTGGGACGGAGCAGCACGGGAAATGTAAAAAAAAAAAATCAGCTAATGAATTTGGGTCACAGAGTCGACTTTTTTCATGACTCCGTTTTTTTCTCCTACATTTCCCATGTTTCAGCATTAAAGACACAAACATATCTTCTGACCTGAATAGTGGCAGTGTTAAGGAGTGATGGTCATACAAGCAGACTGAATGTAGTCGGGCTGAAATGCAGATAGTGCCTCTTGCAGGGAGCTTTTTCTCTTTTTATTATGTGGATGTGTGTAGTGTGGTAAAATGAGACTGGAACACACTTCCTGCCTTGAGCAACATTTGTTAAAGCTTACATAATGGCATATGTCTGACGTTGATTTTAAGAGAGGCAGACCACTGAAGGTATTATTTTCTATAGTGTGGGGAAAACAGAATATTATTTCCATTTCAGTGACTTATGACATATGTACTAATATGTAGTAATATTAAACAACAAATTAAGCCATTAATTATGCAAGCTCATTTACATTTAATGTGTATATTTTTTTTTTTGCTGTTGTAGATATTCAAATTGTCTTAGTACAAGACAAAGTTCATAATAATTTGTCAGTCCTAGGAAAACTCATGTTGGCAAAAAGCACACTTTATGTTTTTTTTGTCTTTTCTCTCTGGAATGTTCTTTTTGCACACAAACATGTCCAGGGCAGTGTCACTGTGAATCTCTCAGACACAGGGAGCCCCTGCTAGCATTTACAGAGGGTGAAGACACTGAGATTATTATCACAGCCTGGGTGGCCAAGGCTTTTCTGGCAAAATGTGCCTTGGACATACTGCTGTATCAGATAGTGGATCTGCATGTACTGTATGAGTAATATTATAGAAGTCATATTTTCACAAACGTTCCACAATCAAGTTATTGGCTTTGTTGTTGAAGAGTTTCTTATCTGGGTGATGGGGGGGATTGTGATATTTTCATGTGAGTGGAGTGAAAGAGCAGACCCGGTTGATTGTAATATTAAGTTAAAACAGCGCAGTCATTATAGGTGTTCAGACATTCATTTAACTTTAGATTTTATTTTTGGTTGATCCCATTTCATGAGAATAGAAATTAGGGCAGAACTGTCGCTCAATAAGTTGACCTGCACAAAGCGGATGTAGGGCAAAGATTTAAATAGATTGATGCTACCTCTAATCATGACCAGTCACATTGTTTGAATTACTGACTTGCGACACAAGTTGTATAATGCCTACACTGATAAACAAAGCACTGTTATATGAAACACACGTGGTCTTTGCAAGTAATGCTAAAATAAATATTATCCAGATACCACACAGGAGTGCTGTAGGCATTACTGGATACTGTGAGGCCTGACTACTGTTTCAGTGTAAACATGCATGGAATAGTTCATGTGAGATGTTGCAGTAGTATTTTAACACCTGCAAAAAGTCACTTTTTAGCATATCTCCTGTGGGGTAGACTGCATAGGCTTTGCCTAAAGGTGCCATGAAGTTATTTAGTGAGAAACCTGTTGGGGTGTGTTCGACCCTCAAAGGTTATTTGATAAGAAGCTTTTGTTCTAAATACGTTTATAGCAGCACGTAGATAGCATGACACGAGCCACTAGAGAGTGCGTTTAAATTGTTATTCCAGCATCTGATCGGGCCAGGGTGCGGGGGCACAGCCACAGGCTGACAGGAGCCGCCGGCGGGGAGGCTTTCAGGTCTCCTTTGAGTCCGGTCGGCACAGGAGGAACATTTAAGGCCATGCTGAAACGCGGAATGCCGACAGCTGAGGGCTAAAGCTCGGGCCGCCTGCCAAGGGCCTCGCCGTGTGGACCCTCTCCTCTCCAGCCCCTGTGGTCGCCCAGCGCCTCTCGAGCACTGGAGTGGGGACAGGGTGAAAGGCAAACGGTGTGAAAATGAGGAAAGATAAACTGAAGGGCCCTGGCTGCTCGGCAGAAGGAGCATGGAGCGCCTGCCGAGGCCACTGTACATTGTACATTGTAATCTCTTAGTCACTTTAATGGGACTAAAAACACAGCTGCAGGTCCGGCTGAAATGGTGGCTCTTGCCAGGCACGCGCTGATACCATTTATATGACTTCTCAAGGAGCTGCCTTACTTCAGGGCTAAAGTGTATCTTGCTAAAAGCAAGAGTGATGTCCTAACTGAAACCCAACACCAGCATCTCTAGCTTTGTGCAAGGCTGGAGTTCAATGCTTACATCATTTACAATGACTTCAAGTATGGTGCCTGTTTCAGACTCTCATCAAATTACTCTGTTTTTCATGGTCTTACAAAGTAGATGATAGCATGCATTAGGTTTAAAGCCTGACATAGAATAAAGAGGCATCGGGAGAAACTGAGAAGGAAGGAAAGATATCTTCATTAAACTCTCATTTTTCTCCTTTTTTGTGTGATATCTCAGATCTCAGTTGAAGATTGGTGAAAGTAAATTCAGCTTTCAGCTGTCTGTGTATCTCTCTAATTACATCTAACCTGTGTTGCCTATTGTGAGTATAGGCTTAGTGTCCAAAGAAATCCATAAAACTGTCTCATAATAGTTGTTGTTTTTTTGAGACCTTGTAACATGTGCTATGTTTTCATACACATCTTACACGTGTGTTTCTCATTTTCAGACAATTTTTACAAGGTGGAAGGAGCCAAGGACGCCTTAATCTGTGGAAATGGAAGTGATGCTGGGTGAGTGCATTTGCTTCCATACCATTAGACCAAACTGGGCTTTGTGTCTTGTGCTGAAGTAGCAATTGGAAAACTTGGGCCATGCAGGTCTATTTTTACCAAGCAACTAATGAGTGATCAATCATGTACCCTTTACTTTTGCATTTACAAGGAGATTGTTTTCAGGAAACCATCTCACTTGTGTATTAAACAGGTACATTTTTATGAGCTCTCTCGTGCTGTCCTGTCTTACTTGAACCTCTAATTGGTTTTGCAAGGCATCTAATTATTTATCATACAATCAGTCATCACAGCTTGTCCTTGTCATATTTGGCTGTGACAGTGCACAAGTTGAGAAGGCCAAAGGGCCTGAGATTAGCTGGGGGTAAAGCAGTGGATTGGATTCCTGTGACAGAGAGGCTAATGTAAACAAAGGTCTAGGGCAGCTTTGAAGGCCTGAGTCAGGGAGGCCGGGTGAGTCAGCTGTTACGACCAGCCCCGCTGCGGCGGCTTGCGGCACTTAGAGCCGCATAGCTCCTGAGTCACATTCGGAGCGGAGCTTTCTGAGGAGCGGGTCAGATTGGATGCCAGTGTCCAGCGGCGCTGGTGACCCCCTCGGCGCCAAGGTCAAGGAGGATTTTCAGTCATTATCTAATTACATCTCATGTATGTTTGGTTGTCATGCAGTGAATCTTTGTCATGCATCTCATGCCCTGCTGTCATGCAATGGTTTATGATGTGCGCAGACCTTAGAAGCAAGGAAAGTCAGAATCACACAAATTTCCAAGTTTGCTTCACTGTCCTCTCACAAATCTCACACAAACTGTTGACATCAAAGAGGCTGAGGCAAACTTTTAATGATGATTTGATTAATCGATGTGACAGCATTTAGTCTGTTGCTTGTTGCGAGTCTTGTTTTGAATAAAAGTGTCTAGGAAATCCCTTCACTTTTTACATACCTCAGTGCATGTACTGAAATCACTTCAGATTTACACTAGTTGTTTTGAATGTTATCCTCTTTTGTAAGTCGCTTTGGGTAAAAGCGTCTGCTAAATGCCTAAATGTAAATGTTTCATCTCTCTACGAATTAAGTGACCTGACTATAGTGTGATAGGGTGATATATGATCTATAGTGTGATAGGGTGATATATGATATATATGAAGATGACGGGCTTAGGTGACACCTAAACATTTTGCAGAGAATGGAGAAAAAATAGAACTGGTAGGAAAAACATTTGTTCACTGCATGTGTCTTTGAGGCAGTTAATATGAATTGGAGCAGTCTGATGGATACCACAGAGAATTAAAATGCTCATTTTAAAATGGTTCCCCAATGAGCAATTTACTAGTTATTACATCAGTTTGCATTTAACTTCCACATTTTCCCTTTACATCACATATTGTAACAGCTCATTCAAGCTATTTATCACTCCAGTGTTTTCTTTAAATGCCCATTTGTGTTACTGGTTTTTCATTTATTGCCCCAGAGTAAGCGTATACCATTGGGCTGAAAAGGGAGACTGGTGAATTGGGTGAGACCATTCTGTGAAACAGGGTGGTTAGATAATGACTAAAGGGCCATTATCCACTGTCAGGGTCCTCTGAAATACCATAGCTGTATACATTTCATTGAATTCTCTTATGAGAGTAAAGCAGATGCAATTATGGTGCAGTCTAGTGGCATTATTTTAGAGAAGCTCTCACCACTGGCAGCTGCATACAGTATGCTTTCAGACCTGGCCACAAAGGGTTAAAGCATTACCTTAAAAGCTATGCTAATCAATATAGTAATATTTGAAAAGAATTGGAAGCTTTTTTCAGTTGAAATGGGAATTACATATCGAACATGTAATGGAAAGTGCAAGACATTTCCCTTGAGTTATAGAGGAAGCCATGATGGCCTTGCTGCCTAATGGTGTGTTGGCATAAATTATGGACTGGCCCCACAGATGTTGATTGTAGCATCAGCTCCAGTCAGAGAGAGACAAAGAAGAACAGATCTGTCTGTCTGTCCCTCTGATAAGGCAGCGTCCACAGGCGGCCTCATGTCCGGCGCTGATAAAACCGCCCACAGAGCCCTGCTCTGGGCTGACCACACTCACTGTGTGATACCAGACTCATGCAGCACAGAGGCCGTGCCATGTTAGGGAACAGTGTTACATTGTTCCAGACTATGTTAAACCTTGCCAGGTTTTTAAAATCAGCCATCACATCAGGCCTAATATAGTATGACAACTTAGAGAATACAGGTACATGCCAGATTGATGCAACCAGTGGCATTTCTTGATTAAAAAATCCTGATTTTGCATCGTGTAAATGGCCTTTTAAGGGTATTAGTCATCATGAAATTGCGGAGAGCAGAACAGCAGGACTACAGATACCACAGGAGTGATCATCTCCCTGAAACCAGCCATGTTAATTACTGTTACTCTGACATAAGTCAAAAGGAGACCCACACTGCTTTATACACCTCCCTCCCAGGCGTGAGCTTCTGCGGAGTGTACATTATCCCAGGTACCCTTGTCGTCCCCACCCCCCACCCACCCCAATCTCGCTCCCTGTTTAAGGCTTTTGGCCTCAGCCTAATGGTCTCGCTAATGGCAGCCTTGGCCATGAAATGAAAATCATTTAGTCTTTTACCTCTCTTTCTCTATCCCTCCCATGTTTATTCCTCTTATCCTTAAAGAGCTCAAATGTATTCACTTAAAGATCAAATGTCCGTTTGTACCTTCACTGATTTGTGAGATGTGAGATTGAGGTGATATTCTCATCGGATTTTTGTAAGGAGTCTTTTTTTGTCACAAGGTAGTTCTCTATTTGTCATCAATTAATGTGTCTCAAAGTTTTTGTGAGACTCTCTTAATGTTAACCCTTCTGTGACCCAACACCCATCGGTGTGTCTGTATTACTGTGGTAATTATAGGGTGTTAGTCTGTGTTGATTACACTGGGTGAGACTATAAATACACTGTAATTAGAGTGCATTTTGGATGTTTGAAAGCTTATATTAGTGAGCCGTCTCATAGCTTGCCGAAATGGATGGATCATGATTTTGATCATGAGCCAATATAAGACCAACTCAAAATAGCGCAGTTATATGCACAGTGTCGGTGATCTTCAGTGCGGCCACTCAATTGTTAATTAATTACAGTAATTACAGGGTGAAACAATGCTTTTTTCTAAATTAATTACAAAAGTACTGAATTTGTGAGAGATATAAAATCTCAGTCAGACCATTTTCTCAATCTATTTGTGGCTTGCTTAATGGAGAAAAAAATCTTCTAATCAATTTTTACTTTTAGCATGAATATAATCAAATCATTATATGGGCATTATGTAAAGCAATGCAAAAATTGTTGACATGAATTTCTACATAACTGCTTATGATTAAGATTTGGATTATGCAGCACTTCAGGTCCTTCAAATGGCCTTTTGCTCAGTAGGAGAATTTTAAAAAATCAAAATCTGATGTAAGTTATGATATAACAGCCACATCACCAGCCTCCCCAGAACTCAAGCCCACAGAGATGGCCTGAAAACCTTAAGGGATGTTACAAAAAAACAATCTCCTGGGGCAACAAACCTCCTGGAAACGGTTGCTATAGAAATTTCGTTCTCTCATCCTGATAGACCTTCCTGCCAGACCTTTCCTCTGCGGCACTAGCTAATAGCCTGTGAACTTGGATTTCAGTAATTGCTTGATGGGAGATTCTGATGACTGTGACAACACATTTAGAACTAGTCGAAGGTGTTAGAGTGATGGAAACAGATAGATGACAGACACTGTATGTAGTCTCTCTATTTATAAGTAGTGGCTAGTTAATATTGTATATTCGTTTCACATAGTGTATGAGCTAAGAGAATAATGCTTCTCTCTCAAGTGTTTTAGTGTGGTGTGTCTATGAGCTCTCAAGTCAAGCAAAGGGAGGGAATACGGAACAGTTTGTTTCTACAGACAGGCTTTGACCTGTGTTTACCTCATAGGACCTGGACCGAAACATGAGCTGTGAACTCATGTGGTCTTGTCAAGGTGAAGAGCCCTACTTTGAAGCCTGTGGTCTCTCATGCTGTTTCTCCCTTGTGCTCTAATTTTTGGGGCTTTTATAGAAGGAGAGCTAATTTTCTCTCTCTCTATCTAACCCTGTCAGGGGGAAGGTTCCCGGCCCAGCTCTCTATGCCAAGAGCCCATTTGGGTTCCCTCCACCCTGGGCCATGAGAGCCGGAGCTGTTAATGACCAGCTCACCTTTTCTGCTCTAATGCATGTTTGTAACACAGAGCAGGCAGCAACAAGGAATACTTCAACAGTATACTTCAACTATACACAATATACACTGGTAAATCCACATCAGTTGAGTCACATTATCATTGCAAAAGAACACATGTCCTATGGCTAGTGCACATTTGTGGAAAGGTGTTAACTGTTGTGACTGTTGAGCTGTACACAATACACAGTGCTCAGGACCGAAATGGCCTTGTGTGATCTGCTTGTTAGCTAGTAATTACCTAGTCAGTCTGCACTGGCTGAAAAAACAGCATAGTTGTTTTGTCGTGCTCATGAAGATATATTTAACTGGCACAGATAGCTTTGGGAATGGCATCTGAGCTAACTGGAAGCATCCCTGTGCCAGTGCAGCACAGGAAGTTGCCTCTAATACTTCCCATCACATTGAGACTCTTGATGCCAATGGGCAGCTAATATGGAAACAATAGAGAGGGAATCGTATTGGTTTACGGGCTCAGCTCCCCAACACATTCTGAAAGGCTCTCCCTCAAGCTTAATTTCTCCTCCCCCCTCATCACTAAACCCCAAAATAGCCCTTGTCAGGGGACCTCATTCTTTGGCGATGCTTTGGACCATTGTGCTTCCAGCTTTTGAATGTAGTGACTGCAGCCTCCTTGGCAAGTTCCTCCAACTGACCAAAGTGATTCTACATTAAAAGTCCCAGATAAGGCTGTCAAAATATCTGAATGACTCTAAAGACTGTCACTAATGCTGTGTTATCACACTATTACGGCATTCATTGGTTACACCAAGGAGAGGAAATAATGGCAAATGGTTACTGGTTCACTTTGTATAAATGAACAGCTCATGATGATAATATCTGTGTGCCTTCTTGAGTGTTTACAGTGGTATTTGTCAGTCTCAGAACATTAGCCTAAGAGAATACTTTGGAAAATCTCTTTCCCCTGAGCTTACACTATTTTGTTTTTATCTGATTCCTGTTTTGAGCCCATCAAAGACAAACAACAAAATCCTACTGTTTGTAGAATTAATAATCCTTTTTTAATTTAGAACAGACTCAGGTAGGGTAAGCACGTCGGAGTTAGTCAGAGAGTTCATCAGTGAGCATGAGCAACTGAAAGAGCCTTTTTTGTTCACGAATCCCCTGGACTACTGAAAGAGTTAAGCCAGAGTGCCAGTAAGTGATGTTCACTGTGAGTCAGTGTTTACATTTTGTGAGAGGACAGGAGCTGAGGTTGGCTTCACTATCAGCCCGTGGACCTCCACCAACACTCCCTCATCCCCACACCTCACCCCCACCCACCCAATCTCCCCCCCTTTACATTTCATACCCCCCCCCCCTCCCTTTGCCATCCCAGAGCTGCATTGAATTGAAGTGGCCCTGTCCATTATCACGTCCTCCAGAAACACACCGAGGTGTCCGACAGCGATAGCGCCCATCGCCCCACACCCTCACACCCGTCGCATGCCACCGCCGCTGGCCCCGGAGCCTGCAGGCAGGAGGCTGGGGTGGGGTGGGGTGGGGGTAGGGGGGTTTGGTTTGGGGGGGTTGAAGAGGCTGGCAGGCAGGGAATAGACGAAGTAGTTGTGGGAAGGGAAGAGTGGCTGGGCTGGGCTGGGCTGGGCTGGCACATCCAGTGGCGCCACCAGCCTCTCAGCTCAGCCCTGCTGACAGTCGGCTGACCCCCCGCCACCCATCATGCGACCCCCTTCGCCGCCCGTCACAGTCGAGGTGTCGGAGGGTCTCGCACACCTTGGCCAGGGGGGCTTGGCGGCTCACGTGGGGCGGCACATGGGCGCATTTCTGTGAGGTGGCATCATCCTCCATGCCTCACATGGGGCTGGGACACTATGTTTATGTTACCAGCTATAAGATGTACTCTATACAGTACAGTAGAGCTATAACACTTACTCTATACAGTACAGTTGAGCTATAACACTTACTCTATACAGTACAGTGGCCCATTGTGTGGTTCCTGCCTCCTTTTAGGTCCTGTTTTTGTTGCATTTTGCTGGATTTTCCTATATGACCTTCAGTGCAGCCAAATGAGCATTCATGTGGCATCATTAATTACTAGTGGAGTAATGTGAGTGCAGAGTCCTGACTCAAAAGCATGCATTCAATTTGGCAGCACTGAACTCATTCCTAAGTGCATATTTGGAGAGATACTGGGGCTTGAACACTTCAAGGATTTCGCTGCTGCCCTCAATAACTCCCGCCAAACCGAATGGACCGCATCTATCTTGTGTCTGCTCTCTTTCACAGGAAATGTCCAGATGGGTTTGAGTGTATGAAGACAGGGCGGAACCCTAATTATGGCTACACCAGCTTTGACACCTTTGGCTGGGCATTCCTATCCCTCTTCAGACTCATGACTCAAGATTACTGGGAAAATCTCTATCATCAGGTAATGACGCAAAGTGCTCTACTCCACATGGTGCTAATGAAATCCTCTAAGATCAGCTCAGCGGCACTGCCTTGACGCTAAAGGTTGAATTGATTACGTCTCACACTTAATCAGACCGTGCAGCAAATCAGCCATTAATACAATTTGCTACATTCTAAACACCAATAGTATAATGAAAAAGAATACACAAAGGAGTAAGATGAAAGGAGGTGCTTAAAATGCTTTCATGTAGATATTTTGAAGTAAAGTGTTTGAAATGTGTGGGCGCTGATGTGGAATTCTTTTTGACCTCTTGACCTAGACGTTACGGTCAGCAGGGAAGACCTACATGGTGTTCTTTGTGGTGGTCATCTTCTTGGGCTCCTTCTACCTGGTCAATCTGATCCTGGCTGTGGTGGCCATGGCCTATGAGGAGCAGAACCAGGCCACCATTGCCGAGGCCCTGCAGAAAGAAAGGGAATTCCAGCAGGCCATGGAGCGCCTCCGTCAGGAACAGCAAGTATGTCTCCACCCAGCCTCACTCAGCCCACCACAGTCACAGCAACAGTAGCCTATACGCCTGACAGGGGTTTGGTGTGATGTATAGCTGTTTATGACATTACAGGCATTCAGAAGGATTGAGACGATGACACTGCTGTGATATACAATGCGGTTTAGATGTCATGTCTGCGTCTGTAGATCCCAGATATTGCAGTGAGCTGTTGGGGGTCTGTCTATCCATCTATTTAAGCTCCTCAGAAAGTCAGGGCACATCTATTTACTGTTTTTTCCTCTCTCTCTCTCTCTTTCTCTCATCCCCTTGTCATGCCCCCACTCACCAAGCAGAAAGTGACAGAGACCGAGTCAATGATTTCCCCAGATCTGTCTCCATACGTTCCCTCGGAGGAGAAAGCGCGGAGGAAAAGCCAAAGAACCTTGTCTGAAGAGGCAGAGAACGAGTGTGAGGAGAAAACTCAAAAAATCGACACAATAGAGGGCATGAAGGTTGGTCAGCTTCCATCAGACTTTACAAATAAGGGTCAAGGACTGTGGTTGTCTTCTGACAGCAAAACAGACCCTCATAACTCTACTAGTATGGAGTGTGTTTTTCCAAGACCACTCTCTTAGCTGCCATTTCTCCTGTCTCTTTCACAGCACACAACACATGCATTTCTCGTGCGCACGTTGTCATCACGCACCAGGAGGGGCAGCCAGGTCAGCATCTTCAACTTCCGCCCACGCAACAAGGACTCGGAGGCAGACTTCGCCGACGACGAGTTCAGCATCCACGGCGATGCGGATAGTCGGGCGGGATCGCTAGCACTGCCCTGGACCAGGCGCCGCACCAGCACCCAGAGCGTCGCCAGCCACGGTTCTGGGGTCTTCTTCCCCAACCTCAACATCAACGGCAAACTCTTTGTGGCCATGGACCAGAACGGGATGACAGGCCAAGGACCTCTGACAGCGCTACCCCTGCCTGCCTGCACCATGGAGAAGGTCAAAGAAGAGAGTGTGAGTACCACCATGCACTGCACTTTTATCATATTCTAATCCAGTTTATGACACATTTAGGATAGCTTACGATATAGAAACTAGGAGAAGGAGTGTGAATAGTCCAGTTGTGATTATGAAGGAATTTTAAGTGTAGCCTCTGTTAATAATATTAAAACATTAGTATTCTTAAGTTGCTTTGGAATTCATTTAAAATGGTGTGCATGATACAATCGTTCTGCTAATGATGTATTAATATGGAAGGACAGGTAAGGCAATGCCATTAAAGAAAAGGCTTAGAGGTTTTTAACCTTGATCATTAATGACATGAAAGTCAAAATCACTGCACAGGGGAAATTCAAAGGGAATTTGGGATATCAATAGTTGAGAGGATTAGCCAGCTTCTGTCTGTGAATGTATCACCATTTGTGAGATTTCTCATGTCTACATTCACTCTGCTTGGATAACACACACACACAGTCAAAGATTTACAGATATTTACCAGTACAATACAGCATCTTTTATCAGTGCAACCAATGAGAAGTGAAGTATTGAAAAAGCCCTGTCATTTTCTCTATAAAATACTTACCAAGGGTATGGGCACATAGTGTGTTACAGACAACATACTATGGCAAAACAAAAAAAGCTCAACAAAGGCAGAAATCATTTTTCTTCCTGTGAAGATCATTTTCAGCTCTTTTGGTCTTTCCTTGTGAAGTAGCAAGTTATCTGCTAAAGGACTGCACACCAATGATCTACTGGTGTATGCCAGAGAAGGTCCTACATACTCTCCTCTATTTTATCTCGCACTGTTCTCACTGGACAGAAATGTTTTCTGTAACTCTAATATAGTACACACAGTTGTGGTGTGTGTGTGTGTGTGTGTGTGTGTGTGTGTGTGTGGTATTTTGTATGAAAACACTATTTAGGGCTGCCACCAGAGATAAAGTATGGTAAGAAATAGCCCTGTACAGACAGGTTTAAAGTCCAATGATCCAGAAAACAGCTAATAAGAAATAAAAAACAAGCAAGCAGAGGATGGCGGCCTATTTCTGAGAACAGCTAACATGTTTCTGATCAGAGTCAGTCTCTCTGCCCCCACTGACATCAGTTCTAACTGCCACCCAGTTCCACCCCTTTCGATATTGTGAGACCCCTTGAACATTTAATTTCAGCTGTGTTTTCATTACTAGTAATGTATCTTATTAGTAAACAGCCAGACATGGGGTTGTCCATGAATGGCAATGCCGCTGCCCCTTCATCCCGCCCCTATCTAACTGTCAATAAACTGAAAAAAATAAATCATAGACATCAGAGAATTCTAAGAATTCTTCGACGAAGTAATAATGATTCATTCTGCTGGTTAGCCAATGTCTTAGTCTTATCAGTGAATTATAGCTTGTCGGAAATCATGCAGAGCCTACAAGTGTTTCGCATCTGACGGATTAGATTTGAAGGGTTAATATTTGACAGATTCGATATGAAGGGTTTATTTGTAAAGAGTAGCCAAGACTAGAGGGCTTGTATAACTCCCAAGCAGTCAAGATTTATCTCAAATAAAGCGGAGAGAACTCCAGAAAGCTGTTTGGTCGCTCAGGGCGGTTGCCTTGACTCAATTCTCTGCTCTGGATGAGTGAGAGAAAATAGGGGGGGGTGGATGAGGGGGGCACTGGGTGCCCCGTTGTCCTGGCAATGCAGCCATGGTAACGTAGCAACAGATGCTGAAGGAGAGGTGCTCTGGTGTTCCGCCGTCTCACTCAGAAGAGAGAGAGAGCGGCCTGGAGTTTCCCTTACACCGCAACAGTGTGGTGGTGGGCGGTGACGTGGGCCGAGACAAAGTGCCGTGCGTCACAGCTTTGATTACCTGGGATCAAAAAGCCATTATATAATCAGAGTGTCATTGCTGCAGACAAATAAGGAGTAATTGACTGTCGGCCCTTGTAATTTAAACAAAGTATCATGCTACCGTGTCACTGCTGTTAAACTGGCCCAAAATGTGTTGTTGATTTAGCAGTAAATTAACCAGTGTGAATGTTCTGTAAAAAACATAGAATTCCGGTCATCACTGGTAGTTTTGATCGCAAACAAAGAAATAAAAGTGTTTCGTGAGAAATCAATAATAATTCTGGCTCTGAACACTCAACAAACCAAGTGTATGTGTGTGCTTGTGTAAGCCCGTCCTGATTGCACATGTTTGTGCACAGCATACGGTTTGTGTACATTGTACAGTTTGTGTTTGTGTGATGTGGCTTGCTCTTGCCCATCGCCATTGACCTGACATGGGTTTAGAAGTCCCCCCTCCAACCCCCCCTCACTCCCACCCAAAGCCTCTCTCGCCGCTTCCTCTGTGGGGTCATGGTGAAAATTGTGCATCAGCGTGAGAGCTCTGCCTGAAGTGACGTTTCGTGCCCAGGCCCCAGCCCGCCCAGAACAGCGTGTGCATGCCAACTGCAGTCAGGCCCGCGACTCCCGCCATCACTCACAAAACCAATCAGGCTGACTTAGGACTCCTCATCCATGTGTCGCCACCGCCCAGAGTCTTGTGTTTCCTTGTTTGTCTCTTTGTTTAGATTTGTTGTTGTTGTTATTGTTGTGTTGGCTGTGGCAGGACACATCACGTAAACATGGCGTCAGACTGAATACCTGTTGTTTAAATATTGATTCTCAATTTCATATGATAATTTATTGATTATGTAATGTGGTTTATTGCAGCCGTGGTTTGTTGTTGTTTCTAAGTTAATAATTTATGTTCTTTGGGTCAGACATTAAGCAGTCATGAAATAAATGTTGCACCGCCTTTGTTTTTTTCCCTAAAACTGATGTCACATGGTATTTGTAGGCTACTTTTAATAAACTGAGATTATAAATCAGCTACTCAGAGTGCACAAAGAATACCTGCTGGCAATAACTGACAAAAACCCTGTTGAAACTGTTAAAATTAAATAGAATATAATTAAAATAAAATGAAAAGAGTCCACCAGGCATAGAGGCACAGTTTCCTTTCCATGATGTTTCACAAAGATGAAGAGCACAAATGGATTGGTATTCCTTCATTTGTTTTGCCTCTCTCCCATCTCCTATGTCTCCAGTGAAGTGTGTGTTTTTTCCCCTTCTTTGGGCAGGGCCCCAACTCCACCAATGAGCTGAGCAGCATGCTGCTCCCCAGCCAGATCTCTGTGGAGGAGCTCACACACAGGGAGCGCGCCATGAGTGCGGCCAGCTACCTCACTGATGCCATGGAGGGTGAGACACACACACAGACACACACACAGACACAGACACACACACACATACACACAGACACAGACACACACATACAGACACAGACACACTCATACAGACACCAGAGCTCGTATGTGTTATTAGATCTGGTAACTAGTAATTCCAACCGCAACAAATATTAAAATAAAAAAGCAACAAATAAGTTGCTGTGAGGTCTCCATGGGCTAAAAGAATTCAGTAATTACAGTAAATACTATATATCAGAGTAATAGAATAATAATTCAGTTAATCTGTTCAAGTTGTTACTGCAATTAGCCAGTTTGATTGTAGGGGTTACCAGTGATTTTAGGAATCAATCTTTGCTTTCTCTCCAATACAGCAACATCATTTTTTTCATCACTGTTATGTACTTTTGGTCATGATTTAAATAAGGTGAAGAAATAACTAACCCCAATGAAACATCATCTCCCAGGAGAAATCTCTTCCTTTGTGCCACAGTCGGGGTAATCCCAGTGGCCACTACAACGAAACAGTGCACCTCACACTCACACCAAGTTCACAAATAAAATAAACCCCACAATGTTTGTATGATGTTCATAATGCAAAACAAAAAAATCCAATTATGTGAAGAGACTCATGAGGTCTAAGTTATCTAACTCGCTGTCACTGAAAATACGACCATATCAATCTGGATGGCTTAGTGAAATGTAGGCTTGAATTACATTTATCAGATGAAGGTGGCCCGGTTGCTGTTGCTCCATGTAGGCTGTGGTGATTTTGAGAGCTAAGTAAGCAAAGCTTAAATGAAATTGATATGTATGGACCAGATATGATTTTCATTATATTCCTCTTCATCTGGTTTTGCTTAGCACGAGTTGTGAGTTGTGCTCTTATCATTTTTAGACTGGAATAAAAGATTAACATTTACTAGGTGAGATTTGGCAGAAGACCCTTTTCCTGTGGTCATCTTAGTCCTTATCTAAACACTTGTTATGGGGTAGCAAATTTTTTACAAACACTACTGTCATACAACTTGGTGTTCAGTTTTAATTAACATAAGTCTATTCTTCAACTGCTAGACCTAGATGTGATGCTCATTTACTCAAAACCTTTTTTTAGATAATTTATATAATTGCCTGTACTTTTTGTACTGTGATACCTGTGAGGTAGTTCCTTGATATTCCTGCAACAATTTAGAAAATGGTAGGACGTACCATGAGTAATTGTCACCCTCTGAGTCTGCTAAGTGGATGTACATGCATTAAGTGAGGTGACTGAAGATTGAGTGCTAATAGGCCAAGTACATAATACTTGGCACTGAGCTCCAGGGTTCACTCAGCCTCTTTCCCTCTCTCTCTCTTTCGTTCTTTCTCTCTCACTCTCTCTCTCTTTCTCTCCCCACGGTGTGTGTCGCAGAGCTGGAGGAGGCCCAGCAGAAGTGCCACCCCTGCTGGTACGCCTTTGCCCACAAGTTCCTCATCTGGAGGTGCAGCCCCACGTGGCTCAGGGTGAAGGAGATCATCAAGTTCATGGTGATGGATCCCTTCCTGGACCTGGCCATCACCATCTGCATCGTTCTCAACACACTCTTCATGGCCATGGAGCACTACCCCATGACAGACGAGTTCAACACCATGCTCTCCATCGGCAATCTAGTGAGTTGCATTTCTGCTGTCTTGGCGTTATTTGCACGAGCAGGGACTTTGTGTTTGTGGGGGAAGGCAGCCGACCTTTTATTAAGTGGGACATTATTGCATTTTGCATGTTGTTGGCACCGCTGGACATATGAGGTCAAGTCTAAAAGGTTTGATACACCTGATTGAGTTTCAACTCTGTTTTCGCTAGTATGGCGAGCACATAATGAGAACTTTAAAAAGGGGTGATGTGTGTTAGGGCACCCTTCAGGGAAGAGGAACTTAACTGACGGAGACGGCACAGCTCTAATGTTTCACAAGGAACTTTGCCAAAGGTGATGCTGGCATGGGGCTGGGCTGGGGAGTTTAAGACGTTGTTAAAGGGTGAATGCAGTAGAAAGTACAGTCACCAGCATATTAATGCATTCCTGTGACCTGTTAAGAAGGATGGGGTGAAGCAGTTTTACATTGAATGCCCTCAAGCTTGAAGTGCAAAAGTTTGATTAGCATAAGGTGAGCCGAGACAGGTTTCTAAACTGCTGCCGACGCGTGACGTTGTTTTTGGCAAGAACTACGACCCAAAGAGCAGACGTAAATGGAAGAAAGGACAAAGGAACGCGATATGGTCAAATGAATCCATTCTGGGCATGGCTCAGGTGCACCTGTCAGCCTACAGGGCAAGGTCAGTGCCAATCATGATGGACTTATTCAGAGTAATCGCCACCATCACATGTTATGCTACTCCTGTTGACATGACCCAACCCAAAGACCTTCCAAGAACCTCAAGAGCACTTCGTGGAGATGCTGCCCACAGTGTAATATCCTTTCATGCAGGATGCCGTGCATTTAATATAATGTTACTGATATCTTGATAAAGTCACGTACTGCTGTCTACTGTCATTCCATGTTTTAGCTTTTTTCCTCCATTGAAGTATTTGTGTGCTGAAGGTGCCTCTTCATCTTTGTTGTTTTTTTCAGTGTATGAAATAAGTCACTGTAGGACAAGCGACTCCCGAGCATTTCTCGCTCCAGTTGTTCTATGCGGTGTCCTGACACTGTGGACAGTGTTTATTGAACGGGAGGCCCCAGAGCAGTTGCAGTCCCAGCCACCTTAGAGCAGGGTCGAGCGAGCAGGTTTTCGGCGGAGGAGCTAGTGAAAAATAGACGTCTCCTCTGCTCTTGCTCTCTCCTTTGTTCAGTCCCGTGTCGTTTTTGCATGACCGGCGCCATTACTGTCTTTGTCACCTCTGCCTGAGCCCAAGTTGAAAGGCATTGCTAGCCAGTGGCGTCTGGTGCAAGCTAACGGCTCGCTCTTGGCCTGAGGCTGTGACAGTCATCAAATGGCTGTCTCTGTCACTTGTTCGCTTTGTGTTCACTGTCAGCGTCTTTCGTGACACAGGGGTTATGGCCTCATTTTTATGACAGGACAGATTTACAGTGTGGGCTGAAAAGCCATGTAATCAGTTTGTACAGACTTACAAAGTGATTACTGGCAATGCAGACAAAAAAAAGTTCATAAAGTAACTGTTTTGTATACTGTACTTGAACTGCCTATTTGAGCAGTAGGTGACCCTGATCCTTTTATTTAAATAATGAGTAACGAGTAATTACTCGTTATGTATACAAATCCCAGATGGTACGTAACTAATTCTGGATTTTTAACGAGCTGAGAGGGGGCTTATTGATAAAGGTAATAAAGGTATTCAGGTGTTCAGGTGGGCAGGTCTTCACCTCACGGATATTCACTGGCTCTGCCATCTTTACTGTCACTCACCTACACAATTGTTGCGTGTGGCTGGTATGGCTAAGCCTACCCCTTTGCCTTGATCCGGGCCAAAACACTGTCAAGTGTCAGCCCGTCCGTTCCCATCAGTGAAGGAGTGTGAGGCGGCGTGAGCAGAAGCCCAGGGTGTCATCGGTGGCGTGTCCCGGGAAACATGCTTGCTCTGCATGGCCCTGGCATGACGAACAAGTGAGATAGGGAGATAGAGAGAGAGAGAGAGAGAGAGAGAGATGTCTCTCCAGCAGACAGGACAGGACAGGACAGGAGAGAGACAGGCAGGCAGGCAGACAGACAGACAGGCGTGTCTGAGTCAGCCACTGCGTGAGTCATGGCTGCCGTGATGTGTGGTGCCGTGCGCCCTCTTCACTCCCTGTGTCTCCCGCAGCTCAGCAGCAGCTGGCCTGAGTGGACAGCTTTATTTAGGGTCAACCAGATTTGTTTATCAATTACTATACTTCACATGAGATGGCAGCTCCCAGAAATTGCTATATATTTTGCATAGATTTAAAGGAACATATCATGACATCCGTGAAGCGGATTGTTCCATAGATTTATCAGAAGCTTTCAGAAGCAGTTATTGTTATATTGGTCTTTGAATTCAATACCAACATTTGCTATGATATATCAACAGTAAAAGACAAATTACAACACAAACATGTTTGTGTAACATGATGTGAATTCAATTATAGTTGAATATGGTTGCTGAAGCTGTAGTGAAACAGTTTTTGTCCTCTTTATGTCTCATTTTGACTGTAAGAAATATTCCGTGATTTGTGTAAAGCATGTTTAATTCATTATGTAAAGCATATATTGGTAGTTTTTCTTGTATTGTTTTGAATAACAGAGATGAAAGTGAGGTATAATGGCTTTGGATGCAAAGCAAACTGGCATCACCCAGTGGTGTGTGGAAATATCCTGTCCTCCCTGCTTTTTAAATCTGTGTTATGCTGTCATAAAAATGTGGGCTGCCAGGAACTGATACGATAACACTGCATCAATACTAATATGTCCAGACCCTGTGCAAAATCTTAATATATTTTAGGGCGCCTTGTCTGTGCCAGCCATTTCTAGGTGTGGTTAGTGTCACCATGCATTTCTGATAGATGCTAGCCTCCAGTTGCCTTAGGGTTTTATCCTTCCAAAATAATGAGACCATGTCATACTGGGCAATAAACTAATGGAGACTCTAATATTCTGGTGGCATTTGGAAGAACTTATTATAATTGATGGAATATTCTGAGAATATTCTTTGGGTTAATGTAATGTGGCCAGACCTTTTACAAAGGTGTGTTTTGACAGTGAGTCACTTGAGGCAAATAAAAGATCAAATCCAATCTGAAGTCAAGTTGAATCGGAGGCCATATATCTTCCAGTGAGACTATAAAGATCTTTCTCATATTTCGATTGTTTTTAAGAAGGGGGAGAAGTTATGCCTCAAGTGACTGGGAGTATGGACATTGTAATTGATCAGTTAAACAAGGCATTATGTCTTCATTAATGTCTTGTCAATGTGCATTTGAACACAAAGCAGAATGTGTGAAGGAGCGCTGAAGAGTCTGACTTTCAAGGGCACAATAGCAGGCAGTTTGAAGGGTTCATTACCGGATGTGACCTACGCCGAGCCCACTCAAGTTAAAGCAAAAAGCCAGACGTGGCTGTGTAAGTCTGGCAGTCTGTGAAGCTTCAGTGGGCTAATGCTGGGGTCAGGGCTTCCCAGAGCCTGTCTCTGATGCTGAGACCCAGTCTCTCACACCCTTAGCCCCCCCACCCCCACCCCAACACACACACACACACACACACACACATCACAACTCACCAGCTCCACCAGAGTGTCACGTATCTCATGTCACATCCAACCAATCACCCTTCAGGAACAACAAGCAGAGAGCAGACAGGGAGGCAGAGAGGAAAGACAAAAAAATCACAACAAACCACAGACCTGTCACAGCTGTTCCAGACCTTTTTCTGTGTGTGCAGTCCTTCACCACCCAACTTCAACCCACTCTCCACTCCGCCCAGCTCCACCCCCAGCACACACACACACACACACACCCACCCACACACTTCAAATACCACCCCCACCCCTCCCCCTACCTCTACACACACATTGCCCACAGACACACCTCCTGTTTCCTGCAGCGCTGGACCAATCCGTCATGCCAACATGAAAGTGCCAAGGATGTGCCTAAAGCAGCGTTTTTTAAAAAGTATAGACTGAGCATATTTCATTTTAACTGGAACACAATATTAGCGCTTTGCTTGCACAACTATTTACAGAAACATAATGTAGAGTTCCCATCTGCTCCCTCAGTTAAGTAATAGATTTTCTTCAGACTTAACAAACACTTGAAAGAAACACAATTCTTGCTTGTTGGACACCAACTTTTGAAAACAGACTATCATGCATTGTTGTTACAGACTTCGAAACTGACCTGACTTTAAATGCAGGCTAACACAGGAATAGCCAGGATAACTTCTCTCTCAGCTCCTTTCTCACTCTCCTGCTTTTGTCTCTTTCCTGTTGTTCTGTTTTGCCCCATTAAAGGTCTTCACAGGGATCTTCACTGCTGAGATGGTTCTGAAGATCATTGCTCTAGACCCATACTTCTACTTCCAGCAAGGCTGGAACATTTTCGACAGCATCATCGTCTGCTTGAGCCTGATGGAGCTGGGCCTGTCGGACGTCGAGGGCCTGTCCGTTCTGCGCTCCTTCAGACTGGTAACCTCCCCCGCACCCCCTGACCCCCCACCAGCCTCTCCGTCTGTGGACATTCACACTTACCTCTCGGTGTACTCCTCTTGTCACTCTACCCGCTGTCCGGCTCAATCCTGCGCTGATGATGTTTAGTGTCCTGGGCACAGAGTATATTGCTCTCCTGAGGCAGCTCTGTGAAGTCAGCACAGGAGTGAGAGCGGTCCTCGTCCTTAGCAGCTCTTTTTCAGTCACGTGGAGACTTCTAGAAACTCACCCACAGCCTTGATCTTCCACGCATTTAGAGACATTTGCAACATGTAGTAGTATATGAAAAACATATCCTAACTAATTAACACTAAAGAGAATAACACCAAGAAAGTGTTAAAGATAACATCAACATGCAGTTGACATTGGTAGTGAGCAGGAGAAAAAGTGACAAGTTTTTTTTCCTGATAGTGACTCACCTGAGCGACTTTGTGGGAAATTTGTGCGTACGACCAGCCCACTACAGTGTAGGCCTGTGTAGGCCTATGCTTTAGTTAAGCCTTGGTTGTGTGAGACAATGCCAAGGTTGGGTTGCTGAGTAATCTGTTAAAGTCAGGAGATTACCGTCGTTTCCACAGTACACTGAGATGGCATCCAAACGAAAGCCAATACTCAAAGGAGTGAAACCGACACTGTATTTACCAGAGTGTCCCTTCAGGAATTAAGCCAATGTCCTTGCCTGAAGAGCACACATCAAGTCAGGCCGTAAAAAAAATAAACGGACAAGCAGTAATCACTCTCACTATAAATATAAGTCCGTACAGCTATGTTTTTGTTGTTTTGATGACTGTTCTCACATGCATCCTCTCTGCCTTCTTCCTTCTCAGTTGAGGGTTTTTAAGCTGGCAAAATCATGGCCGACCCTGAACACCTTGATCAAGATTATCGGCAACTCGGTGGGCGCGCTGGGGAACCTCACACTTGTGCTGGCCATCATCGTCTTCATCTTTGCAGTGGTGGGCATGCAGCTCTTTGGCAAGAACTACGAGGTGTGCGTGTGCAAGATCTCCAAGGATTGTACGCTGCCCCGCTGGCACATGAAGGACTTCTTCCACTCCTTCCTCATCGTGTTCCGCGTGCTGTGTGGCGAGTGGATCGAGACCATGTGGGATTGTATGGAAGTGGCCGGGCAGCCCCTCTGCCTCCTGGTCTTCATGTTGGTCATGGTGATTGGGAACCTGGTGGTAAGTCACTTTGTCTCATTACTCTCTTGCCTGTTTCAACTCTGCTGCTAAGCTGAGCAACTATAGTTCATGGAGTAGGATAGATCTGGTTATAGGAGGCAGCTAAGGTCATGGTCTGATTGGTCTGCCCATGGATTATTCGATGTGGATCACAGTGACTGAATTGACAGTGGAGCCAACAGCTACCAGGCCAAAGCTCTGGCTGTGGTTCATCTGCAATTGTAGGCAGGTCTGTGGACTGGACATTTAAAACCTACACTTTCTTGATGGGTTTATTTCCAAACCATCCTGTGTTACTTTGTAAACAATCTTATCACTAACTTAATAGCCTTTGCATAATTCATTGTAGGGTAGTGCCAACTATGTAACTGTTACTCATTTTTTTTTAGAGGAGATTCTTTGTTATGTGATTTGTGAAGAGATAAAATGGGTCTTTTCAGATGATGTCCATTTAGTTATTACACTGAATAGTATCTATTTCAGTTGAGCACTGGAGACTTTTTATTTGCTTTGTTATTTAATACATAATTGTTTGGCTATCATATGCTATATCTTACAGAAACATATATATTACAAAATCTATTACAAAAGTGTAAAAGACAGAAGGGAACCATCAACAGTTTGCTTAGATACAGAACTGCTCCATGATTTTTTTTTGGTGAAAAGGTTGCAGGGTGCCGTTTGGCAGCTTAGCCCAGTTTTGGATTGCACAAACACAGTCCTCCCATGTCACTGTCAACATCACTGGCTTGCGTGTCTACAGCTGCAAAATGATGGTTCTCTCTCTCTTGCTCTCTCTCTCTCTCTCCCTCACACACAGCCCCTCCAGCCCTGTTCTCATGTCTGCCGTGGCTGGGGGTTTTGGCACAGCCTGCGGCTAATCTTTATGACTTTTTCTGTAATGGCATGACAACAAAAGTCCTTGGGGAGTGGGGGCTCCCTCCAGAGGGACACCCTGATAGGTCAGATGGCTCTATATCTACAGCTGCCTTTGGGGGCCTTTGGTGTGTTAACTGAGGGCTTTTTGAAGGACCCCCATCTCTCCCCCTCCATTACCTTGTCCAAAATTCAGGTGTGGCCTCTCCATGATAGCACTGGGAAATGTCAATGAGGAGTAAAATGTCAGACAATCATGCTTTGTGACCATGGGTTTTAAAAAAGAGTTTTATTTGATGGATTTATGACTTGATCACAGTTACGAGTCCAGCCTGAGATACTCTGCTGTTATTAGCCCACTTAGATATCAACAAAGCTAGCATTCACTGCTTACTGTAGAATGGCATTACACAGCATTGCATGCTTAAAGAAGTGATTGCCTTTTTGTCTGCGTTTGGCTGCCCAAAGTCAAGGGTGCTGCACATAGTTAGGGGTGGGAATCAAGAACCAGGTATCAATTAGAATTAAAAATCTAATGCTTCAATCTGGAATCAAACTGGAATTGTATACCTCTGCACCTTATCAATTAAGACTTTATCAATGAGGAGATCATGGGCAATTGGTCTTTCTGCAAGTAGAATTGAAATAGACAGCAACGTTTTACATGGTTTACCTCATAATAACGGCCTAATAATGGCCACTGTGGTAGTATAGTCTACATCATAGTTCCTGTGTTGATACTGAAAACCTGTGTAGACTCGGAATTGAACTTGGAAGTGACATGAAGAAGAATTGGACCGATAAGCAGGATTGACAGTGGCATAAATATTGATAAAACAAAATTCTCACCCCTACACATAGGGTTTTGACATTAAAGCAGATTTGTTGTGCACCTATACAATCATATACTTGCAGAGAGGAAAGTATACACTCTACCTGGATGAAGCTAGAAATATCCAACCAGGCACTGTCTCTGAGCAGAACTAATCAGACTGCATAGTCAGAGCACTATGGCTAGTATGACACTGACAAATAACATCACACAGAATGACAGACATTTAAACTCTCTCTATCTCTCTTTCACACACACATGCTCCTACACACAGACACACACACACAAAAACACAGGGTGTAAAGCAGCAGCCTCAAGGCTGAGTGGGGTTAGGGGTTTTCCATCCTAACTGACACATGAACAGGTGCGGCCACTGATCCAGCCATTGTTGGCCTGGTGTTGGGTGCCGCTGTGGACGGGATGGTGGAAAGAGACAGTGATATACGTAGGGCCATTGCATAAGCAACTCAGATGTGTGGCATTGTTCAAATATTGAACTCTCCACTATGCCTTTCCTGCGATGAGCTCAGTCTCAAACCAGCTGAAAACTGAGTCAATGACCAGCAGCCAGCCCCCTACTATGGTGGAAGACAAGCACATACAAACTACCAAACAACTGATGCTAAAAAAGCACTCACTTAAAAGCCACGGTTTGAAAACCCTGCATGCATGTGAAATGTAGGCAAATGTTTCATCTAACTCCACAGATTTTGCATGGAATACATTTTGTTCATGTTATGTATGAATTTCTCTGACATTATTCTTCACGAATTAATGAATTCCGATAATCTGCATGGAACACATAACTGTTGCCTCCAATGCATTATGCATTGTGTTTATTTCTACCAAAAGTGACCGTAGCCCTGTAGCATGTCCACTAGCCTTCACAACATCATTCCTTGGCTGCAAAGCACGCCGAACTCGCTGACGTCTTTTGAACGCTCAATTGGCTTCCAGTGAACAGCGAGGCATTCACGGGGGAAAATGTGGTGGCAATCAGCCCTTGCTGAGCCCTCAGCCTGTCTCCTCAGTGGGCCACATCACTTCTGAGAGGCAAGCAGCAATTTCCCAGCCAAATGTATCCACTAATATTATCTTCCTCTATGGGGGCGCCTCCAGTGGGCTGGGTCATTTGCTTATGAAACTTGTTATTTTTATGTTATTTTTAGTTTTGTACATTTTTTTTTTTTGCACTCTCTTTCTTTCTCTCTCTCTCGCTCTCTCTGTCTCTCTACTTGTGACCCTACTGTCAAAGGGAGGTGGTACAGAATTTGGATAAGTTGTGTAACATTGCTGTAAGTCTTGCCGTTTCTGTTGATGTCTCTTTTAGAACATTTATTCAAGTGCCTTTATTAGTGTTCTATACATCTGTTACATGTATGCGCATGTGAGCAGAAAACCTCCAGCCACTTCAGTGGTCATGTTTGAAATGTTGTCCTTATACATTATTATTCTGTGTTTTCATGACTCAAATGTAAAAAAACTGAATGAATATTTCTAACTGCTCCTGTATTGAGTGTTGATCAGACCTTTTGTACTGAGCCTGTGTTGTTTGCAGTAAGTCTGCATTATAAGTCTGCATAAAAAGCAGCCTAAGATTTCACATGGATTAAACAGTGTGTCTATTTCACATTCCTGAGTCTTCAAAGGTGTAATGTCACCATAAAAATGAGAGATAAAGCAAGACACTAACCATAGAATTAGTAGACGATCCCTAAAGGACACTATCGGGGATCAAACATGGACAAGCAACCCTAAACAAAGTGTTCTGTTAGAAGAAGAGGACTTCACTGTGGTAACTTGATCCATGTATTCGTGTATATATGGGTCAGTGGCGTTCACGTATACATTTGGCCCCAGATCGGCACAGAGAGGATAGCTTTCCCTGATTAGGGAATTAAGGTCCTTACTTAGAGAAAGGTCCTCTTGAATAGTGAAAATTGTGTGTGTGTGTGTGTGTGTGTGAGTGTGTGTGTGTGTTTGTGTGTGTTTCAGCCATTAGTCTTTGCTGGAAGCTTGTGTGTTTGTATGTCTGTGTTTGTTGTCTTGGTGTGCATTCACCCTCAGTCACTCCTGTCTCTATCTGTTTGAGTGAGTGGATGCTTGCCCTCAGAGTCTGCAGCATGTTTGTGTATGTTTGTGTAAGGGAGGTGTGTGTGTGTGTGTGTTTGTGTGGTCTCAGTCATCACTGCAGATGGGGAGAACATGCTCCGGGCCCATGCACCTGTGTGAATAATCAGAATTATTCAAAGCAGGCAAAGGTAACAGGAGAAGGGAAAGTGTTATCAGATAGAGCACCTTGGACCCTCTAAATCTTTCAGGCTTGGGCTGGTGGACCCATAGGTGTGCAGGAAGTGTGTCACAACTCAGCACTCTCTGAAAGGTTGGCTGAGTCAGTGTACACAAATAAAATGCTATTTAAAGGGATAATTATTTGAAAGAGATGACCCTCTAAAACCTCTGATTCCCATATACACTGTTTTGCCTGTATGTCATGGTTTAACACCAAAAATTGATAGGCATGTTTTGTGAAACTACATTAATCATTACTTCATTAGATGCTATGACTTAGAACTGACCATCTGAAAGAAATGATGGAACTCACTATTGTTATGAGTTAATAACTTACAATGTCTTTTTGGAAATGTATATCTTACAAAGTGTTGGCTATAGGGTATATATATATATATATATAGTGAGATGTAATATACTATATAGTGAGATGTAAATAAGTTACAATATCTGTCTTGAAATGATCATGTCTGTTCATCATCAAAATTTCAGACTGTGACGTCATTGAAATTAAATAATAGCGAGGGAATGTGGACGAAATGAACACCCAAGGGTGAGCTTGGACATGCTCCAGACATGCAGTGTTTACTGTGTCTGCATGCTTTCAGTGACATTCTGTGTGATCCCAAAGCAGTGTCCGGTTTGAGCTTAGGTACAGTAATCTTGTCAGGTTAGACTTGTGTATGTGCAACAGGATCTAAGGTTTCCTAGGCTTTGACCCCTTCCTTGTCAGGGGTGTGCGTGTATGTGTGTGTGTGTGTGTGTGTGTTTGTGTTTGTGTGTGTGTGTGGGTGCTCAGTTTCTCTTCTGTAATCAAGTCTGCCTGCACTGCCATTGGTTGTTGGAGGTGAGCGATGTGACTCTTTAGAATGCAGCTGGGCGCTAATACCCCGCCACGGCTGTCAGCAGTTAGCACCTTACCGGTGTCAAGTGGGATCCTGGAAAGTTGCACAGCCCTTTGGGATACCTGCGCACCCTTTCTCTCTCTCTCTCTCTTTCTCTCTCCTACTCTGTTCACCACAGCAAAGGCCATAGTAACCACTGGTACCTCGTGTAATCAACCCTACTACTCTTTAACCACTTTGCATGAGATCCACTCTCTTTCACAGTACAGTATTTTAATGAAATGTCAGGTCCTTAAAATTTGGTTGCAATGCTGACATTTGAAAGGTTGAAATACATTTACAGGTCTGCACTGGAACTATGTAAATTTAAATGTTAAATATTTCATGGTCTAATAATGTCCCAACGATGGTGGACAAATCCTGATGTGTGCAAACTGTGAGTCAGACATGGCTATAACCTGGGAAATTATACGTGTTAAAATATAAGTGTGGGATTAGTGACCATGGGCTTAGACAGGACTCCGGCAAGAATTAGCAAACACCAGCCGAACAGCTACTGTCATTACAGTAAAAAAACACAAACAGTGCTATGCAAAGGTCTGTGAACCCCTCTGATTTATATTTTCTCCCAGGTTTCTGCATTATTTGGTCAAAAGATGTGATTCATGACATATGCATAGTTAAATGCAGTGTGCAGTGTGTTTAACAGCACAAAATTTATATATGTCTGTTGAAAACATTGATGAAACATCTAAATAGGCTGTGTGCAAAAGTAAGTGAACTTTTTGGATTAATCACTGATTGAACCTCCTCTGGCAGGGATAAACTCAAGCCAGTGCTCCTGATAATTGTAAATCAAACCCTGGCATAATATTCAAGAGGTATTGTAGCCTATTCTCCTTTCAGTTCGGCCGTATTCTTAGAATACCTTGTGTGAATGCGTCTCTGTGGGTTAGAAATAGGGTTGGAAACAGAGGGGCCTTTTTTCCTTGTAGTGATGGTGTGTTTTCTATTACCCGAATCATCAAAAGAGCCACAAATCCTGATGATTCCCCAGTTTCGCTTAAGAATAGAGAAATAATGCAAGAAATCTTGAGAAAAGTGGGTAACTCAAAGAGGTTTCACACAAACTTTCATGCAACACTGTAAATATCTTTTGAGTCAGAAGTCAGTGAATATTTGTTATTGGTCATTAGGACATTAGATACAGTATTTGATATTAGACTGATTCATACCATGCTCTGTACCTTTTGATCCAAACTTCATAGGAAGACAGAGTGGTACATCTGTTGGTTAGCATAATTTTGATCTCACATTTGCATGTACATTTCCATGAATTAATTTTATGCTATGCTTTTATCCCAAATGACTTATAGTGTGCAATAAGGATGATATTGACAGCCTTTACCACTCTGAAGTAGCTGCCTGAGTACCCTCAGACTATGTTAATTATACAAACACATTTGTAGTGCAGTGTCAGAGTTCCACTCTGCAGCGATTCCTGTATTAGTGAATTTCAGTAGCAGTGTGCTACCACTGGCAACAAACAAATTCACCACCTGTTGCCCCTGCAAAGGTAGCCTCTGACAACATTGGTCAGCTGCCTGCGGCGAGCAGGACAGATAATTGTCTATTTTTAGTCAGGAGAACTAGAGATGAGGTTTGCAGCTTCTGCACAGGCATGCGTGATGGACGACCACAGCGCTGCAGTACCTGCTCAGACACCCGCTTGGCTCTCATGAGTGGCCCGGCTGGTGCAGGAGCGCCACTTTGTGTGTGTGTGTGTGTGTGTGTGTGTGTGTGTGTGTGCGGTTGTGATGGCCAAGAGGAATATCCTAGCGGATTTCTTAGAGCATTCAGCAGGTCCGTGTGACCAGGGCCCAGCTTTGTCTGTCTTTGCTTGTGGGGCCATCACTGAGCATTATGGGACAGAGGAGGTCATGAGCTTATCCACACAGATGTAGCCCTGATACCCATCAGCAGTCAGAGAACGCTCATTAATGAGCAGGGATCAAGAGAGTCCGCCCCAGGACGGAAGGGACAGCATATTCAGCCCTTATTTTTAGACCTCTCTGCTTGTGTGTATGTCTTTTGTTGCGTGTGTGAATGTGTGTGTGTGTGTGTGTTTGTGTGTGTGTGTGTTCAGACATGTGCACATGAGTGTAAGTCTGAATCTAGTATCCTTTCTATGTGTTTCCATGTGTGTATTCTGACCGTATTCATGGATCTTTGCAACCCTAACCATATGTCTGTTTGCTTCGTGTTTGTGTTTTGGGTATAAGAGCTATGGCTCTCTGACCCCCACCTCCCATGTCTCCTGGATGACATCAGCGGTGTGGGAGTGCTTGTGTAGGATTGTTGTACCTCACCTTCACCATTCCCACAGGCAGGGGCAGTGCTAGAAATTTTGGGCCCCCTAAACATTAATTATAATATTAAAATGTTCTCTGGGCCCCCCTGTCTGTGCCAGGCCCTTGGAATCATCCCTCCCCTCCCCTCGGGTTTTCACACCAAGTGGACTCCTCCTTAACCCAGCGAAATCAGGACACAATTTGGAAATAGACTGCATTTCTGGGGGAAAAAATACTAAATGTGGTTATGACTCATGTATCTTGCAGTTGAAAAGGGCATGGAACAAGTTGTAAACACTGATGTGGGTTATTGCGTGGCATTGTATGCTGCCCTCTACCTGCCTCTACAGTGGACTGGAGTTGGACATCAAAATGGTTGAAGACAGTGACATTACACACAGAATAGGAACAGAAATCCCTCAGTTCCTTAATTATTATTACTATTTCTTTTCTATTTCAAGCAGCCTGAAGAGTAATGGCCATTTCTGTGAGATTCAATGCGTCATTGGCAGAGAGTCCACATGACAAAATGGCTAAAATGAGATGCAGTGCCAACAGATATAAAGCCCTGATGAGGGAACAAGCATGTGGCTAGTTCACTATGAATCAGAGTCAGATTCATGCTCTCTTGGCCAAGGGTTAGAACGCACAAGGAATTTGTCTTACTACATGCTTTTTGCATACCTACAAGTTGCTGAATATAAAATGTAGAAGTTTAGAGAGTTCATACAGCTTTATTCTCTGTCAACAAATGCTTTTATTGTTAGTTTTGACTTTGGGGATTTAATAGCACATACTGTACTTCAATCAATCAGACTCTCTTTATTCAGGGCGAATTAGCATCATTAGCTGTGCTTGGCACTTAATGTTTTCTGAAGTGCATTACTTCATTATAAAGGCCTCAAGTGGACTGGAAGAGTTTATGGTTCACTGCGCAGTTTTATTGCACTCCGTGTGCGTGTCTCCCTCTCTGTGGTGAGAGCGTGGCTTCATAAACACAATTGCCTTTTCACACCAAACACAGGCGTTTCATTGAATGTGCGGCTGGACAGAATGAAAAGGATACCTCTATCGATCCAGCACTTATAGCACATTGAATCAACTGCAATTAGATGTTTCACATCAGGGCATCAGGGCAAATTCTGCCTTCACTGTGACATCACATGAAAGAGACCCACGCAGTATGAAATTATTCAGCTTACTGCCCAAAGCAAATGATGCCTGCCCAGGCTCACTAGGGAGACTGGTTGGGGTGAGAATTCCTCTGTTAAATAGATATCATGATCCACATGGATGCCTTTGTTAAAAATCTGTGCACCAATAGATACGCCACGCAATTGTTTATGTTTCCCAAGACCCAGAGTTACAGTGTTTTAGACAGTCACTGTATCACTGAATCATTGTAGTGTGGAAAAACAGCCTCGCTCATTTGAGGCAGCATGTATTCTTTGAAATAGACTATCCCATTTATTACAGGGAGGCTACACTGTATGCGTTAAATCAAAGACCTATCTGCTGTAACAATTAGCTTCCACTGTAATCAATGGAACTGGCTACATCAGACAAGGCAGCGCAGTGAACATTCTAAAAAAAAATCCCAGTCTTTTCTATGTCATTTTTACGTGACTTGACTCAACGCTTCCATAACGCATCCAGTGTAGCCCTAGGGTTATAATAATTAACAGTATATTCATCTCATCTTAGCTGAGGTGACATTTTTTTAAAGGTAACCTACAGTCCATGATTCAGAGCCTAATCTCTGAACTGTACAAACTTTCATGAAACCAAAAACTGAATCACAAATGGCAGAGATAAGTTACATTATGCAACGTACTTTGGTAATGTTTGTCATACTAGGAGAGATGCTCTCATGTGGAGCATTCATTTCATAACACCATAGTGAAATATGCCGAGGAAACCTGCCCATGCTGGACACTTGAGGAATAACCCATCCTCAAGCGATTTTCCAACATCATTACAGAAATGTAGTTAAAATATTTGAACTCAGTGTATTAAGAATGCATTCTGCTGCTCATGTGGTAGTGTACACCATGTTAGCCACATTAAGTATGCACTTTAAAGTGCATAAATGAATATAACAAGGGAATATGACAAGTCTGCTGTGCTATGTCCCAGAAGAAAAAATGTTTTTAAAGCACAGATACAGAATATTGATCACATCCACATCATTTGTGGGGGTGACAGGTGACTGTAATTGCTTCCCCTACAATTTCCAGTAATGCTCATCCAAACAGAGGCTTGCAACCTGAATCAGAACTGTTCACATCTATTCAACTGTGACATGAAACAGCTGTGGCTCATTCAGTCCCACCACCACCACCACCACCAACCCCAAACAAGCGGTGCCACCTGGATGATAGACACCCATTACCGAATTTCAGATATTCTCGATTTGCTTGCATAATGCGCTTCATTTTCTCCAAACACTCAACAAAGCACAAAAAGCATGCACACACACAAAGCATATATACAGGCGCGCACACACACACACACACATACACACACACACACACATACACACACACATAGAGAGAGCGTTGAACCATTTTACTCGATCAATCAAACACACACACACACACACATTCACACACGCATGCCGTCTTTGCTGAACCCTCCCTCTTCCATCTCCCCCGACACCCAAAAGTCCTCTTCCACATGTCTGAACCCCCTTCAACACGCCCAAACTCCCTTCCGCATGTCTGAAAGCCCTTCCGTCGCGGGGCTGCCTGGCTTTGTGCACTCCCCTGCGGTGTGAGTGCGGCTGCCCTGGAGCCCCGCTGCTGACTCACCGCCGCTCCTGTGACGCCGGTGTGGAGCCACAAGACGGCCTAATGCGATGAGCACTCATGAGTGACACCCAAGCCCATCGGGCCTGTTTCATTTCTATCCAGCACCCCGAAGCCCTGCTGCATGAAAACCACTCCAACCACTAATGGCACAGACACATGGTGATCTCAGCCAACATTGTCATATCCCCATTACGACTGTTTTAAGACGTTAAGTAGTGTTTTTTTCCACTGTAATTACATCTTTACATAAATGTTCATTAAACTATTTCCAGTGCATTCTCTCTATTGTGCTGGTTGGTTAATCAAGGGATATTCTGGCCTCTGTAAATGAGACAAAGAGTTAGGAGATTTTTTTTTTCATAATAAATTAGAATTAAATCAATTTGCTTCATAATGATGATGGTCTAGATAAATCACACTTTATTTCATGGAATGTGAGTTTTGAGAGGAGCCCAGCAAAAGCATTCGTGAAAAAAAAAGTCTTCAGTGGGCGTTTGAAGAAGACATCTCACACAGTAGCAACCTCTGCGGCGCAATGCAATCAAGTTTGATTATGATTACTCAGAGGTTCTTCCCTCTGTGCCCATTCTGGAGAACAGTGTGGCTCCTCATCTGCAGAGCTTTTCAGAGTGTGTGTCTGTGACATGTGCGCATGTTTGTGTGTGTGTGTGTGTGTGTGTGTATGACACAGAGAGAGAGAGAGAGAGAGAGAGAGAGAGGGCAAGATGGAGGGGGCACATTGTGGGTGTATGTTTGCATTTGGATGTGTGTGTCTGTTCAAGTGTTTCTATGCATATCCATGGTTATGTGGGTGTATAAGTGTGTGTGTGTGTGTGTGTGCATACGTGTGTTTTATGTGTGTGTCTCTGTCTGTCTGTGTGTGTGTGCATACGTGTGTTTTATGTGTGTGTCTCTGTCTGTCTGTGTGTGTGTGTGTGTGTGTGTGTGTGTGTGTGTGTGTGTGTGTGTGTGTGTGCACGCACAAGCATGGGTGTGTGTGTGTGTGTACATGGAAGAAACAGACCCAGCAGCTGCTCAGAGGATCAGGGGCACGGCACCGGAGCACACCAGGGTGCAACTCCCACAGGTTAAATCACATGTAATTACAAAGAGCTGCTCACCCAAGGGAAAGCTGGCACTAGGAAAGACAAGGGTGGGGGTTGTTTGGGGGGGGTAGAGGGAAAAAGAGAGGTCAAGACAAACAAAGTGATGTCCCGACAGAGTAAGCATAGAGGGAATGGAAGAGAGAGTGAAAGGGAGAGAGAGCGGAGAGAGAGAGCGAGAGAAAGGCTAGGGGAAGGGCTGGGTGAAACAGGGGCAGCTGCACCACTACTGGGACAGACTGAGTGCGTCTGGAGGGATGAATTGGCGACTGAATAGTGGGCCACCCCATCGCCTCCTCTGATTCACCCAGGGGGCCCCCAGGCACTCGGAACGTACCTAATTTATCTGTTTCCTGCGAGTCCCTGCCTGACCTCCATCTAGGTATTGTGATGCCGGCACAGCGCACTCCTCCACATTCTGCCTCCCTCCCCTGCCTCCCTCCCTCGCCTTGTTTGTGTCACTCCAGTTCAGCCACAGAGAGATGTGGAGGAGCATCCACTTCATATAATTGATATGAAAAGACAGGCTTTTCATCAGTGTCACTTTGAAGGTCTATCAGTAAAGATGCCCAAGGTCTTCATTTATACCTTTTCCCTCAGAGTTAGTGTGGGTTTTGGAGTTGATACCTGCAAGCGCCCATACATATTGTTCTGTATGGTCTCTCTCTGTTTGTGTTTGTGTGTGTGTGTGTGTGTGTGTCAGAGAGAGAGAGAAAGAGAGAGAGAGAGGGGTGGGGGGACGATATGGCGGAGTGTGTATGTGTGTTTGTGTGTGTATGTGTGTATGTGGGTGTGTACGTGTGTATGTGTTTCCTTTTCTTATGTTGCCTCACCCGTTGGACAGGGTTTTCTCACAATTGGTTTTCCAGGGTGTTTTTGCTCCAACCGCGGCACCTCAAAGAATCAAAAAAAGAGGCCGAACCAATCGAGCAGCTAATTGGTGCAATTAGCTAAATGGGGTGGGCTCAGGTGGAATAGAGCCCCTGACATTTGCTACTATTTCACACTGGAAATGGTGGAAGACAGCCATGTTGCCTCCAGTGCCCAGGACCCTGAACATGAGAATATGGGTGGTGGGCTGCGGTTTTTTAATATGTTGATATTGCCTGTGGGGGTCCCAAGGCTGCTGATTGTGGGGTGGGTGTTTGGGTGGGGCAAAAGGGCCATTTCACATATTGAAAAGCGCCCCACCGCTGTAGTCAGGAGGTGATTTATACCTCATATGAGCCTTGACTAGCCAACAGTGGATCGCTTTTATTATTAGAGCTGCTACTGATGTTGATGGTCTTGGCGGTGGTGGTGGTGGTTGTGGTTGTGGCTGATGGTGATGGAGGTGGTGGTGAGGGTCGCTGTTGTGTAGAGAGACTTGTACTGGTTATGCTGGTTTTCCTCCCCGCAGTGATGTAGCACCACTAGGTTTCTCATTTATAGAGATACTTTACCATTAATGACTCTATAAACCTGGCTAAGATTGCTCGCATTCACTTGGCACTGGCACTGGGATCACAATCATGATTCTAAATACAGACCGAGCTCCACTATTGACATACTGTGGAACAGTTCTTATAGATTTGCAGGATTTACTGACCACTGTGCCCATAAATCCCCCTTTATTCTCCTACTGCTTAGTCCAAACACTTTATGACGGATACTGCTTACTGTTTACTGGGCCTTTGGATCACTACAGATGACTTATGGCAGGACCTCTCAGCTTCAGTATCTCTCAATATGATAACTGTCCCCTCAGGCCCCGGCACACCCTGTCTGTCAACTATGGTTTTGTGGATTTTCTGCCTCAGCATCAAATGTAGATATGTAGCAGATAGTTCCACAAAAAAGGTTTCATTTGTTTGTTTTACTCAGAAGCAGACATATGGATTTGTTTTTCTCTCGTGACTGACAGCTGTCTGGCTGGATTTGTCTGTGTCTGTCCAGCGTCATGTTGGTTGATCCACTGCTATATAAATACATATACATACAATATATATATATATATATATACACATTGTGTTGCGTAAACAAACTAACTTTGTATTGGAAATTGTACTGGGTTGTAAAACAACATAAAATACAAAATAATGTTTACAATCATGTGATCCCATGACTTATCAGGAAGTATGGAGACAATTTGAGAACACCGAGTTGTACTACAATATTCTTTACTGACTACTTTACTATTAGTCTCAATCTCAGATTGTATGTGTGGAACACATGGAAAAGGATATTTTTAAATATCAGCTTAAGAGAGAGAGAACTTTTATTATGGCTTTTATTCAGAGAGTTGCATGTATAGTATCTTGCTGTACATGCCACTTTAGGAGTGCTGTATTGGAAATCAGTGAGGGGGCCTGTTTCAGGGTGCTGTCAAGTCCCGTTTTGCACAAGTGAAATAAACACATTGATCCTGTGCTTTCTGTGCCAGTGCACAGGCCGATAGTTCCAGGTCAGCCCAAATGTGCTGAAAGGGGATTATGGGTTGCTAGTGCCCGAGGCACCGGTTTAGCCAAACGGACCTGACAGTGATGACCGTGGATGTTTATTTGCGAAGCGCGATCCTGCACAACCCTCACCTCTGCATCCCTGGCTCCCAATCAGTTAAAAGCCAATCGAAGTGACCACTGCCACATTTGACAGCAAACATGCTGAAAATAGTTGCCCTCCGGTAACTGTTGCCAATGATGTGCCCACAAAAAAACAACAACAGAAAAAGTAGCGCATGGCAACTCGTCAGAAGAATTTCGGGGAATTTCGGGCCGCTGTTATTGACCCAGTAGCACACTTTTTCTTTTCTTATTATTGCAATCCAGCTGTTATGCAATCAGGAAATGCACGTGCAGTGTTTTTGTTGTGCTTGAAGGTGGCAGCGAGCAGGGCTGCTTATGCAACTGGCAGCCACTGCACATGCTCAGCTCGGTTTTATTGAGCTGCCCTCGGGCGCGAGCTGTCATTACCATGGACACGAAGCAGCTAGCACTGCTAATTAGCATCTATTCATGGGCTAGTTCATCAGTGCTTATGTCAGGGCAGACTGCTTGTTTTGAAATCCCTCACCATAATAATTAATTTGTCACCTCTGGATCCCACTCTTCCAGTATGATTTGATGGTAGAACTGTGTATAAAATCCTCAGTGTTTAATAAACTTGATGGGATTTCTGTCAATCTATGTCATCATATATCTCAGCCTTTATTTTTTTTTACTTTAGGCCAACAGACAGCGGATTATCCTGGAGGATAATAGGATAATAGTGTTCAGTATGAAGTGAGATGAAACTACCTGTCTTTTATATGAGAATACTTTTTCAAATCAAAACTAACAATCAAAAAATCCATATCGGATGACCTCTGTGGTAGCCCGAGGACAGATGACTTGAATTGGCCATATCGCACTCTTCAAGCATCATCTGGTGAAACAATGTCTCACCATAGTGTGGAGAACACACGTGGTACTGTAAACATTCCATGGCAGGAATGCTTGACTGACCGCACGTTAGCCTGCTAATCTGACCCTTTTCAAAGACTCTGCGCCACACCTGTCGTCACGCAGCTGCCCGTGTCCGTTTGTGACTCAGCCCACGGTCTTGAGAGGTTTGTCTGTTTTGTCTGCATGCAATCCTGACAGAGCACCATCTGTCCAGTCGTACATTCATGGCATGGGTGTCAAATGTCTCCCTAGAAGATTATCTGAACAGTTTTTAGAGAAAATGGTTAATTCTGACATTATTCATTTTTTGAACGAATTGAATTTAGAATTTATTTAATAATGAATTTCATTTCGTTTTTCAATTCAGCTTTCCTCCCATATATGAGACACAACAGAGAAGTCAGAAGTGCTAGTATAATGAAAGTGTAGGCCTATGTGAGAGGAATGCTAACATGCTTATTGGAAGTAACTAATCCCTGTGTAGAGTGAGAGGGTCAGTGGGGACCTCCTGCCACTCCACCAGCGACATCTGGGAGTCAATTTGGTCAAGAGCAGTGTGCAGAAATATTAACCAGCCAGCTAGAGAGCCCACAAATTATTTACCATTTACAGCATAATTAAGTGAACTCAACACGGGTCTGGAAACTGTGATACAGAGAGGAAGTGTAACTGGAGTATTCAGGTGGCTTCGTGGGCGTGTGTGTGTGTGTGTGTGTGTGTGTGTGTGTGTGTGTGTGTGTGTACATTTGTTTTGCTCTACCTGTTTCAGGGATGAAGTACTTTTTGACTGACTCACTTATATACTGTATCAGCTGGCTGCTAGAGATGTTATGTGCAGTCTAGATCTGTTCAAGGATATCAATCTGTGAAGAGGATACATGACTGGACACATGTTAACCTACTGTCTTAATAATGCATGTCATTTTACAGATTATTTATTTATTTATCTATTTTTAGTTAACATTGCCAGATTAATAATTGATGGATTTTTAGCAGCCTCTCATCTTGTCTAAAAGTAAAAGACTAGTGTTAGATGACAAGACAAACTGCTTCGCCATACATCAATCTCCCTCGTAAAGCCCCCTGGGGGTGGTTCAGGGTCAGACACCTGCCAAGGTTCATCCAAGTAACTCAGTTATGTTAGTGCCAGCCTGCACAACGCGACCAGTCATCCCTGTCCTGACGCACAGGCACCCGATCGCCGCGTCTCACTGTCAGGACCTCCTGGAGTCCTGAATGCACAGGGTCAGTAGTTTACGATGACAGACATGAAACTCTTACAATGGCTGTGCTTTGTTATGCATTGGCAAAAGCATGCGCATGTTACTTCAGAAAGGTTGTGCCTGTTTGATATTTTGAAGGCCATAAAATTGCTAAGTAAATGCAAAAATGCGCAGAATATTGTTGCTTCTTTGAGTGTTATTAGAAAGGAAGCTTAAGAGATGCTCCTTTGCCTGTTTGACTCTGTGTGGCTGACTTGTGCAGATAAATGGTTGGATGCTTTAGCTTCCTCCAGTCCACCCTTGCCCTTCTGTGATAACAGACAACAATGAAAGGCGACATGTTATTGTATCACAGACAAGGGTAGTTGTAGCTTGCTAGCATACAGGAGCACACTTACACGGACACACATACATGTGTGTACATGCATGTGTGTGTGTGTGTGTGCGCTCTGTATGTAGATGGGGTCTATGTGCCCGCTACATACGTCAGCTGCTTTTGTGTTCCAGGGGCCATATGCTTCCATTGTCAGAATGCTTATGTGTGGAGCAGATTTTCTGTCCATTTCCAAAATTGACGAACACGCCCTTTACTGTAGGCTCAACAAGGCAATAAATGGACGCTCTTTGATTGACTCTGGGCTCTTTTGTCAGCATCAGTCTAATCTAATTATTTAATTCTTTATTCAACTTTAAATTTAATCAATTATTCAGCTTTAAAAAAACCTTCAGGAAATCAGGAATATATATCTATTTCATTTTTTTCCATATCAACTTTCATGTTTCATGAATAGTCCATACTTTTCACACTGTCCCTGGCGGTAATTTGGCTGGGCTGTATCATTCATTTGCCCTGTATGCTGACAAATATTCTTTATGACTGATGCTGTCCCTGCCAACAAACACGACCAAAATTCAAAGCGCTGACAAGTTGAACTCCATCCCCATTTTCTAAGGCCTGCTCTCCAGCGGTCATTGTTATTGATCACCCTCCATAAATGTGGTGCATTATGTCCACCTTGGGCTGCTTCACATCCCCCCTGGGACTCGGGTGAGAACTGCTGCGCCCATCCATCCCCATAGTGACTTGGCAAAGTTGATAAGGTAGTACAAAAGGGCCTGGGCAATATGACTTGGCATGACGCCATAAAATATGGCCTCTCCTTTGTTGACCGGGTGGCGCAGGTGACCAAAACCCAAGGGTATTTGATTAGGCACCTGCATTCACTTTCTAGGAAAAACTTTAATTGAGCATGTCCATGTCTTTATTTCTTTGTTTTCTTTTCCTAGTACAACTACATCTAATAGACAAAACTGTCCCTTCACATTGTCCTCCACTAAATAGCAAATTACATGCTACATTATATGCCCCTCTGACCAAAAGATTATTGAGCAAGAGAACATTTTGTTACCATAATTTGTTTACATTTTTGAGTTTACAGTGTTGTTGATGTTTTTACTTCAGCATAAGTAGTCATAATACTGACACACAATTAAAAACAGTCAATAAAAATAAGCGAGATGTCTTTCTGTTTCATCTGGGATTCAGCCACTAATGTTGGTATCCTTACTGTGTGGTATAGTCTTAGAATAAATGTTATAGCCATTTAAAATTCAGAGTTGATTTCTGAATATTAGGCTACTGACCTTGTGTGTGAGCGTGAAAGACATGATTCACAGACAATACACAGCCTCAGTTACATCTGCTGTTTATATTTCAGCAAGGCTAGTAATCAGAGCTTACACTAAAGTGCTTTCTCTTTGAGAGGATTCAGTCCATTAATGTTGCTGTCAGTTTGAGATTTTAAGTTCCCTGGGATTTGAAGGTTTTTGAAGTTTCATTACAGTCCCTCAGAATGAATGGATGTTTTACACACTTCTCTCTCTCTCTCTCTCTCTCTCTCTCTTTCACTGTCCTTTAGGTCTTGAATCTTTTCCTGGCCTTGCTGCTCAGCTCGTTTAGTGCTGACAACCTGTCAGCCCCCGACGAGGACGGCGAGATGAACAACCTGCAGATCGCCATCGCCCGCATCCAGCGCGGCATCGGCTGGCTCCGCCGCGCCATCTGCGACTTCTTCAACGGCAACTTCAAGCGCCGGCGGCAGAAGGCCAAGGAGGCCAAAGCCATGCTCAAGCTCAAGCGCCTCAGCCAGCAGGCGCAGTGCCGCGCCGAGGGAAACGGAGCCGCCGCCGCCACCGTCATCGGCCGCCACGGCGAACGCTACGCCTCCACGGTGAGCGGCGGCACAGGGGCCGGCGACGCCGACAGCTACATGACCAACCCCAACCTGACCATCAGTGTGCCCATTGCGCCGGGCGAGTCAGACGTGGACTTCCCCGAGGAGGAAGAGGAAGACGACGAGCAGAGCGAGAGCTCGGAGGAAGAGGAGGAGGACATGAAGCAGGCAAGTGAAGAGGTGTATGTGTATGAGGCAGTCAGCTCTCTAAGTAAGGTCAGGTGGAGGATTCCTGTGTTCTCCATTAGCCAGATATCTCAATTACATTACGGCTCTCAGGATTACTTTTCATTTGTTGAGCATCAGAAATATCTTGGGCTGAACTCAAGTTAGCCTTTGGCAGCTACTGTATGTTGTTAGCCTTCTGATGTTGGGTGCATTAGAGATATAATGATAAAGTGATGGAAGGAGGAGAAGGAGGAAAACAGACAGGAAAAAGATGGAGATGGAGAAGTGCATTTATTTGAAAGGTCTGACTCATTTGATTCACGTGGCCGAGGCAGATTCTGTACAGATTTCTGCTATATTCCCATTTCTACCTTTTCATCTCTGTCTGCCAACAGACATGAAAACATTCAAATAAGAAGAGAGGAGGAACTGAGTCTGAGTTTATCTACTGGTTCCAGGTTTCATTACACTATCATTTATTTCATGTGAAAAGCCATCAGAAAATGTATCAGAGGTTCAAAGTTAAGAAAGCTGCCTCGTCACAGCATGGATGAATGAAAGAATAGGCTATGTGAGTTTCCTCAGTGTTTCATGAATGTGTTCTCACATGTGTCAGAACGCACATGAATGTACATGTTTGTAAAATCACCAAATCACAAGTGTCCACATCAGTCAGGCTACGATGCCACTAATCTTCGCAGCTGGATGAAATCAAATTTGATTCCAGCACAAAGAAAGCCTCTCAAAATAACCATAATTAGTATGCTTTGGCCACAGAACACCAAACGTCAGCTGCTTTTGTGTCGCATCCCGGGGCCATACGTGTCCATTGTCAGAATGCATACGTGTGGAGCAGATTTCCTGTCCATTTCCCTAAAAGACAAACGAGCCCTTCGCTGTAGGCTCAACAAGGCAGTAAATGGACGCTCTTTGATTGACTTTGGGCTCTTTTGTCAGCATGTTCTCCCTGGCTTTGTCAGATAATAGACTGCTTGTGAAATAGGATCGCTGCTCTTTGTTGTCTGTGTTAACATAGTTACCTTGATTACATCTGAGAGACAAAAGGGGAGGCATGGACCTGCCATATTATCCTCCCAAACCTCTCATCACAAAGCACGCGACTCCATGGAGGATTCCGAGAAAATTATCACATTTCATTTGTGATTTGGAAAGTGAACGTTCAAATAGTTATTGACAAGTATACTGTGCATACTGTTTTATTACAGTTGACTACAGTATGGAGAGCTATTTTGTTGGAGTAATATTTAGACATACTGTAGGCTGTTCTGTGTGTTCTGTGTTAAGTGTACACATACGCAGATGAGTGACATGACAGTTGTTCAGCATGTTTATTGAACATCCACTTATGTCTGGCTGGATGGGAAGGTTAGGAAATGCCCATTAGGGTTTCAGGCCCCTGGAGTGAAGTCTCTCTCTGTCGCCACACCACTGTAAGTTGCTTGAACTCCCTTATTCAGTATAACAGAATGTGACATTTTTAAGCCACCAAGAAGCCAGAGATCTTTTGCCTCTGCACAGATCTGTGGTGAAGTGGTGTCTGTCTCTCTCTCTCTCTCTCTCTTTTTCTCTCTCTCTCTGTCTTTCTTTCTCTCTCCCTCTCTCTCTCCCTCACTTGTACTGGCTCTCTTCACTCACTCAGTTTCTCCGTCTCTTTCTCAGTGGAGGGCTCTCTCCACCCCCGGCCAGAGAGGCTAATAACTGGCTATCAGGCAGGCTGGAGCTTTCTCTCCACATGAATTGAAATGCCGTACACCCACACAGAAAGGCTATTTTCTTCCCTGTTTTTTTTTCTCCCTTGCTTTCTCCACAGCCTTTTTCGCTTGGAGCTCCCCCCACCAACCCACCCCACAAACACACACACACACACACACACACCACCCCTCTACCCCAAAATGGATGTCATGTCCAAATCTACCCCAAACAAAGATTTATTTGACCATTCTTGCAACAGAATTTCCCTCATCTCACATCTCTGCATTTCCTGCAATTTCTAATGGAGAATTAGCTCCTCAAGGCTGCAATGTAGCTGCCAGCCTTGCAGCCCTGTTATAAATCGCTCTCTATTTTCCCCTAAATCCTCTGCGAAAGGTTATGTGTCTTCTCTGAATTCAGGTAAGTCTGTCACGGGGCAGAAAATACAGCAGAATGCAAAACACAAAGCAAAGAAATTCAAACGAACAAGACAGATCCTTTAAAAGAGATGGCAGCCTGGCACTCATCTGGTATCGTGACTTCCAGCCATCACACAAGCAAGGATTTGGGAGGTCCTGGCTCCCCGCGGACCATCTCAGAGTGTCTGCCTGCCTGTCAGAGTGGGACTGTGGGCTGTGTCTGTGGCGTCTGTGGCCGTGAGGGGATGTAGGGGAGGACACGTCTCCTCATGTAAGATCCCCATGTGGCCTCATTGTGCAACGGGACGGCCCCTTAGAGGGCCTCCCCTTTTTTTATAATTGTCACGTTGGGGTGGAAGAGCCACTGTGTGCACAGCAACATAACAAAACAAAGTAGGCAAGAGTCCTGATCTGCTAATCTTATACTAGGTTACTGCCTCAGTGACACACACACACACACACAAACATACATTTACATTTAAATACAGACACACACACACAAACACAGACACAACCACACACACACACACACAGGGATAATGGGGTTATACCTAGCAACATGTAAACACACTTATATATGCCTCTTTAGCAGAGAGGGTCATTGTCCCTCTTTTAAGCTTAGGTTTTAAAAACACACCCTAAAGTGGCAGATCTCTTTCTACTGCAACATTTGCTGTCATGTTACCACGAGTTTCTGCCTGTTAGACTATACAAATCAAATGTGTACTTGGTACAAAAGTCACAAACAAGTGTATATAATGTTACTTGAAATAACACACAGCAGATTCTGTGTAACCAAGGTTATCTTACAGTACCTTTCTCATTTTAAGGGTGTGGATTTAGGGATGTTATTTGTTGTTCCCGTCTGTGATAAGTCGAGTTTTGAGGGGTGTATGACATTTGTTCCCCTCCTTTAATCAGTCAATACACCTGGTCAGCCTCCTCTCATTTTCCCTTTTATCTTTTCATGTACCTGCTGTCCACCTCCCTCTACTGCTCTCGCTCTCTTTCTCTCTCTCTCTCTCGTGCTCCCTCTTTTATCTTCCGCTGCACCTGTCCCTTCCTTCTCTCTCTCTCTCTTAGTTCTTTCATCATTCTGTGTATCTGTGCCCCCCCTCCTGTGGTGTCAGCCCGGTATCCCTGTGAAGCCCGCTAGTGTGCAAAATGCTACAAACTATTTAAACAGCTGTACATCTGTTTCCGGCGCCAGACCTCTCCCTCTCTCTTTCACTCTCTCTCTCACACTCTCTCTCACACTCTCTCTCTCTCTCTCTGGAGAGTGCCATAACCGACCGAACACCTGAGACAGAGCCACGGACTGGCTCCCCTCCTGGATGCATCTGAGACCACAGGCGCCAGTTTGCAGTTTGTTATTTAACACACAACATATGTCAAGACTGAGCATATGTGACAACACTTTATGGGCCCCATATAACCCAAGGTCACTTGGGCAGAGCAGGAAAACCACCCCCTGCTGTTTGGGCACACATCTCTAACACTTTCATATAACAGAGATTAACGGTCTTCTGTTTGAGATTGAGGCAAAAGTTAATAAGTGCTCGGATGCTTCCGACCTAAAATAGGCCTGACTTCCAACTCTGATGTGTTTTCAGCTTTGTGTGTGTGTGTGTGTCTGTGTGTCTGTGTGTTTGTGCGTGTGAGATGGGCGGTGAGGGTTGGGCCTGTGCTCGGTTTGGTGGAGCCCACTGAAGCAGACAGCCTTATCCTTTTCACAACACCTTAATGTCAAAGCCTGGCCGCTGGGCGAAGGAGCCGTGGCGCTCGCTGTATCGCACCTGAACTAAATCTGCCGAGCCGAGCAGAGCGGAGCGGGGGAGGATAGGAGAGAAGAGGAGAGGAGAGGAGAGGAAAGGAGAGACATGCAGATGAGATTGCCCCCCTGTGCACTCTCTCCTCCTCTCCAAGCAACAGGCCCAAACTCCACAGCTGGACGTGCTAATACCTCAGACTGGGCGTGCATCCTCTAAATTGGGCCTCCAGTTTTTATGCTTCAATACATCTGCCATTATATTGGTAATAGTGCTGCCTTGCTATAGAGATTGCACCCTCTTTACACATGAAACAACGCCGGTAAGCTGTTCACAGCTCACATGTGATTTGATGCGGAGGATTGGCTCCCATGTTTATGTTAATGGTTCGACATGTCTGTAGACGGCGGATGGGGGGATGATTGAAACCACCCTTAAGCTTTATGGATAACTCCGCTCCATCCTCGGAGTCTTGTCATACGCAGATCTGTCACTTCCCAACTAGCATGCAGATCTGTCACCCCCCTATCCCCCCATCCCCCAACGCAAATGAGAGGTTGCGAACACAGCCATGAATCACTGCTGGTCCCCCCCGAGCGTTGTGTGCACAGCGCTGAGTGATAGAGCTCCCTCACGCTTGCTCTAATGCGATATTGAACAGTGCCTTGTTTGCATTACTGTCTTCTTGCTGAAGGAAAGAAGGGGGACCGTATGGGGATGGGGGGGACGTGTGTGTTTTGCGTGGCAGGCGGCCCCTGGGCATCCGGTTCCCGGTGGCCCTTGGAAGCAGCTGGGTCATCATCCTGCAGTTGGGTAACGTCTTCAGTGCAGCGAGAGAGAGTCAGTCGCTCATTCTGCTTCAGGTCCTCTCAGAACAGCTGAGCGCATTCATGGAAACTGGCAGCCAAGTTGTTGTTTTTTTTTTGCTCCTGTGAACTATTCAATTACCCCTCTGTGCATGGACACCGTTTGAATGATTTGCAAATCAGAGTAGGACAGATTAAATTAAGACAGGCAAACAAGACTGTTATTCTTTCCTTGTACTGTAGATCTAATTGTTTTCACTCTGCCTTATATTAACTTAATCATGTTTTTATCATCTTATCCATCATGTTTAGCGGAGGATTTACTATTGAACAAAAGTAACAGACCGTATTCATGCACAATTTGGGGGGTGGGGGGGGGCAGATCTGCATGCTAGTTGGGAGTTTTTACATTTTACTCTGTCATATAGTGTTATGAAACACATACTTCCTAAGATATATGGACATAGTTAAATATTGTTCAATGTAACAGCATGTAAATGGGTGGGGAAAATATGCAATATATGTGATACATTAAAACTGTATAAAATCCGTTCTAATCCCAATTAAAAATTGTCAGTTTAATCCACCGCAGTATGTAATGATAGACGTTCGGACTGGCATGAGAAATACATCTCTTTTTGGATTATGGCCAGCAAATACTGCTGGTCCTCTGGAATCACCTAGAATAATACAGCCCATGGGCATGTTGAAGTTGTGAACAGACCGACCGTACTAATAAATTCATGTCATTTAAGGGAGAGACCTCTGATGAGTCACACACCAGCTGGGCTTATCTCGTTAACAGGAGCCCTGAGGTGAGATCCAGCAGAGGGAGGCACTCTGCCCTCGCTGCCCTGCCCTCCACACAATCTGCCCGCATGCTGACCACTGATCAGGCAAAGTCAGGGCAGAGGCAGCCCTGGAGCACCCAAACCCCGTCATCTTACCCGCCAGCACAATCAGGCCTCTATAAAAAGGGTCACTGAACACTGCTATGACACCTGGAATTACTGTTGCGGTTGTGAAGACAGAGATTCCGTTTGGAAATGATAGAAAAAAATTGAGATATTCCTTCTGGGGAAATAAAAATCTAAAAGCAGGGAAGAGATGGCAGCCAGTGTTCTTTTCCTCTTTGTTTAGAGTGTCAGTGCTCTGAATGCTACCATATATAAACATTGTTGCACCTCTAATTGTATCACTTAGCAAGTATGTGTTAAAAACATAAACCTTTGTGGGCTGTTGACAGTCAGGCAGGCAGTGTTTCACAAGAGGGGCAGCCCAAGTTCAACAGTCAGGCCAATGACACAATGTGATGCAGTTAAGCTCAGAGCCATGAGCACCACAAGCGTCCCTACTAGAAAAGAGCTCAGGCTATTAAACAAACAAATGGAAAACAAGTTTGTGTCATACACTGAGCGCGGACTGACTGGAAACATGCCTACTTTATTTTGAGCAAACGTATTAGATAGCCTTGCAAAGGCCATAAATAACTGGATCACTTTCCAGTGTGATTTGATTATGACCTATTGACAGAGGATAAGAATGGTGATTAGATTTACATTGACTTGCAGCAGCGCTTCAGAGAATCCGCTGTCTTGCTGGGTAGCGCACTCCCTGAGGTGAGCTGGTTTCCCTCTGATGTGTGTTGAGGCATCTGTGTTAACTGACAGGTGATTCCTTGACAAATTTCTGCCAGGTCAAGGTGGATTTAACACAAGCAGAGGGATTTTGTTTTTCATGAGCCTCAGAGACTGTATCAGCTGAGGCCATTTTTTTATTTGCCGTTCTCCTTTGAAATCTCCTACAGTGCACTGCTAAACCCGAAAACAACCCCCCAACCCCACCCCACCACACGCACACACGTACACACACACACACACACACACATACACGCACATACCTCCCTCCATCCCAAACTAAGTGCGTGTAGCCTTAGGCTCCACAAGGCAAATCGCCTGCCCGGTGGCCTTCCCAACAATACATGTGGCTCAGGGGCTCCGATTTCATGGCGTTTGGATGGCAAATGCCGTTTTGTGCCACCATCCTCGCGGGAGTGCTATAAATAGACCTTTTGTGGTGGTCAGCGGCCACGGAATGTGCAACTCTACCAGGCTTCGGGCAGGGATTCCTCACATGTTCGCCCTGCCAACAAGTATGGCCCATAAAATGCAGAGACAGTGTGTGTATGTGCGTGTGTGTGTATGTGAAGGGACAGATTCGTGCAAGATGGCTTCACAGACGCTAATGGGCCGTCAGAATCCTGACATACAGGCCAGGACGCCCCTGCAGCGGGGCCATGGCAGAACCAGGGGGACGTCTGTCTGTCTGTGAATATTTTGCAAAGGATGCCTGACGGTTTTTACAAACCGTGCGATGATAAAGTACAGCACACCTCCTGTGTTGTCCTATTAAAGTGTCACTCCCTCGCCTCACACTAATGTATATAATACATTCTTTAATAAATGCTGTTTGTTTGTCGTTCCTGTTTGGCAAGAGCGGTTGAAAAATGATCCTTCCTCTCTCAGAAGTCCTGTGCTGCATGCGCGTGTAACTGGAGTAAAGGTTGTGTGTGCAGTGGAGGGCCCTTGTTTATTGTGTGTGTAGAATGGTGGCAGGGTGGAGGTGCAGATGGACAGGTGAGAGCTGAGAAGGAGTGGGGTTCACACACACACTCACACACACACACATTGCCCACACATTCAGCAGCATGCTGTGGGACAGTGGCCCTGGGGGGGATGAATGAGATGGGAGAGAGAGCGAGAGAGAGGACATGCCCACACTGAGATGGTATTCAGCGAGCACAGCAGGTCTTCTTACACCCCAGACAGGACAGCTCGCTGTTGCTGGGATCTCAGACAGGTGGGAATGGAAAGGTGACACTTGGGATTATAGTTTTCATTTTGGTTTGGACAGAGCTTCTTGAATAGCGTGCCCTTAGGCTTCTCAGGCATCTTTCAAACAGATGATGAGTTCTTGGACATCTCATCCTCACCAAATGTGTTTATATGTCTCATTTCAAAGAGAAACTCAAAGGGAATTGATCATTGGATATCTTTGTCAATCCAAGTCATTGCTTTCACACTGCAATAGTATATTTGCCTACTGCCATCCAGTCTGATCCATACTAACCATGATGAGCGACGTTAAATCACCAGCATATTTAAGACTACGTTATGAGAGTATCGCAAAATGAAACTGGATGTTGAAGTTTATATCTTCCTAATTCCCTAATCTAATTCTGTTAAATTGAGTCATACTTTGCTGGACCTCAGGTTCTGTCTCTCCTCATGGTAGATCGTCATTGCCACTCTGCATTTACCTGACCGTTTGCAAACCCGAGACACAGCAGCCCCACGTCAGGACAGCTCACATCATTTAAAAAAAAAGTCACCATTCTTGTATTAGTCCCACATACTGCCAAATGCACATATACTGCATTGCCAAATTTCCTTGAGCTTTTTAGGGCTGCTAGGCCTCTATTGGTTATTTTTACCCACTTAAAACAAAACGTGGATGAAGGAATGTACATTTGTGTCTGTATCCTCAAGAGAAGCAGACTGGCCACAGCGAGGGGTGTCTAGAGTCGACACGGGGCAGCACTGAGGTCTGTGGCATTTGTCACTATAAAATGCTGTCATGGCATTGGCTTTCTATCATTCGTTTGAGGCCTAGGAACGGATCTGTCACCCTGAAGGTCTTCCAGGCCTTTGAGCCTGTGTATGAGTATCCATGTGTGTGTATGTATGTGTGTGTGTGTGTATGTGTGTGTGTGTGTGCGTGCGTGCGTGCATGTTTGCACCCGTAAGAGTGTCTTTGTGTACATTCACCAAGGGGCATTAGGTTTCACAGGATATCCACATCACAGTCTGAAAGGCTTCGGCATCCTCTCAGGACCTTTCACTGTGATGCCTCACTCAGACAGGTGATGGACATGAGTGTAGTGTAGTGAAAAACAGCAAGCAGGAGCTTCTCAGAAAGGTTCACCCCATGTGTCCCTCACAACACAGACTGACGCTCGCACACTGACACTGACCCGCTAACACTATGGGAAGAGGAGCAATTGGCTTCCAGTCTCATACACAGAATTGATAAATACATGCAGATAGGACATTTATGGATTTAGAATATTTTACAGATGAATACATGCGACACGTATTTAGGTGAGATGCCTAGTTTTCTGTTGTGAACATTTTTAGCAAACAAATCTGCCCAGAGATAGAAGGTTGAGACAGTTAAAGCCTGGAGTGCCAGTGCAGACCACTTACTTGCCATTTGGTTTGCTTTTCACTCTCTCTGCAGAAGGATGACATCAGCCTATCAGAGGGTAGCACAGTGGACCTGCGGAAGCCAGGGGAGGAGGAGGATGAGTACTCAGAGATGGCCGAAGAGGCCATGGACCCTGACAACTGCTTCCCTGATGGTACGCTTAGGAAAAGGGCAAAAAAATAAAAACATACTTTTTCTTATATGCATAATTTTTTTATTGTTATTAGTCCATAGTAATTGTGTGATTTAAGTAATCTGGTAACTGAAAGAAGAAATCATAAAACAATTAAATAATCATTGCAAACACAATGGATATTTAATTTTACAATAAGTACAGTTTATGCAGATGTATAACTTGTGGTAAATAATTTTTTTAGTCTAACCTGAACAAACAGAAACAATCATCCTTAAAACAAAATATAAAAGAACATGGACCTTTCACCACATAAATGTATATTAATGTCCTAAATATTTTAGATAAGACCTGTTATTGAAAAATAAAAATGAAGAAACTGCTTTGCACAACTCAGATTTATATAGTTCATTGTTGAGATCTATGAGCTTACATTTCCAGCCTCTGTACACTGCCCTTATTGTTTGCTTGGGACTCCAAGGGAAGGCAATTTAATATAAAACATTAAACAATTAACTGACATTTGAAAGGGCAATGGGGCATTAAATTGAATGTCCTGTGTCAGCAAACATTTGAAAAAGCATGTCAGGGACGAAATGGGCCTTGTTAATGTGATGATGACTTACTCTCTATATTCAATTTTGTAGAACTAATCGACCCCCCAATCGAAGTCGAGGTACACAAACATGCTGACCCAATCAAAGACTTCCATTAAAACAGGAAGTGATAATCCACTTTCATATGGAAATTGACAGGCCTGTTGGGCTGTTATGTGTAAGACATGGTCAAAATGATGTAAAGCCTGGTGCCTTTTCGGAATATTTCTTTTTTTAAGGGACATTTACTGGTGTTTATTTGTTTTCATGAAGTACCTTTATTTATATGGTTTGAATATCATCTAATTAGAATAACAATATATCGCCCACTCACAAATGTACTGGACCAAGCTTTAAGAACACTACAGTGTCAGGTTTCAGCCACAAAAGCTCCTGTAGATTAACTCCTATTATATTAAGCTCTTCTCAGGCAAACAAAGAGCAAATATGATTTGCCCATCATCTGATCCGGAGAGTGTCTATCTATTAGCTGAGTATGGAGCAGGGCTCTTCTAAAGCAGCCAGCGTTTCCTGGAAGATGGCAGGGATAGATGGCGCGCTGCATGCGGCTTCAGCCTTTGTTGGTCATGCCCTGTAGGCCAGCTGTGTCTACACTATTGTGATGCATTACAGGGGTGTGAGTCAGAGTGTCAGCACGTGTTTCTCAGCCCCAGAGTAAATGGATTTAAGGGAAATGGGTGTGAAAGAGTGCGTTTCCTATAACGACTCGCTGCTCACACAAGGACAGAACCAGAACAGAGAGTCAAACCCCAACACAGAGCCCTTTACCCACACCTCAGTACATAAATGTCCAAACAATTGTCTTCAAAGACGTGTAATGTATGGAAATCTCTTGGACACATGTGTCTGTTGTGGTATAAGGGCCCTTGCTCTTAGTAGCAATGTGCTCAGTCATATATTTGACCCTCAGCGACAAGAGAGAAGTGATAGGAGGTGAGGTCATGGAAAAAAGCCTCTTAGTGCATCAGGAATCTGCGCCAGACTAGGTAGGTGGGACTGTTCGTGCAAGAAAACAGGCAAACAAAAATAACTACCGCAGCAAGAAGGGGGATGACCCTTCGTTAATTAGTGAGAACATCCACTGTTTCGAGCATATAATTACATGGCTAGGGGAAGAGTTGTTTTAGGATAAAGCACCAAAGAGACGATGAGCTGACCAACATCTGTCAAGGGGGAGGAGGGAATATTACGCAATAAAGGAGAGAGCTATCCTGGCTGTGTGTGCAATCTGTTCTTTCAAGCCAGCAATTCTGTTTCACGTCTAAAAACAATTGGAGGCCTAGCAAAAAGAAGATTCTACTCCTAAACACACTGTAGGACAAAACAAGCTCTATGTTACATGGAAACACCATTGGCTCTTCGAACAGGGAAGCCATTCCACAGCATGACAGGATGAATATCTCACTCTCTGCTGGAAAGTAGTTCATCAACATCACCGATCAATTGCGTGTGAGCATCAGACCAGACAGCAGTAATAGCTACTATATGCACTCTGAGTGAGTTTCAGGCCGTTGTATGTTACACGCCACAACACATCTAAGTGGTAAATGACTGCTGGCCAGGACTGCAAAAGAGCTTACCCATTTCCTTTGCGATTCTGAGTACCCCAATATCTCGCCTACTTTGTCACGGTCTTTGATGGCTTTTGATTTCTCATTGATGGCAGTTAACTGGCTGACAAATCGAGAGGCCTGGGTGCTAACACATCCCTGGCTTTCACGAAAGAGCTGGGGTGTCATTGCAAATTGAGTTGCATGTAGCCTGTTACCATAATGCCATTATTACGTTTACAGACAATAACTTAATTTGGGCCAGGCTCAGTTGCCTGTAATGGAGACGCTTCGACGACTGCGGAGGGCTCAAATGTGATTTAGTCTCAGCGACCTATTGTTCGAAGGGCTACTGTCTTTACAGTTACTGATAAGGGGCGCTGAGGAAGGGGGAGGAATATGCTGTGTAGGCCACCCTCCAAAGTAAGAGGAGTCAAACATGGGCTTGTCGCCAGGCCGAATCACAATAGCACAGAATGCAACATTTAAGTCGCAGAGGGCAAACCAAAGATAGAGATTAAAAGATATATTTCTGCTTCTATGTTCTCTTTCTAACCCTCTTTCTATGTTTTCTTTCTAACGCTCTTTCTATGTTCTCTTTCTAACCCTCCCTGTAAATCACTTTGCAGTGTGCGTGCGCCATTTCCAGTGCTGCGACATCAACACGACAGAGGGGCTTGGTCATGTGTGGTGGACACTGAGGAAGACTTGCTATCAGATTGTGGAGCACAGCTGGTTTGAGTCCTTCATCATCTTCATGATCCTGCTAAGCAGTGGTGCACTGGTGAGTGGCTTGAACAGCAACATGAAAGAAACACTCCTCCATTGTATAGGAAAAGACTTCCTCAACTCAAGCACTCAACTCCCCCTTGTCCAGTCTTGCAAATGAATGTTTTCACCAGGAGTATTGCGAGAAGCCCCAGATCAGTTGTCACCGGCCTAAAACAGCCTGATCCTCTGTTGGCTGGGGCTCTGGGCAGCCTGCTGATGGGTTAACTTCTATCACTGGGGCGCTCTGTGGGAGAGCTGTCTCACGGAAGCAAAAGCACAGTTTTGAGAAGACATTAATCAGATTGAGCAGATGCCAGGGGCTGTTAGGGATGGAGTGAAATAGCCACTGTGATAGACCCTCTTGATTACAAACCCTTTAACCCTTCACCGATTGGAAGCATTTGGTGCTACACTATATTCTGTGTAGATCTATACCATAGACTAACAAATAGAATCTATAGAAGATCAGAATGTCCTAGTCTCATGAATAGAATAGAAAAAATATGTTTAAAAATGTTCAGAAAATATGAGCAAAATATGAGACAGAAGTATTGCTTTTGCACAGAAAGATGACACACTAAGCTTCAGGTTTAACTGTCAAACTTGATGAGTCTTTGCCTGCCGCTGGCATGGGCCAGTCCTCCCAGGAATACATGACAGCCTTTTTGTTAGGAGAAACAAAGGTCAGCGCCACTAGTTTGTCTGGGATGCTGTGTGGCAGGCTTGCCGTATCCATGATGACATTTGGTGGCATTTACCAACACATCTCTTCAAACGAATGCTCTTTGCAACATAAGGCTGATCTGGCTCAATGCTGAAAACAAACATGCCCCCCTCCCACTCCCCCCCCCCTTAAAATATGAAAAAAATCACAGCTGTGCAAAAGTGCGAGGTCAAGGACGAATGAAAGGGCTCAGCAAGGGTTAACGACCCAGAGCATTGGCACTCTGGAGTGTGTGTGCGTGCAGGACGCCTTTTGCCACCAGAGCCACAGCTGAGAAGCCAGCCGGGTCAACGGCTGGTCAAACCCTCCCAGCTGCAATACTAATTAGCAGCGGGTTTGGTGGTGGTGTCATCAGGACCATGGTATGGTCAACCATTTCAAAACAAATGGTCTCAATTTCACATTTTACTGTAAGCTTAAGAGGGCTTGATGTTTGAGCCACAACAAGAAGCAGTCCAAGTGTGATTTAGAAACCTATAACGTAGATTTTAAAAACATTAGCTCTGTTGCTACATGATTTTAAATACATAACGAAATATGGGAGGGAAAGGGAAAATAAATATGGAAGAAATAATCATGTTTAAGCTTCTTTCTAAAGTGGCATTAAGTGTGCTGATTTAGTCTGCAAATGGTGTGTAATTGTGGTTTGATCTATGTGCTCAAGTGTATTCACACACACAGACTACAAATCTGACTTTTATTTTGCTCTCTTACAGGCATTTGAAGACATTTACATCGAACAAAGAAAAGTGATCAAAGTCGTGCTTGAATTCGCCGACAAGATTTTTACATACATCTTCATCCTGGAAATGATATTGAAGTGGATCGCTTATGGTTTTAAGAAGTACTTTACCAACTACTGGTGCTGGTTGGATTTCCTTATTGTGGATGTAAGTGTGTTGGATTTTGCACTTATAATAATTAGACTGACTAATTAGATTTTTTGTTGTATTTTTTTGTAATAATTACTAAGATTTTACCTTGGTTTGTCATTGTAAGAGTGCGTTATGTATTTGTGCTGTATGCTCTAGGCATTGGTAAAGAGAGATAGAGTACAGCATACGCACAGAGCTCTCTGTGCGGTGTTATGATATAGATATCAAGCAGTACCCAAAAGGCATTTCTGCAATATGTCACAAATTTGCCAGTTTTCTTCTTTTCTTCCATTCATTTTTTTTGTTGCAAACCATGCTATTGTCTTGAGGGGAACCATGTGATCTGACTTCCTGACAGTGCCTAATGCATTATATCACCAATACTGGAAGGGGTGAAATTCTTTGGGCAGAAGACAAACCAATTAGCTTGTGCTTCCTCAACAGAGACATTACAGCCACAGAAAGCATGCAAGACAGTCATAGGCAGAGTGGAGCCCGTGTCAGATGAGCATCTCCCTCATAACATCTTTATCATTTTAGATTGTGCCAATATCAAGCATGCAGACAGCATGCTGTTTATAAAATGAAGATGCACATTAGTGCTAAAGTATAGCAAACAGTTTCAGTATAACTTTGCTTTTAAGGTAAAACGTGTCTGGGTTTAGTTTACAAAAGTATCCTCGACGATGGACACTCTTAATGGAGGTTAAAGAGAGAGGATGGAAAGTATGTAGGCTTTTACAAACTGGAACTTCTAAACAACCTTGGTTAAGTGTTGTGAAAGATTTTGATTGCTACAGTAGAAAGGTTTGTAAGTCCCTTCATTCCCAGTAGAGATGATAAGTGGTTTTATCTTCTCTGCCTTTATCGTAATGTGGTCTGATTGTCATGGTCAAAATTATTAACAAGCCGTGAGTGTTTGGGTTTTCCATTCCCTTGTGGACGGGCTCAGCTTGCATCCCCAACACAGTTATCACTGTTCATTAAAAATGGAATTAAAGACTATTGTAAACTTAAAGACTGAAAAAAACTGAGCTCAATTGAAGACAGGCAATAGGTGATTTTAGCACAAAGGAAAGTTGGTCATCTGCATTATAAATGTTTAGGGTGAAGCTTACACTCAGTGTACCTTTACACAGATGTAGGTTATAGATGAGAGTTTCAGAGCCAGACATTAAATATGCAGTAGTTGCAAGTTTGTCAGGAAAGCTCAGTTTCCTGTCTTCGGTTTGTGGAGGCCGACAATGTTGTGCTGTTTACAAAAAAAAAATAATAATTCTGCTCAGACACAGAAAACATGTAACAATTGTCTTGTTTTAAAGAAAAATGATGGTGACCTTAAAGATCAATAGACTTTACAGAGATCTTGACATTATCATACATAAATGTGTATGTAAGGTTATGCAGATGTATCATTGGGATATTGTCAATATTAGCAAACTGTCTATAACAAAAAGTAATTTGACTTAGAAATGGTTGATGTGCAGTATAAGACACTATGTTCTCCTGTGTCCTCAGCTGTGTGTTAAAGACGATGCTGATGAACAAGACGTAGGTGTAGCTGCCTAGAGACTCCAGGTGCAGTAGTGTCATGTGGAGCGAGAGATTTAGTGCACTCTGGTTAGCCTGTTGGCTGTGTATGCAAACATCAGGGAATGGTGTATGTTTTTATTGGAGAAAATAATATTATGCTCAAGTGCTTTCCTAACCACATAAGACAAGATTGCTCAGGCAAGAACTGTAGGTGAAGTAAATTCTGTCAGTTTAAGTCTTCAACAGTTGTCCTCTATGCGTTGATGCAGTATGTATAAAAGGAAAGGGTTGCTGAAAAGACTTGATTCAGCAGTCAGGCTAGCTGCATTTACCGGACTTTGTGTAGATAAAATGTGTTGTTAACATCACTGTTATATATATGCTTGATCAGTTCCTCTTTAGGCCTTTTGCACTGTGTACTGAACTATTGCTCTAGTGAAAGAGCGTGTTCAGACCTTTAGCCAGATGACAAATGGGCACATTTTGGGTTGAGTCCTGTGCCAGTGTGGAAATGGGCCTCTCTCAGTGAAGTTTACATATGTTGGGCTGTACAAATCTATTGCTTCAGCATGGGTGCATCATGTGTGCATGTTCAAGTCACACTGCAAGACATGTAAGGAAAATGAACTCAAACAGATTTTTGCAACCTTTATTCTTCACACTGCAAGGAATATTAAGCAGAAAAATGTGCAAAATTGTTTTTTTTCCCCCAGTGTCATGTAGCCTTAGTAACATTGGTGACACAGGCCCAGTGTGAGAGTGAGGCTTATATGGGGTGAGAGTAATTGAGCGTAACTTTCACTCTCTGATGCCCGAGGAGACGTGTTGGCACCAGTGGCTTTGAGCCTCTCTGCCTCCATGCCCACCTGTCTTGAATCTACTTTTTTTGATCTCAGTGTGGGACTTGTGTCTCTCTGAAAAGAATGTAAAATCAATTTGTGCTTTTATGAATGCCCATCAAAACAAGTCTAAAACAGCTTTTAGAGCCTCCCTATCATTCTGCTGTGCCATCCCAACACCTTGATTTTCTCATTGCTGACTTTAGTTCATGTTTTCTTACTTTGATTTATTTGTAATGCCAGAAAAATACTGCTCATTTGATCTTTGCATAGTTTCATGAGAGCATCCCCTTGTCTTTGTCTCAACCATAGAACAGTTGTAGGCTGCTCATTACAGCACTGTAAGGAATAAAGGCAAATCATGATTATCAGTACTGGCATAACTGAACCTAGTCTAATTTGCTCCACACAGATTTCAGTGATTGGTCTCTTGGCGAGTGCGGTCAGTTATGAGCAAATTGGCACCATGCGCGTCCTCAGGACATTCCGGGCCCTGCGGCCGCTGCGAGCGGTGTCCCGTTTCGCTGGCATCAGGGTAAGGCCCCGAAACCGATCAGCGCCAGCGGGCACCATGTGACTTGGGAAAGATGACATCTCCACTTTTAGTTATACATCACCTTCACCTATCCTTCAGCAGGCTGTGACATGGAGTGGAATGACTGTATTCTCCTTCCCCAAACTAAAGGCTCATTAACCTTCATTTTTTTTTTGGCTTTCAACAGGAGTGAAAAATCATTCTCTGGAGGATCAATTCACATTTCTCTGTGATCTCATAATTCAGCCGCCTGGCATCCCCCCTCTTCCTTTTCCCCCTCAGCCATGTGAAGAAGAAAGCAAGAGGGCCTGGTGACTCACACCGCTCTAATAACCAACCTTTTCTCCCTTCTCTCTTCACGGAAAATGAAGAGAGCCTGCCTCTGATCGGTTTGAGAAGTTCCCTAATGTTGCATTTCTATTTTCTGCCCTCTACCCCTCTTCTGCCACCACCCCCTCTCCCCTCCCTGTTTGTGTCCCTCCCTGTAGGTGTCTTTAGTAAGCCTCATAGCCAACGCTCTTGGGTACTCTGACTTTGCCGCCATCAAATCACTTAGGACCCTCAGGGCTCTCAGACCACTGAGAGCACTGTCCAGATTTGAAGGCATGAGGGTAAGACTTTCTCTCTCCCTCTCTCCTTCTCTCTCCTCTCTCTCTCTCTCTCTCTCTCTTTCACTGTTAGGCTTTCTGGTCTTCAGCTCATTCTTCATCTCCATCTCTGTAGAGTTAGCTATATGTTGTTTTTCTTCTGCAAATGATTTTTTTAGGCTTCTTCGGGTTAGAATTTAGAAGCAGCTTTAAATTTCTTGCACCAGTCTTTCAGGGATGGGACCAGGCTGATTTTGAATCCCACCATCACCTCTTAATTCATGTGATAATACTCCCACTAATTCTTAGCCAAACATTCTTTTGGGCCTGATGGCAACAAGATAAGCACACAAAATCCACGTGTGTCTCACATAGCCTCTCTCCACATTGTGACATTCTCTCTGTCCTGTCCTAATTTAATGAAGTTTGATCTATTTAATCCTCACCAAGGCTTGATTGGACATACTACATATTCTGCATTCCTGGATGTGCTCTGAGCCTATGTTGGCAGTATTATATTTCCAACTCTGTTGCCGTCAAAGCGCCAAATACACTCTCTATAACTCTACCTCTCAGTCTACATGGATTTGATTACTGTCAGCAATGTCATGCATGTCTTTAGCAGTATTACAATGATGTAAAGTACACTCTCTTCATTGAGTCAATGTTTTGTATGCCCTGCCTTTCTTGCGATTCAATTCTTACAATTCAATGAAAAACAAATAATACGGAATGTCTCATCTGTCAGTATTAACTGTAATTATCACCTTAGGGCACATTTATGGTAAATGTTTTCACATTATAATCAGCTGATCTTTGTTACATGCTTTTCTTACTCACCTTTAGTCAGTGTTACATCACAACCACATTTCAGTGTCAAGACTTTTTTTTGTTATACTCTAAATTCTACACAACAAAAGTACTTGTTAAATTAGATGACTTAAAAAAACTGCAATTATCAGTTTAGGGCACATTGATAAATGTTTTCACATTATAATCAGCTGATCTCTGTTACATGATGTTCTTACTCACCTTTAGTCAGTGTTACATCACAACCACATTTCACTGTCATGACTAAGATGTTTTTTTCCTATTTTCTAAATACCATACAACAAATGCACTTGTTAAATTAGATGGCCTTAAAAAAAAGAAAAAAAAACTCTTCTGTAATCTGTCAGCCATACCCTCAGCAGCCAAAAGAGTGGAGCTGAATTCCTCCCATTAGATTTGCATGCTCTGTAAAATTGAGGCTGAGGTGCTGAGACTTCCCCCTCTGAGGCCATAAATCTGGCAAATGCGATTATGCGTCGCGGTGCTTTAAGAGCGTCCCGTCGCCGCTGTCCAGCACACACACAGTGGACTCACATGCGAGTTTAAGTGCTGTGTCATTCTTATAGTGGCCACTGTGGCAGATTTCTTTCTGACAGCCACTTCAGTCTGATGAGTCTCATAGCTATCTGCAAGCTCTATTAAATCAACTAATACACAAGTCCATCTCAGCACTTTGTTAAACCCTAAGGCTCCAACTTTGACTTAAACTCAGTTCTCTGAGGATTATTCAGAAATCCAGACTTATCATTAGCTGAAACTCACAGAAAGTGGAATTTCTGAAGAATTTGGATCTCAACATCTGCTAGATTTAGATCTCAATGTATTAAGGGTGACGCAGCTTAATATTTAGAGGTTGTCAAATTCAGTGGTAGCTTGTAACAATTACAGTTAAAAAACAGCAATACATTTTTTCACTGTTTCAGGAAAATGCTATTGGGTTCTGAATATATATATATATATATATATATATATATATATATATATATATATATAAAATTTTTTGTTTGTTTGTTTTTTTATATTTGCTACATAGGCTGATTTCCATCACAAATGTGTTTATGAGTAAATGTTTTTAAGAACATGTTTTCATAATAACTGACATCATTTTCATAGTAATAATTGTCACAGTAATTGTCATAATTGGCATATTAGTCTGTGTGTGTGTGTGCCTGTTCTGCTGCTGAAGTGTGCACCCTAGTGATTTTGGTTCTCTGTGTCCATGGCACCCAGGTGGTGGTGAACGCTCTGATTGGGGCTATCCCATCCATCATGAACGTGCTGCTCGTCTGCCTCATCTTCTGGCTTATCTTCAGCATCATGGGGGTCAACTTGTTTGCGGGCAAGTTTGGTCGCTGTGTCAACCGCACCGGCTACCTGTACAACGTCACCGAGATCAACAACATGACCCAGTGTCTGGCCATGAATGACACACAGTATTACTGGACCAAAGTGAAAGTCAACTTCGACAATGTGGGTGCCGGTTATCTTGCGCTGCTGCAAGTGGTGAGTTTGATGCCCTCCCACTCCCTCTCTGCTTGAAACTTTCCTCTTTCCTCCTCTTTGGTTTTTCTCTGGCTGCCCACCTTGCCTCCCCAAGAACAACTAAATCAATCAAGTTGGCGGAACTTATTTTTAGAAGTCACCGGGACCATTATACTGAGTTTTGTACTCAGCGAGAGTGCACACATGTCATTCTTCACTTTAACTTAGTTGGTGCAGTCGCCTAGCAACAAGTCACTTAGCTCTTTCCATCACCTTCTTCTGACTTCACTCAATACAAACCTTTCATTTGCATCTAGAAATAGTCAGCCCTCAGCCATTCACAAAAGGCTGCAATTACGGGTAACTAAGGTAAAAAGCCCTACCGTAGTGATTTCCTGCTGATAAGCCCTGACTTGTTTTGAAGTAGGACTCCCCATATATCATTCAGTTTCTCTCTTTCGGCTATAAAAATACCCTTACCAGAAGGATGCCCATATTTGTCTGTACCCCCTTTTCCCCTTCATGGTTAGAAATCTTTTATCTTTGTAAGATGCCATATGATAATATAAAATAAATACTGTACAAATTATGATATATTCAAATACATATCCCTGTTCCTTAAATGTATAAATCAATCAAAACAGTTGACAATCAGTAATAATTGATTCTGTTTTCATAAACATTACTTTACTAAGTCTTTCATCAAACTCATCAAGCTATAATCATTTGGATTCATGGTTTCAAATAAGTATATGGTGTCATCACTGTAATCACACATGTTTTTATTATTTTTCTTAGGCCACCTTCAAAGGCTGGATGGACATCATGTATGCAGCAGTGGATTCACGTGCAGTTAGTATACTGTCTATTACTTTCATGATTCACCTGCAGTTAGTATACTGTCTATTACTCTCATGTTTGAGTGTATGTTGGCATTTCACACGTTTGATAATCCCAATATACAGTTAAGATTGTAACTCTGGCTGAATGGAAGAAATTGAAGTGCTGAAAATTTGCATTTGATATAAATATGATACTTGATTTCAATGCTTGATCATAGTTTGCCTATGTATACTGTATCTGCTATTATCACGTAAACAGTAAATGATAAATCAATTCACTAATGGGAACTGATGTTATTATCTCCCACTTTCACGTGTCCAGGTGGAGGAACAGCCCATTAAAGAGGTCAACTTGTACATGTACCTGTACTTTGTGATATTCATCATATTTGGGTCTTTCTTCACACTGAACCTCTTCATTGGTGTCATCATTGACAATTTCAACCAACAGAAACGAAAGATAAGTACCAAGACTGAGATACTCATACTACTATTTATGATGAGAATGTTTCGGCCAGCACAAAAATAACAGTGAGGGTGGTGCTTTTTTTTTTACTTAGGTGGGGAGGACATCTTTATGACTGAAGAACAGAAAAAATACTACAATGCAATGAAGAAACTTGGATCCAAAAAGCCACAGAAGCCAATCCCACGCCCTGTGGTGAGCATTCTCAAGACCACATTCATTCATTGTTGTCCTCACATGTCTTTATGTAATTCCATGGATTATCAAGATCAGTTTGTTGTTTGTCAAACTAAACATCCGTGTTTCCTTTACATTGTGTCACATTAGATGCATTTTTCTGGTGATGCTTGATGCTGCTATGATCATTTACCAAAGTATAAACTAGACCTATGTGTTGAAATATGTTAATAAATTGTAACCTTTACTTCACTGTATTTTAGAGTATATTGAAAGAGATAACATCCTCAACTGTATTTGTTCCCATATTTTTTCACAGAACCCAGTGCAACGTTTCTTCTTTGACTTGGTGTCAAAACAAGCCTTTGATATCATGATCATGCTCCTCATCATCTTAAACATGCTAACCATGATGGTGGAGACCGACGAGCAGTCTGCCAGAATGGAGGAAATCCTCTACAACATCAATCTAGCCTTCATTGTGATCTTCACCACAGAGTGCATCATCAAAATCATCGCCCTCCGTTGTTATTTCTTCAAAATTGGCTGGAACATCTTTGACTTTGTTGTGGTCATCCTCTCCATTGTTGGTGAGCGCGCTTAAAGATGTATGGCGTGATATACTATTGAAAGGCTAGTATAAATTGTGTCCATGTAGCATGTCTATGTCAAAGCAGCACTCAAAAACTACTAAGTATTCTTATAAAATATCCAAAGCCTGTAAGGTCCTGACAAATGCCAAATATTATCACCCATTCGTCTTGCTGCTCTGACGTCACATAGCATTAGTGTTAAGTCCACATACCCTTGACTTGAATTATCAAGGTCTTTATGCCCACATCCAGTCAGACTGGCTTCCCCCATGCATACGTGGGCTCTCCCCACTTTAAGGCACTTCAAAACATATATGTTCCTTACGGCCCTGATCAGAAAATGGAGCAGGCCAAAGGGTTAGTGCACAGATGGAGTAGCCTTCCCTGACCAAGGATGCCTCAGTTAAGGTGAAGGTAATTGAAGCAATCAGGTCTGTCAGCCTGGGTGATTGGGCAGTGATTGAGGTTTGAATCAGCTGACAATTTTTGAGCTTGGGGGCTGGAAGGTTGATGAGTGGCTTCTGGAGGAGTTGATGTACGTTCAGGGAGGTGCCCCTATTCATAACTCATCTTCACACCAGGTGGGTCCGAATCCTCCGCTTTATGGGAGGAGGTGCACGAATCAGGGTCGGGGTGTATGGAAAAAGCTGACAGGCATGTTTGGCTCAGTTGCTTTTTAAATGTAATGGTAGGAAAGGAATCATACACATACACATTTATGCATGTATGGGATTCTGAACTTAAAAACTGAAGTCATCCACCAACTACAGTATAACTGTGTCATGAGAACCACAAGGGGGTGATTTATACTAACTGTTGTTGTGTGTTGACTGGGCAGATTCTTGATTGAGAATATGTGTTTGTCTTGATTTGACCTATGCTTGAATCTAGTAGTACTTTTATATATTGGCTTTTTCCACATACAGGGATACAATCTGAGCAAGTTATAGGTGAGACTCACCTTTTGTACATCAAAATGGGTCACTTATGATAAGGAGCTTCTTTCATTTAAGAAGTGGTTTTTGTGAGGGGGGGAGTCTTGGTCTGAGGAGAGCAGAATTTTACCTTCTGTTCTGCTTTTTCCTACCGGCAGTCTGCCAGCACCTGAGCCTCTGCCTCTGACTGGGTTTGATCCCAGCAATCTTACCTTTATCCCTCACCTCACCATGACCTGCTGGTCACTGATTAGGGAATCAGACTGCTGACCAAAAGGGTGGCTGGTTCGATCCCCGACTGGCAAGGGGAGTGATTGTACACATCCACGGCTGAGATGCCCTTGAACAAGGCACTTAACCCTCAACATGCTCCCTGGGTGCAGCACAAATGGCTGCCCTCCCAGGGGTGTTTGTGTTTGCTCACTACTCATAGTGTGTTCACTGCTTCCACGATTACTAACCACAAATGATGCGAACAAAGATTTGTAGTACCATAGCAATGTTATTAGGAAGTGTTTGTTTGACCAGCCCTAATCCAGCAACCAGCACCAGCCACTTACATCTTCTGTGTCTTTGATTTCTTTTGCAGGGATTGTACTTGCTGACATAATCGAGAAGTACTTTGTTTCACCCACTCTTTTCCGAGTCATCAGACTGGCCAGGATTGGACGGATCCTGCGACTGATTCGAGGAGCTAAAGGAATAAGAACTTTACTCTTTGCCTTAATGATGTCTTTACCAGCATTGTTCAACATTGGCCTCCTCCTCTTCCTGGTCATGTTTATCTATGCCATATTTGGCATGGCCAACTTTGCATACGTGAAAAAGCAGGCCGGCATCGATGACATGTTCAACTTTGAGACGTTTGGAAACAGCATGATCTGCCTGTTCCAGATCACCACCTCGGCCGGCTGGGACGGTTTGCTAAGCCCCATCCTGAACAACTCACCAGAGGAGTGCAACCCCAACATTCCGCACACGGGCACCAACGCTCGGGGCAACTGTGGCAATCCCTCGGTGGGCATCACCTTCTTTGTCACCTACATCATCATCTCCTTCCTCATTGTGGTCAACATGTACATAGCCATCATCCTGGAGAACTTTAGCGTCGCCACCGAGGAAAGCACAGAGCCGCTGAGCGAGGACGATTTTGAGATGTTCTACGAGGTGTGGGAGAAATTTGACCCCGAGGCCACACAGTTCATTGAGTACTCCAAGCTCTCGGACTTCGCCGACACGCTGTCGGAGCCGCTGCGCATCGCCAAGCCCAACAAGATCAAGCTCATCTCCATGGACCTGCCAATGGTCAGTGGCGACAAGATCCACTGCCTGGACATCCTGTTCGCCTTCACCAAGCGCGTGCTGGGTGAGTCGGGGGAGATGGACGCCCTCAAGCAGCAGATGGAGGAGAAGTTCATGATGGCCAACCCCTCCAAGATCTCCTACGAGCCCATCACCACCACACTGAGGCGCAAGCAGGAGGAGGTGTCCGCCACCATCATCCAGAAGGCCTACCGGAGGCATCTGGTGCGGAGGCAGATGAAGCACGCCTCCTACCTCTACCGCCAGATCAACATCACAACCACAGAGGGGGCCAGCAAGGAGGACAGCTGCAGCGCCCCTGAGAAAGAGGGGCTTATAGCCTCCATGATGAAGGAGAACTATGGACCCGAGATGGAGCTGATAGAGACGCTGTCCTCCACCTCCTCGCCACCATCTTATGACAGTGTGACGAGGGCCACTAGTGAGCTTTTTCAAGCTTTATTACCCGAGGCCAGGGACACTGACTTGAGTGAACATTATCCTTCCCCCGACAGAGACCGCGAAACTTTTCTGTAACGATGGAGAAGGACATGGTTAATTCATGTTTTTTTTCTTTTTTTTTCTTTTTTTTTTGTTTACCGAATGTAACATAGCTCATATGACACCAATTTCAGTCTTGATATACATGTGGTTGTGAATCAAAATTGCAGGGTTCTCAAAGGAAATTTGAGTTTTGGTTCTTTTTATTTTTTAATTATATATATTTTTTTCCTTGTGGGTGATATGTTTTGTTGAAACACTCAAAGGGAAACTATACATCACATAGAAGACCCTTTGACCCTGCTCACGTCAGTTGTAAGTTTATATGCATGAAGGACTTCTGCAGGGTCATTGCAATTATATCACTGATGTAATACTCATTTATTAGACTGAGACATACAGTTTATCAATATACTGCAAAGTATGCCTGAATGAGTACATAAAGGTCTTACTTATATTGGTGTGATTCCTCCAAATAACAGCTTTAAAATTAAGCAGAAGATAAGGGAATATGATTATGGTAGTATATCAATGTCTAATTATCAGTCTTTCATAGGATGATTACGGTTCATGCTATTTTTGATATTTTTTAAAGTACTATATTGCCTCTGCTCTTTTTGAGTAGTCAACAAAAAAAACCTTGAAAACTACTAGACTGTAATAAAACGGGAGGACAGGTAATAAAAACAACTACATGAAATCAAGCTGCTTTTGCAAATTTGCATCAGTGCAATTTGAGTTTACACACAATATTTTCCCCTTTACATCAGTTTCTTATCAATATCCTGATCTAAATTACAGAGTAGTAAGTATGATCAGTAAATGACAATCAAGCTACTTCAATAATAGTCTCTTGATTCAAATAAACACTTTTATTTACCTTTGGGTGTGTGTAGGCGTTGTTACAAAATATTTATTTCAGAAAGCCTACACATTTTTGCTTTAGCAAAATTATTTATCCTATGAAATATTTTTTTGCACGTTTTTGATTGCATCCTACACAGATACACTCAAGAACACAGTTTTTGTTTTCATTTTTTAAGCTGAATATGATTTGTCCTATTTTGCACACACCGAGTTCAGCAATAATTTGCTACTTTTAGTTTAAAAACAATTTTAAAGATAAGTGTCAAAGTTTGTATTGTATTGGCCTCGTCTCTATAAAGAAACTTTTGTGGCCGCTAAGGCTACACTCTAACTGGTTATAGCACATCTGTTTTTATATCTCAGAGTCAATTTAAAGGATCTGATCTTGGATGCATCTTTCGGGTCAGGATTGTAGGTTTGTTGAAGGGCTGTTTTCTGTAGCAATAGATCCAGTGTGTGCCTGGTAGAAATCTATCCTCTGTATCCATCTCTGTTCATAATTGCAAGTTCAGCTTTCTCACCATAAAAAAACATCATCCAAGACAAGCTGTTTCCAATGGTTTGTTTATGTTAATGTTGTCGCTACTTTTACTGGCCACCATATACATTAAAGAGAACTGAGACATAATGGTTGAGAATCCACTCAATAAAATGGAGAGACAGACTTCACCCCAACCACTCCCAGACTAATTCACATGATCCAAGTTTACCTCTGGTTCCTTGTACAGAATCCAGTCTGTTTTATGAAACCATTTTACTTAAAGTAACATACATATTACTAGGACAAGAAATCCAACATGGCATAAACAACTCAGTGTGACAATAATATTGAAACATTATTTTGGCTCAGAATTATTTAACTTAAGAAAAACTCTGCAACTCAAGCTGAATTTGTAGTCTTTTACTCTACATGAGAAGTGACATTTCAAGAGGTGATACAAGTTAATAGAGATTATGTTAGAATAATTAATGGTATTTAGTAGTACAAATAATGATGCTTTACTAAATCTGAAATCTCAGCTGTATATGCATACATGTTGTTATACAATGAGGAAATTGTAAGGCTTGTTAGGGACAGATTGCTTTGAGAACAAAATCTGCAATGCATATGTGAGGATGTGTCACATACAGATATGGCCAGACAGAGATAGCTGTTCATCACTATGTAATGATGCACAATATGCGGTTAAATTTTGCTATGGTTAAGAATTACACATCTGAAGTATACAGAGTGCGCTTAGGTTAGGAATAAAAATGTGCAAGAATGGATGTGCAGAGAAGACCTTGATATAATTTGATCAAAGATTCAACTTTTTAACATTTTAGAGAGTACTGGTTGCTGTCAATCTCTCCCTTTCTCTTCTTGCTATTTCTATGATACAAGTAATATCCATAATCTGCGGTGTTGCCCATACACAACAATTTGAACCCGTACGGCACACAGAGGAACTTGTAAAATAATTACAAAGGCAATGTTATTATGAGCAATTTACATCACACAAGAATCTGTTCAGCTGGAACTGCCTTCAGTTAAATTACTTTTGCACAGGAGAGGAGCCATACCCCCAAAAGACTTGAGCTTTAGGTTTGTATGTGTGTGTGTGTGTGTGTGTTTCTGCCAACATCTGTGTAAGTATGTGCCTGTGTGTGTGTGTGTGTATGTGCGTGTGCCTACTATGTGAGATCCGCTGTCATTTTTTTTTTTTTTGTTTTTGTATTTGTATATCTGCCAGTTTGTAAGTGTGTGTGTGTGTGGTAGTGAGTGTGAGCTTGTAAGAATGTGTGTGTGTGAGTGTGTGTGTGTGTGTGTGTGTGTGTTAATGAGTGTGAGCCGAGCCTGTAAGAATGTGTGTGTGTGTGTGTGAACACCATGCCATACAGCGCTGCCTCTGTGCTGGGGGATGAGGCTGAAGCATGTAGCTGTTAGCTCCCTGATCTAATGGTTTCAGATGGGTTCTGTGCTGTGGAAGCTGAACAGATTTGGTTTGACAGTCAGCGGGCGGGGTGTGTGCGTGTGTGTGTGTCTGTATGTCTCTCTCTGTGCTTGAGTGTGTGTATGTGTGTGTGCCCCCTGAAGCCCTCACTCCCACCCCTTCTGTTGGGAGCTTTGCACCATACTGCCCTCCACTTCCACTCTCCTCATTTCGCAAAGCAAACGGCCTGCAATTCAATTACTCTTCACAAAAAGAGAAGATCCAGCAAGGCCTGTGCGGACATGCTAATAAATAATAACGAGTGGAATTTGTTTGTAGTCACCAGAGGTGTTGGGTCATTTCAATACGGACAGCGAATGATGGTGACAGTCATCTATGTGAATGTGAGGAAACATTTTGCGCTTTCATTTTAGTGAAAAGACAGTGACTATAAAAATGATGGATTTATATTTGTTCAAAGAGACTGTGGCTTTTGTCCCTACGTTGAACACTACAAAATGTCAGCTATGTATTATTTCTCTCTCTCTCTGTCTCTCTCTCTCTCTCTTGCTCTCTCTGAAATGGCTGTGGATGAGATTTCATGGAAAACAAACATCAACAGACCTGTGTTGGGAATGAAATGTTTAAATGGATCTGTAAGTTGAATAAATCAGTCTTTGCTGTATCTGTTGTGTGCTGCTTTGTGAAATTATTTCTTCAGTGCTCACACACACACACATACTCACACACACACACACACACACACAAATAAAAAATCCCTGCTAAATTAAATGTTCCCCTCGAGGCGGTAACCATTTCCTGACTCAGAGGAAGACAGGTGCGGCACAAATTTAGTGACAAAGAACGACTGTGCCCTGCACACTCTAATTCACTTTAAAAGTTAGTGAAAAAAAAAACAAAAAAAACATTTGTCTGGCGTGACCTCCATGCTCTGTGGGCAGCGGGCACTGAGCGCTCCTGGTGTACCTAGTGTATGTTCCGGTGTGTACATTCATTAGATGTGTAACACTTCACAGAGCCCCCTGAGGAGTCCTGAATGTATAACAAAACATGTGTGCATATTGCTCGGCTGTGGGAGCAATTTGGCTAATGAGGAAAAGGAGCTGTATTTGACAGCTACATGTTATACTTATATACATATCATATATAATTATTAAAACATACATATGTTTACCATTGTTTTGATCCTTCTGTCCTGTACCTTTATTCATTCTGTACCAGTGAGGTACATGTACAAAGAAATAGCTGATTGTGATGAAAACACAAGATGCACGGTAAACCCAGACTTCATTTTCACCTCAGTAAAAGGGCCAGGACAGGTACATTGAGCTCAGTGAAGGAAAGCGCCTGGGAGACAATGGAGCTGGTGAGAGGCAGAAGCACTGCGAGGTAAATAAAAGCATTGTCTCAAGGTTAGAAGATGAAAGCACAACAGGTGTGGAAGTGAAAATGGAAGAGCTGGGTCTCCAGCTGTCTCTTGAAAATGAAGAGGGATTCAGCAAAACTGGACATCTCCCATGGAGGACCAAGGAAGAAATTAGTAGAATGCCTTAACATGTCTGTGGTACAACTGTAACCCATATATACCGTTAAGAGGCTGTTCTAGATTTAAAATTACTTAAATGAATTAATTATTTTATTTTATTTAAACACTTATTAATTGCTGAAACCCTAAAAACACACAAAAGAGCACTAGACCTCTTTATTTAGGTGTTTCCGGTTCACATTTACCAGTCCTACTAAGATCTCACTGGACTTCACAGGGAGGATACCCAATCCAACCTGTTATCTTGTAACATTTGTGAGTGAAGTGATATGGCCTTTACTTAAATATGCTCCACATACCTTACATGCTCCACATACATCATGGAGGCTACGCTCCATGGCACTTCTCTTCTGCTGGCTTCATAGACTTTAAAATATTGTGGTATTTTTTCTCCTCATCTTGATGTATTACAGCAAGGATGGTTGCTTGGATACAGGTTTCTGTGACCATTACCTGCTGCTACTGACCAACATCTCTGGCTATTCAGTTCCTTCACAATGAACAACTGAGACTAGCTCATCTGAGCCAGCACATCTGGTGGGTGATGTTATCTCATCGACAGGGCATTATACTTGTATATTCTACACTGTTCTTGGGATCTCAGTTTAATTTCAACATTATGGCTACACAAAAAATATGCTAAGGTTCACCCAAAAAAGATAAATGACATTTTGTAAAAAAAATATATATATATATCATGTGCACAGTCTAAAGTCAACTATACATACCTGTATGTATCCAATATTTCAATCTGGCTGATTCTTATCATGAAGTATGATATTACTTCTGATTTCAGGTAACTGCAGAAAAACACCAATTACTCTGCAAGCTATAGGTGATTAAAGGCACATCATCTGGGGAGCAGATTTGTGTTCTAGAAAAATATGATTGATATCTACACAGTAAGGTGTACAATTAGTCTCGCTTGGCCATTATTCCACATACTGTGATCACACACCTACTCAACCCTCCTGCCGAGTTCAGCTTTAAGACACTCGCATTACACTGCCATTTCACCACTGTAAAAAGCTACAAAGTGAAGGTCTACACATACACATGTGGCATATAGAACCCCTACACATGTTCTCTACAAAGCTTTAATACTCATATACTGCTAACACATTTGAAATTAATGTGGCACCAAAAACCTGGAAATCTCAGCATCTATGCTATGTTACTGAAAGTTTGGCTGCACTCAAATAAACTGTAATCAGAGAAAAATACGAGGTGGCTACACAAAAAAGTCGGTATTGTCACTGGTAGTTTAAAGGGAACACAGAATGGATGAATATATGTGCCTTGTTTGTTGTATTGTGCCTTGTTGTGACATCACAGGCAGGCTTTGTTATAATTCACCCATTTTTGGTGGGTAAGTTCAATATTTACATATTAATACATACAAAGGAGGAGGAACCAAGTTTCATATTTATGACAGCTCTGTGGCCATGCACAACCTCTCCTAATTCAACAAATCAAAGGTAAAAAATGGTTCCCCATTCTGTGTCCCCTTTAAAGATATCAACCAAAGTAAGACAAACCATTACAAGGTGCCTGCACATGCACTGAATTCAGTGGTATCAATTAATAAGGTGGCCAAATCTAATAAAAGTTGTTCAGCAATCACCAAGCTTATCAGGTCAACAATCACTAAAGTTTAGGCTTATCTCTTGAACGACAATAAACACTAAAATGGGTCTGCACATGTTATGAATGTAGTGCTAAAATTGCTGTTATAGATCAGTTGTGCTAAAAATGTGGCAAGTAAAGCTGAATGCAGATGTTATAGAAATGAAACTTGGAAATGAAAAATGGAATTTTCCAAATTCCAACTTTTACAATATTACAATCCATTATTTGCACTTCTCTTTTAAAACCAACTTCACTGTTTTAACATGTTTCACGTGACTTTCACTGAGTTTGTAAGACAGGAACTGTACACTGTGCCCATCCCAAGTGAGGTGGAAAACCCAACAAGCAGACATAAAGCAACAACAGATGTTTGTGACACGTGAGAACCAGGAGGAGGGGGGATTTCCACTCAGCATCCCATCTCAGACGCAGGAGCCCAACCTCAGAGCTATGAAGTTATTTGGCCAATAGTCACGGAATAATAGTGTGCAATCAGGTTCATTGTGGCAATACGTTTATTTTAAACTCATATATTTATAATCTAATAGTTGTATGTCAGCAGTGCCAGATTTTCAAGATTTGTGAGTGACATCTCACACATTTAAGAATGTAAATTATTAATCCAAAAAGCACTTAGGCTAGGTTTATGTCATGTCAGTACTTGCTTTCATCTGTGGTGCTGGGATGACAAATGAGGGTGGATCATGCATGTAACACGCGGACCATCTAAGGGCGAGCCTGGAGGTGTTGCTCCACTAATCACTATGGGCTGTAAAAAGACAGTGAGAGCGCTGCACGCAATCAAGGACAGAGCCAAACCAAACAAGTTCGCGGAGGGGGGTAGGGGTGAGGACACAGGCAGAGAATGTCCAGGATGTAGTTCAATAGGAAGGAACGCTCTCTTAGCGGAATGGGGATTTCTCAACGTGCCCTCACTCAAACCCTGAGCAAACTGCAAACAACAAATAAACTGAGATTAAAGTAATCATTAGAAACCCACAAAATGTACAACGGCTCAAAGGAAATAATAATACACTCAGCTACAGAGAGAACGCGCTGAACAAAAAGAGGACAGCGTTCCAATATTGCTGCAAATGGAGAGGCATCAATCACGCACACACACACACACACACACACACACACACAGAGAGAGACAGAGAGAGAGAGAGAGAGAGAGAGAGATAAACTACAATGAGGTCCCAGCAAATGACACCTACTTTTAGAAATTACCACACTAATGAGTGGCCATATTTCATCCTGCGGAGGTCTACTTGGGCAGAAACATGGGATTACCCTCAATCCCAAAGCTCACTAGAGCCGTTCCTCACACAAATTAATGACTGATGTCTCCGTGCTGTAAATTCAATTACAGGTTTTTGATGACAGAAAAACTCGCTGTAATCATTGAGCTGCAAACAAATTTTGAGGGCTGAGCTTTTTCAAGGCTGTGTATGTAATGACAAATCACACATCATTCCAAACTCAACCTATTTTCAGTGAGAGCATATGCCTTTAAGTTTTGTTGTTTGTTGTAGCCTATGTGTGGGATCTGAATTGCTTTGAATGCACCTTTTTGTCGGAGGCAGCAATCATCCATTTACTTGCTTGTATTCAATACAGGGCTTCTTGTGGCACAAAGTGATTTTATGTGAAGGTCTGAGACAAAGCTAGCTGGGTAGTATGCTAACTTTACTGTATATCTTGGCAACAGTGTGTGGCCATTTTGAAGGGTAAAACAGTAGCTTCTTCACCTTCTGTTGCAATATCCAGCTCATTTTCAATGTTTTATACTAAACACTATCTATATACAGTAGTTTCTTCAAATATGAGGGAATACCAGCGCGTCCTTGTTCGGGAGAGAGTAAAAGGGCAATGTTGAAGATGTCCCCATCTTGATCACCTGCAGGTTTCAGGGGCCCTCTGGTATCATCTGCTATTAAAGGCACTGACAGTTGTCACAGCGTGTCAGTGCAGACTGCTCATGTTTGCAGCGGACTGGGTGCCAATTGCCTTACCTGCTCTGCTGCACTATGGTCAATCTGTGGAGCTGGAGCTACATAGCCATACTTGCCATCCGCTGATACTGCGCAAGCACCAATCACGCTAACGTCACAAGCCCTGCAGACCCTCACGGCGCTCAGACTGCAGGCTCTCATCAATGTGCACTCACAACATGTGCCTCAAACTGGGGTCTGCCAGTGGCTCTAGGGACTTGGCCCTGCAGTTACTTAAGAGGCTCAAGTGTGATATGTTTTCTGGCAAAACAGATGAAGACACTTGTCACTGCAGTGATAGTGGCATCTCAAAATGGCAGTGTCATACATGTGACCTGGCAAATATCTAATTGCACGGTACCCAGCATTGTACAAGATTCTAAAGGTTAAACAAATGCATAAATGTTGGGATAGGTATGTGTAGTCTAAATCTTTGTCCACAATTACTTCAATCACCAACTTATGAGAAGAGAGCTTTGGGAATTTTGTAAGACAATCAATATGACCTATGACCTACAAGTCCAATGACATTTACATTACATTTGCCAGTAGTTAATCAGCTAATTCTTAGACAACAGAAATGAGATATATTACTGTAGTTTAGACCAGACATTAATATCTGCAGTAAAAAGACACACTTTCACAGCAATATTTTACCAACAGGTTCTCGGACTAGCTATTGTTTACTACTAAATCAAAATTAAGTGCTGCCTCTTAAACACAGCAGATTATACACTCATGATTAACATTGTCAGTGGTGCCCAAACTATAACACAGTTTGTGTTGAAAATTGCAATATATCGGTAAACACATAAAACACAATTAGTTTTCTTTCATTGATTAAAACATATTTTAAAGCCCTCAGGTACATTTCACTTGGCACCAATTACAAGTAATATTCAATTCCTATATTTACAAATCCCATAACTAGGTTTCACATCACATTTTATAAAAATGATCTTGGCATCACCCACTAAATGAGCAGTCACGAGGATATAGTGATAAACCATTCTATTATGGTGATATTTCACACAGGGGATCACCTTCAAAACCAATACAAACAAAAGATCCGCAGTGTGAATTCAATGCATTCATGGCACTGAAAAAGCTGACACAAGCATGAATACAGGTCTGGCATCAAGCAGCAGCACCGAGATGAAAAACATAAGTAAATTGTTGGCAAACCATCAGACACCTCGCACATGGACACATCCATCACTTCTGTCAAGACTCAGCCATCTTTTCCAAAATCACCTCTCAAACAGCCTCAAACACATTTTCTAGAACGTTCAAAGCGGGTGACAGTGACAGGCCAAAGAGAGCAATCACTGTAGTAGGCTAACTTGTGAGTAGGCTAACTTGTGCAGTAGGCTAACTTGTGAGCCTGGTTTGGAAGCCTTGGCCTGAGGGCTAAACCTTCCACCTCCCACTAAAGGGAGATTTTGGCATTTAGGCCAATGTGCAGAGAGCCAAACAAAAAAGAGCTCCAGTGCAGCAACCCTATCAAAAGTGAAAATGTACTTAAAAACACATTCTTCTCTGTCTCTCTCCCACAGGCATCTGCACCCACACCATCTCACAAGTCCACATGAAATGCATGCAAACAGCTTCAATATAGACATGTCTGTGCACACAGAGGCAAGGAGGGTGGACATTTCAATCACACTCACAACCTCCAGACATCCACAGTGATCTAAAGACTTTGGCGTCCATTTGCTTGCTTGCTTGGTTTGGTTTCTTCAGGGTGCGCGTGTGTGTGTGTGTGTGGGGGGGGGGGGGGCATAGGGGCATCCCAGTGGCAAGAGAAGCTGGCTTTTTGAGAGGATGGTGTCCGTCGCCCTTCCCATCAGCACCTCAAGTGAGTGAAGACTTCCCGGCAGACAGGGACGCGGACGGGCAGGGTGCCAGCCTGGTGATTAAATGAGCCCGAGAGAGACAGAGGCAAGCAGGGGAATCGCGGGGGCCTTTTCTGGCCACCACCATCACCACCCACCCACCCCCCCTTACCCACCTCAAAGCCAGGCCCTGCCTTGTTTATGGCACTGGAACATCCAAAATGTTATGAAGATCCCCCCCTCGCACTGTCACCACCAAGACAGAAAACAGGGAATGACAAGGAACTGCGGCAAGTTTTATGGTCATAACACAAGCGTTTGTTTTCTCCGTTCGTGTCCCTCGCTTCGCCATCTCATTTCCTGATCTCATCTTTTGTTTGAAGCCCTGATTCCAAAACACACAGGCTGCTTGGTAGCTATACCTTATGGGGAACAAATCCACTGGCTGAGGACAAATTACCTCCAGGCTAGGGCATCCCAGGAGCGTTCAGCATTGTTTTTGTGGCAAAGGAAATGCAAAATCGCAGGCAGCACAGACTATTCATTCATTGTTACAATTGCCACTGTAGTTACAAGGGAGGTGAGGTGGATGGTGGTGTGCAAGTGTGTGTGTGTGTGTGTGTGTTTGGAGAGGCGTGGAGAAAAAGTTCCTAAATTTTTTTCCTCCCTCTATTTTCCTCCCTCTGTCCAAAATCCACGTGGGCTTCTCTGTCCCTACTTTCTCTTTGTCTGTTTTTTTTCCATGCTTCCCTCTTCCGTGTTCTCTCTCTCTCTCTCTCTCTCTCTCTCTCCTCTCTCTCTCTGTGTCTCTCTGTCTCTTCATGCGAGTAGAGATAAGTGTGGACCCATGAGAGTGGTGTTTGCTGTATGGGGTTGCCATGGCAGCGCGGCCCTGATGAGGTGTCTCGGCGGAGCAGGAAGATGAGTGTGTTCTCCCGGTGGGAAGCGCTGACCTCGCTCTCCAGAGGTTAATCCTTCTGTTTGTCTTCCACTGGAGAAGCAGGAGCGCGCGCGCTGTACCACACACCGCACAGTACAGTACAGTACAGCACAGCACAGCACAGCTCGGCACTGCGTCACACGCACACGCGCACGCCGCACAAACACACACATGTGCACACACACGTTGGTCCATGGCAGACATGCAAACACATGGTCTGCTGTCATGCAGTATGTACATGTGGGAGAGTAAGGTTGCATCTTTGCAGCCTGAATAACTTCTTACATGTTTGAGCACAAACCAGCTGTAAACTGCTTCATATTTTCTCTGCACATGACTAACATCAGTGCACATAAAATGTGGGCTGGCCATTCTGGTAGCTCTTTCTACAACCATATAGTTTGCAAACACAAAGAGAGCTCCCATCTTCATTTCCTTTAATGGTAAATGTACAAAGGGATAGATATTCTAATTGTGCAAATTTATACACTATATATTCCTACAATAGTGGAGAAAATTCACAAAGATTAAATTCTTCCCTAACAATAAAGATGACGCACATTTCAGATCTCGACTTATCTCACTGAATCAGCTCTTGTGTCTAATGTGAGGGGTGCTTCCTCAGCCGCTCCTTCTCTGTACAAAATGAGGCAGCGAAAAATATGATGTAGCGGCTTCCTGTTGTACAGCTGCTGTAAACAATATATTTTCTGGCACCCTTACGCTAGCTGGCTCCTGATAGCCACCAGGCCGGGGAGAAAAGAGAATTATCTCTGACTCTTCTGGGCCCAGCGACTATGTTTTCAATACGATCAGACTGCGTTAACCAATTAGATGGGAGATGGGCATCCATGCCTGTCTTTTTTTGTTTGTTTGCTGAACACACCTCGCTGGCAGGGGGCTGGCCCCTGTAGTGCAGACGTCTGGCAAAGGTTGGGAAGAAATATAAACACTGGCGAAAACAGCCTAAGCACTAAATTCGCCCAGAAGCATTTGAAGGGAATAAAACTTGACCTGAACGAACATAGTTAAGTGCACAAATACATGCAAAAGACTTTAGCTGCTCATTTTAGCACTGAGATATTAAATCAACTAAAGTAGCAATTAAAGCAATCACACAATACATGACCTTGTGTGGTTTTAAGGACCACTCATAACAGCATTCGCAAAAGGACGTTAGGAAGGTAACCATGGGCTTTTAGAAGAGCAAGCAGGGAGAGACGGGGGTGGGCACTTCTGCATTTTCTCACCCCCTTTTTCATTTGAGTCACATTACCCAGCAGGGGACCTTCCAAGAAAGCTGCTCTCTCCCGAGGGACGACCAATCTCTGGGGTTTTATTCCCAATTTGTCTCAGAGAGTTGCCAGCCAAAGCATATCGTAGGACAGCGACTCAGCAATTTCTTGGAGGATCCTGAGTGTTTACAGTCTGGCCAAATCAAATTCTAATGTACGAGAGGCAGAGGACACCAGTATCTATTTCAGGTCGTTTGATGGCACTGTCTACCATGCGGAAAGGCACTGAACATACAACATTAGGATTGAACGATGGCATGTTCCTGGAAATCGATCTCTAAGGAATTATTTTCTCAGTGCTCAGTGCTTGTATTTGCACAACAACTTTGCACAGACGCTGTTTGTACAAAACAAACTTTGAGTTCAATAAAAATGTAAAGCTGGAGGTCAATAAAGGATGCAATCTCACATGCTGTTGAAAAGCCCATACAATAAAAGACCGAAGCTTTGAACAATTTCGTCAGCAGAACAGACTTCAAGTTTTGCATTGTTCAATTCAATATCAGGTTAACATCAAGGACTTTTATCTGACATACAAATGATTGCTGCCTGCCAATATAGCGAAGAAGCTCTAGAGCTTACAGATGAATAAGAGACAAATAATCACAATAGCATACAAGTATACATAATAAGATCCATGACCACACCTGCACTCTTGGCTGTCTCAATGTAAATTTGTTTGTTGGTACATTTTGAAATCCTGCAAGTTGGGCACCAGCCGAAAGAAATATTGGGGTATCAACAGGAGCAACACTGAGTGGTTGAATTAGTTGGTATGGAAAGGATGTGACAGCCATACATCTCCACCTGCTGGTAAAAGTGAGAATAGCAGGAAGGAAGAAGTGAGATCTTTATTTAGAGATAGTCTGCCCCTTCTTCTCCACAGACAATGATATTACATCTGATTGGCCATGTAATCATAATAACTTCATTGTTAATATTTACTTGATCTACCTCTTTTTCTTAAATAACTGTAATAAAAATGCATCTTCAGTTAGTAGACTTTTTACCACCTGACTGAGATTATTTAACCGTCTGAAATCATTTCCTTCAAGTGATTTACCACTAACTTATCTCTGTAATAGGGAGACATTTCAAACACAAGAGCATAAAGCAAGACGTCATGATGTGTGCATAGTAAAAGGGGATGAAGGGAGCCAACTGACTAGTTTCTGGTATGGATCAGGTCCAGGTTTATGCATTTAGAAGACGCTTTTATCCAAAGCGACTTACAAAAAGAGGATAAACATTCAAACTACAGCGCAATTAAAAACTAACTAAGAGCTCAACTTGCTAACATGAAATTGGCAGATGAAAGTGAAAAAGTGTGAAAAAAGTGCAGGAGAGCAAGAGTTGGCGGTGCACTGTAAGTGTATTCAGGTATTCAGAAGTTTTAAGCCAGATGTTCTTGGAAGAGCTGGATCTTCTAGAATTTCTTGGAGGTGGAGAGGGTATCTGTTGCTCTATTAGCAACCAGCATGGAACAACAGATAAGAATAGTCTGCGTGAGGTGTTGGCCGTGCTAGATGTTACTTGGTGCTGTGGAGCGGCTGGGGGGTAACATGGGGCTTTAAGAGGATGTTAAGGTAGATGGGAGCAGATCCATCAGTCACCCTATAGGCCAACATTAGTGCTTTGAGTTTGAATTTGAATAATTTTTCTATGATTACTAATTATTATAACTATTATCATTTTTATTTATTTTTTTATTGAGTACACTGCCATCGAGGTGTATGGTGCTGATTATAGGGATGAGAAAAATGTCTCCTTTGGGATGATGCTTTCAATGCAGGGTTGCTAAGAAACCCCCTGTGTGAGGCGCATTTGCCAAGCCTGCCCAGTGTCTGCTGTTCACCTGGGGTGAAGGTGTGAAACCTAATGGGACAGGCCTCAGAGAGTCACTTTCCAAAACAAGCCACTGAACAGATCATCACGTCATCTGGCACGAGTGGAGGGGCAGAGAGCATTGGGGGGGGGGGGGGGGGCTTGCAACCGTAGCTTAGAATAATACGGGGTGCCTCCGCTCTGCATCTGACGGGCTAATCTAGAGCTCTCCCTTCAAGCTAAGGTCAGAAGACATCATTTGAAAAATGGCTGAAGCCTAACCACCTTTACATCCTTTTCCATTCAGTGAAACAAATGAATCCAGCAAAACAGTCCTGAGTGTTAGGCTAACCACATCTGTTTAGGACTTCATCAGACTGCTATTGATGGATCACTGGTTTCCAATTACTGCGGATAATTACAAAACAAAGCAGCACAAATCAAATCAGACATCCGCCGAGAGGGAAGGTGTGGGTGGGGAGGTCCAGCGGGTAGGGCCTTGGCATGGTGGGAAACCTGGGCTAAGTGGGTGATGTGCAGAGCTGCTTGCTTACAGGAGGAATGTGCCAGAACAAGACGGCAGACTGCGGCTACTAATTGCAGCCCCGGGTTTGGCCAGGCACCTGCTCTTAAACACAGCAAGTCTGTGTACTGTGTGTGTGTGTGTGTGTGAGAGAGAGAAATGTAAAGGTGTGTGTGTGTAGTCTGTGCTTATGTCTGAGAAGAGGGAATGATGTTAGATTGAGAGGCGTCTTCAGAATAACAGGGAATGAACGACTGTCATCACCCTTTTGTCAAGCCATGTTTAAAGAGGAGACCATGCAAGAAACATTAACAGACATCAAAGTCAAGAGCAAAAAGCACAATAAGCTCCTGTAGGAGATACTCAGTTACTGCGGGTTGTATTCTTAGATATTTAGAGATCAGTTTGAAGGTCACCCAGGGCACCCTATCCTCTCCAAAACCATAACAAGGATTACTACCACAACAGAATTATACCTGATTATGGCGGAAATGTATTTCTCTTATGGCAGATTCCATCAAGCGTGTGTCTAAGTTGATTTAAAGGTTTAAATAAAAAATCGTAATATAAGCTTTGCATTATGTGTAAGGCTATAGTCACCTCTCAGTTAAATAACAGCTGGCCTGCCTCACCTTTGGTGAACTTTTGCCCCTATGTTAGGAGTGCTCTGATATTAACTCAAAATATAGTTGCATGACATGTTTAAGCAAAAAAGTAATATACTGTAGGCCCATCATCATCTAACATACAGTACATTATAATCCCTACTCCTATACTGTTGACCATTCTACATTCAGCTACATGCAGTTGATCGGGATGCAGTACAATCTGTTCTATTGGGAGTCATGCATTACAGATTTCAAGTGTGCACTCCCCTTAGAACAGATATAAGATGCAGATATTTGGATAAAGACTACTATTGCCCGTGAAATGGAATCCTGATCATTTTGATGGCGTTAAAATAGGCTACTCTCATAGAGTGGGTGCTATGTTTATATTAGGTTTCCAGCTCAGGCCGATCTGTCATTATTACCATCTGCCATTTTGACCGATGGCAAAGATTTTGATGGGGACAACATGAATTGGTCATAGTGTGTGAGCAGCTCACTTGTAAGGGACGAGCCATGCTTGGGAGTAATCCCCTCCAGCGGTGCAGTCACTCCACTCCTGACTTATTAATGGCCCTGTCCTCAGCGTGCCACTTCATCATTAGCGCCGACAGTCAGGACGGCTCATGCACACAGCTAACGGACAATGTGACGACTGAAAACAGCAGCGGTGGCACGAGCACACTGCTTAAGGCCAGGGCTGCGTTAAAGCATGCCGAGGTCCTGTGCTAACCCTCCCTCAAGCCACTAACAACCTTCCCACACACACTAGATACAAACAGGATAATCACATGCATACCTTAGCAAAATGGGCTAAGCTTGATGAGAATGAAGTATAGGGAGTGTGTTGATTCTATCGTACATTAAGAAAGTGGGCCTCTCTAAGTAGTAATGCACTGGCGCTGGTCTATGTTGAAAGGATAATGGGCTGCCAATAAACAAACAATCAGTCTTGTTAGTGCACGTGTTCCAATCTGACAAGTCTGATGAACTCTGATGCCTGCTTTGCTTCTGTGCAGTTTACAAGTCAAATGCAATTATGCACGATTTCTGCCAGGGAGCAAATTGCCCCTGTCCTCCATTAGCTGCTCCTGCATAAAAGCTCTCCTTGATAAAACGATTGAGCTGTAAGATGAGACTTCATCAGACATGACGAGACATACAGGCCCAGACACAAAAAGGTACCAAGGATGATTCAACTTCCAAGCCACTACACTAGCTCTAGTTTCAGAACTAGAAAACTAGAGAATGCTTAAAGCATATATAATGACTATGTATTCCAAACCCATCAGTGAGTTTCAATGAGTTCAGCACATATCTAAATACATAAAGAAATAAATAAAAAAGGGAAAACCCTGTATTGTGTATTTTTACTCTTAAAAATTTCAAGCAATGCTATGGAAGTCAGTTTGGGGAACAAAGAAACGGTTAACACATCATAACAGGAGCCATGGCTCTAATCATAACAGGAAGGGTAATTAATCAATTCCAAATATGGTCACATAAAATGCTAACTTAAAATCATGGAATCCGCAGATCTGACCGATATATCTACTCAAGACAATCATTAGACTGTGCACCGTTTAACTTATTTTGTGAACATGTATGCTTGGTGCAAAACACATGTTTATAAAAACTGCCCTCCTGGCTATATTTTCAGAAATAAAACGTTTGGCCCATACTCCTTTTAGAAACATTCAGATTTACAAATCATCCAAAAAGAAGAATGACAGCTGGTCATTAAAAAAATAAAATAATAACAATCGCAGTAATATGTGACTTCTTTTTTAATATGCACTTTGCAGTGCACACAAGTACAGAGGCTTTTTCATGACTGCAGTCTAAAATCATAAGCTAACAATTAATCAGGCACACCTGTAGAGGGGGTTGTTTTCAATAGGTAAAACCTATTTGTCTACACACTTATGTGCATATGACCAATTAACTAGTTGTGAATAAGACTAACTAATAGTCATTATTGTGATGTTCCAATTAGAACAAAAACATAAAACTGTAAGCCATGACCAGCATGGCAATTTCAGTCCATATGTTTATAAGTCCTTAAAAATTACAATTAAAACTTTGATTTGCTTTATGGTTTCATCATTTCATATTTCTGGAAATGCAATTGAGTATTGCAATAACTGCAACCGAAGCAATGAAATCACCACTTACATAATGGTCAAATGTGAAAAACCTAAAAATACAGTCATCTCCAAAACATACTAATAAGGCAGCAATTAGTTTCCCATCTTGCCATTAGATCCCTCTTTTTGTGCAAGCTCCTCTTTCTTGCGTTGGTAGAGCTTCAGCAGGTAATCATCTGGAACAATCCCCATTTCCTTCAGCTCAACCATGAACTTCTCTAGCTTCTCTGAGCTTCTGGCACTTCCTACCTTGCGGCCTGTGATGTAGAGGGTGAACTCTTTGAAGTCCATAAGTTTACACGAGTCAAGATCACAGAGGTTTCGCAGGGTCAGGCTGGGGTCCACTTTGGGGTAGAAGGATAGGCCGGACATCCTCTCCAGGTCAGACAGGCTCACCTGATACTCCACCAAGGAATGATCAAACCCAATTGGCTGATTTGGCACCACAAAAACACCCAGTGCCAGAGTGTCTGATGACTGATTCTTCTGGGCAAGAATGACTTTGAAGAGATGTGTAGGAACAGTAACGTCATCTTTACCAATGAGCTGACCAGACAAACACACAACACAACAAGGTTTAGGTATACAAAATGACAATGCAGTAAAGATTTGTGTAAAATGCCTACCCAAAAGTAAGTTCTTGAGGCATTTTGGATATGAAGGAAAAACAATCAATTCACAGAACAAAATTTGTTGAGCGAAACTATAAGTTATTCAAAGTGATTTCTTTAAAAAATGAATAAATAACATAAAAACAATAAAAAAACAACAGCCAAAAAAACCCAGCAGCATTCAAGTACACTTGATGGAGGGCTCTAGCGCCCCAGAGAGATGAAAGGAAGAGGGAGCCATCTGAGCCTGAGTACCTCCTGAGGCTACAGTATATTGAAATGGGAGTAACATGGCCCCTGTCGCAGCTGATTTGCAGTAGGTGCTAGCCTCAGGGCTGCTGTCTTTGTCCATTTAGCTTCACCAGGGAAACCAAACCCTTTGCCTAGAAACAAACTGTGGATACTATGCTGAACAGCCTGGCTGAAAAAACTCACAGGAAATGTCACTACCAGATAACTTTAGATATTTTTAACATTTCTTCAAAATGGAGTTGACATAAAAAATAATGAAAATTCACATGTGCAACCAGAACGACCAGCTGAACTACTGTTAGCTTTCCTCATGGATTACTCGGACTAATATACTCTGAGGGGTATATCATTTTAGTGATAACCTCAGTGTCTAAAAGCATGTTCAGCCAGGAAGAGATTAGAAGAAGTAACTACTAGAAGTAACTAGTAATGAAGGACCATGAAATTGTTATAAAACTCGGCTACCTGCAGTGATTACAAGTGAAATAATCCTGTGATCAGATTTTTAACTCTATACTTTCGTAATACTTTGCAGGGTTAGAGGGTACACCTTGTGAGAAGTCCAACGAATCTAATCTTTTTATCATCTTTTTTCAGTCATTCTTTAAAATTCAAAAATACACATTTGAACTTGTATTACCTGATATGACATGGTCTTTTTGCCATCATCTCCAACTTCAGGAAGCACAAGAGGGCCCGACACCACCCAAACATCTTCAAAACGTTTAGTTAGTTCTCTACAATACATCTCCAATCTAAAAAGGGCACAAAAGGCAGCGTATATTAAATCCTGTTTCAAATAAATAATGTTCATTATTATTTATTATTCTTCTTGTTACCAAGATACCTATTCCAAAAGCCAGCATTGTTTTCTAAGTTCTGGGGCACAATGTTGGAGAGGTAAAAGGTTTCAGCCATGGCTTGCTGTGGGAACAGAGGAAAAAAAACAACAATATCAATTTAGCTCTCAGTTTTGAGGCCATGATATGTAAACTGATACTTCACTGATATATTTTCACTGATAGCTGAGCGATGCGTAACGTTGTTAGGTGTACTTTGGTTATGACACATGAGAGATTTAGTATATTTTTATTATTATATTAGTAAGCTTAGAAACTTTAGAAACTATTTACATACAAACATGTGTGCAACTGCATTAAGTTCTTACTGTGCAGGATTTGTTGTCCCCTGCTGGTGCCATATGTCCCCTGGACCACCCACTGCCCAAGTAATCATCATTGTGTGCTGTGAAGGCCTCTGGGATAGTGGGGTCGGGCCTAAATTTACAATGCTTCCTGTCAGCTTCTCCTGCAAAGCAATACATGGGCAAGGATTTCTATGTGATTCTGATGAGTCTTGTAAATAGACAAAGTACATAACCAGTTAAACTCACCTCGCAGTTTCGTGTTTGAGAGATGTTCAGCAACCCATCTTGGGATTTTTTTCACTTGATCGTAGGACAGTGCATGGTTGGCGTAGTACCTGGTCTCAGCTCCAGTCCGAGGTAAACCGTAACGCCCTATAGCTTGCTGGGCAGGGCTCTCTAAACAGGGATGTCAAAATGAACCAAATGAAATCATTTTTAAGAAGGCTACAACTGTTGCTAGGTAAGGTAGCAGAGAAAAGCCATGGTTGCAATATTACACCTTGGTCTAGATGTGGGATTGGGATTGTGTTGAAGAAAGAGAGAGAGATCTAACAAGAGAACAGACAAAAACTTGTTAGGGATAGAGGTGTTCCTCCAACCAAATGAGAACAAAAGGACTTACAATTCTATAGCAATGTATAATACTTCTGTAATAACCTGTTGTAGCCTACTTACTGTATGTAACACATGGCGGTGTTAATACCATAATACTATTCTGCTCCCCTAGAGTGTTCCTATTGAAGTCTGCTATGTCTCTACATAGGCTATACGATTCTTATAGTATCACATTTAAAGCCTTCCTATGAGACTCCTGAGAAGTTTGATTAAAAAAATAAAAGCCTAATATAACTAACGCAACATGCTGCAGTCTGGTGTTGGTTTGACCTGGCTAGCATCTTTCCAGGTACCAACCCCGGTGCTATGTGTCAGTTACCATTTTCTTGTAGTTGGGGCCCATAAACGGCGTTGTTAGACAATAAAACTCCTTCAGGGAATCACCAATGTTATTCCCAGAATTGTAATTTATTTTAAAACAGCAGGGTTTAGTGATGATTCTGTTAAATGCTGAAGATCAGACCGTGTGCATTGCTCGTACAGCGCAGAACTAGCCCTTCCATTGCCTTGGAAGCCAAATCCGACAGTAGGCTAGATGCACGTGGTGGTGTTATGGTAGGTAATCTTATGGTCACCAGCTAGACCCAAATTATGGCTAGAGTTTTCACTGAGTGACGTGGTTAACAATGTTTACAGTTTTAAGCTAGCGTCAGAAAGCAAATGAATGTTACTTACCTTTGGGATCTGCATCCGCGGAGCTTTCTTTGGGTTCTTGGCTTGTCTGTAGATAAAGTTGGATTGCAGCGACACAGGATCCTGTGCTTACAACCGCCCCACAAACAAATCCACTCAAAAATTTGAAAGATTTTAATTTTAACCTCATTATGCCTGTGTTCTCGCAAAAGTCATCAACGACAGACCTACAGTGTGCTACAGTGTGTTTCATTTCATACATAGCCTACCGCTAATTGCTAACACTAGCAGTCTAGGTGTCCGTTTCGATTTCACAGAAGCACTGGCAGACTTTTTTTGCACTATGACGGAGTAGGGAATCAAAGCTAGTGGACAGTCCTAGTTCCGGCCATCTTGTGGCCTATCTACGTCATATCAAGGAAGCCAGGGAAACTGGCTACAGCATTTTGCTATTGTGTTGCCTTCAAATATGTCCTAGGCCTAATGTGTCGATGCAGAACTTTTATTTCTTATTTAAGTGAAGTCGGTCAGAAACTGCAGTTAACAGAACGTTTGCATTAACAAAGGGTAGGGTTCTTTGCAGAAGTTTCAGGAAAATGTGTGCGTTTATGCTAAACTACAGTTGAACACTTTCAGTAGTGTGCGTGCCTAATAGCCTATGCTATACATAGTTAATCATCAGCAACATATATAGTCTAGTTTTTACTCAGTGCATGTAACCTACTCAATTTGCACGTTGCGCCTGCAAGATGTCAACACTGTCGCCACCCAGTGGTAAGACCAGGTAGTCTGGTCGGGATAAAATAATGAATTCTGCTAGACTTCAGGAATTGCATTTACAAAAGGCTAATTTGATTCACACTTCAAGCAATTTTCAAGACACCAAGGAATACAGTTCCAGCGTGCGTTGCAAGTATCGATTGGAACACAAATCTCCTAGATAGATAATAATAGCAACAACAACTACCACTATTATTATTATTAGTAGTAGTAGTAATAGTAGTAGTATATAACACTTTCAAATGGCAGTTGTAGCACCATGGTGCACTATAATATTTAGTTAGGCCTATATGATCAGCCTTACAAAAATGCCTTTTTGTAAGCATTATAACACACATCGTTACATAGGCCTATAACGAATATGTAGCATAGGAGCGTTTCATGTCATCCTACTTTAGAGTGCTGGTAGTTCCTATGCACCTTCTTCCCTTTCTTGAATGAAATTAAACAGCAAAGAAACACATGCAAATGAAATGCTTTATCAGTATTTTATTGTTTACTTTCATATACAAAAAGATAAAATTGAAATAATCCTTTCTAGTATTTTTTCTCTAACAGTCAGGTTGTAGTTGTTTCACACTGGGCAAATACTACATTCATACTGGTTTATTCTGGCACCAATGCAGAGCTGAAACAACCACATCCCGAAATCTAGGCAAATCTATCTCAAACTCTGGATACTGAGCTCTAAAATGACCACAGTAAAAAGGAACAATGATCCACTGCAAATTAAAGAACTATGTTACAATGATCGTTCAGAAAGTCCTCAGTTCATTACGGCAATACAATGGATGTTGGATTTTTCCTGGGCATTTCATATATATAAAACCTTTTTTCTTTTAACATACTCTTCAATTGAAAGAGGGGTTACAGCAACAAGCTCAACTCTGTATACACTTTTGTCTCATACAGATTTTTTAGTATATTTATGTTAAAATCAGTAGTACAAGCCATCTCTGTTCTACAATTTAGCTACAATAGTGAAACATAACCTACAACATTTACATTTCACATATCCTGGTATAGAAACAGCACTTTAAATATGACCCCTTGACAAGACAAGAAAGAAAACCTCATTTGGAACCGCCTTGGCCAACTCACAATATGGACTGTGGTGACATGAGACCTGAAGACTAATAGAAAAACCAAGACTGTACTAGTGAGTAGAGGAACACAGCATTTTGTACTCAATGTGGCTGAAAAGTCACTGGTATCATTCAAGGAAGCCATCGATTTCTTCCAGTATTCTTCTATGGTGACCCTAATCCGTTTGGACAAAACCATGGTACTGATGGGGACATTGGCAAAAAATAAAGAAAATAGAATTCCAGGTATCATTCTAGATATTGCAGAAGTCACGAGGACATAATAGTAGTACTGTGTAGCAACTGCTGAGATAAAAATAGTTTTGATACTTGACCTGAATTTTGATAAAACTGAGGTAATGTATTAAATAATCCACTTATGCATGTTTGCTTCAGCTTGCTATAGTGCAGTCATCCAAAACGATAGTGTACAATAGAGAATACTTTGATAAGGATACATTGGTGTAAATGGCACAAATTAGACTAACAAATACAAAGAGAAGCTTCCTGCCAAAGTGAACATGCAAGAATGCTTTTGTCTGTACACATTTCAACCAGTTCCTTAAATGAATCAATTGCCAGATCAAAAAAAAAAAATCTAATACCATAGTTTGTCAGCATGTCATTTGTTTGTTTTTGTTGTGCCAACTGATAATCTCTGAAAGCCTGTGCGTGTTGCATGTGCTTCGAAACCTCCTTCTGTATTCACCTCTATGGTGAAACTCACAGGAGGCCCACTGAAGCGGCCCATACAGTACCATTTCTTTCATCTCAAACAGAGGTCAGAAGCTCAGCGAGGAAGAGGTTTTCACATTGTCAAGGGGTGCATGGTCATATGATCATATGTTACACCAGTACAAAAGAGGTTTTCCTGTTCGTAAGACGAAAGTGTACATCACTTAATCATAGTATCTACGACTATCCAGCTAGCAACACTGTTTTCACATGAGGTCTGAGGTAATTGGTTCCTGAAAACCTGGATCTAAGACTGCATCCAGAATTACAGCTGGTCACTTTTTAGAGATTTATATATTATATGGTGCTTTTTTTGTCTTTTTTTACTTTTATGTGGTACTATGACAGGAACAACAGAGAGGAAGCAAAATACAAACAAGGGAGAGGCTTTTGCAGAGGCTGCTTGGGTAATATGAAATGGAAAACAAAGGCACAACATCAGAACACCTCTGGCTAGAGGTCTGGACTGTTGCTGATACTTCATGCATTTAATCTTCCAGAGAGGCCATCTTAGTCAACATGGACCCTGACGCACGGGCGGTCGGTTCTTTGCACATCTACATTTGCAGCACTTGAGCTAAAATCATTTTTGGAATGACTGTCTCATTGAAAAAAATAAAATATCCCAATTCCTAACCTCAGCACATTTCAGTTCACACAGAGGACTCTTCCTTTTGGCATAACAAGGAAATATGATGAAACACCAGAGAAATACCAGACTCTTCCATTGCCTCATAAAACCATAAAACCTCTGACAGTATTGCTAATACATAATAACACAGTTCAAATGTTTTCTGACCATACTATATCTAGCAGTAAATGTGGGTGACTTAGACCAGCACAATTGATTAGTACAGCCAATCATGACTGAACATTCTTACTATCTTGATATGAACATGTTAGTGCTTCCACGCAGGAAGCTTCTAAATGGACATAGATGGGAACTTAAATACAGAATAGCTGATCATTAATTTACAATCTTACAGGTATCATCTTAAAAGAGGTGTCACATTATTCTCATGCACTGATGCGACTGAAATATTCGCCAAATTTTAGGAAAACTTGAACTGGAGAGCATAGAAATCAGACTATTTTTTTGAAGACAGACAGAAGACTTTGGTTATCCTCTTGCAGACTTGAAAATGCAAGGAATTTGGCTACATCTCAATTGTACAAAAGGAGGTCAGTAATTAAATGGAAACAAAGCATCGACAAACGAGGATTGACAGAGGACTGAGGATTTGTGAGAATGACAAACATCAGAATAATCTGGATGTAATCAAAACACAGCACCTAAAGGACAGTGGATTTGGTTGATTGCTCAAAGATCTCACAGTACCCCATGAGTATGCTCCATTTAGAAACAACAAAAATCTATTGCAGAAGATATTGCTTGCTATGTAGTCTGTTCCAGTTGGCAACTATTCAAAGCACCAGTCAGCAGAAAACAGGCCAGGAGATCTTACAAATCTGAGGACACTGGTAGAGCAAATGATGCCAATGACAAAAAAAAATGAGTTTGATGATCTCAGAAACTAGATCAATCAACTGTATACTGTAGTGTCTTACAATGAAATCACAAAATGCTAAACAAGTTAAACTACTTTGGTAGTGGGGCGGTATCTTTTCTTTTAGTATTGGCAATAAGCTTCATTGGGGAAGGGCTTCAAATACCATTTTTGACCTACTAAAGCATACTCGGAACAAATTCAACTAAAAAACAGCTATTAATTCCCATGCTAACAAACCACGTCCATCGGAAAGTGGGTAGCCAAAACAAGAGTCCATGATGACCAAGATAGACTGGAGGAGTTCTGACTCTATTCTGTCACGGTCACAGAGCAAATGCTCCTAACTCTTTGAGCAATCTAAGCTTGAGATGGAAGTGCAGAACCCAGAGCTAATATATGGCACCGTAGAGTATAAATTAAAGCTCTTCATTTGGGGTGATGTGTATTTGTGGGGGTCTAAAGCAGCCACTGCACAGCCTCATGTAGCGTATGCGCCAAGGACACAGCAGGGGTGGGACACCAAACCTTTCAATCTCCTCCCTTTTGGGACAACCAGCTCTGTCAAAAATCACAGATCAGTCTATTTCTTTTTGTGTAAAAATACATCTATTTTAAAGACTAGAGCTGGGATTTCTCAAAAAACAAACAAAAAAAAAAAAACTGATAAATTTGGTGAGGTCACTTTGTGTTGAGCAATGAAAAAGGGACAGTTTGGAAAGTCCCTCTTTCTCCATGCTAATTCATAAGTATGCTTTTAAAAGAATATCATATCATTAGAGTACACACATGCCAATAAAGGAACAGCATTTAGGGGATGTGCAAATAAAATATAGTATGCTACAGTTAAGAGAGAAAGGGGTAGGCGAATCTGAGGAAATGTTTGTTTTTGTTACAGTTGCTTTCAGTCAAATCGGTAAAGGTTCAATGTCCCTTGCAGTAACAGACAGAAAAAGAACATTAGAGGAAACAGCCAGCACAGATAATGAATAATGCCCAGGTGTCATGAACAGGCAGAATTCTACAGTTGTATACAGCTATTTACATGATTTCTCTCACATTATGCAACATAACTTTGTAGCACTTCTTCAAAGATTTTGGATTTTTTTTAATTTTCCAAAACTCCCTAATCATAAAAGCCAACTTACATTAAAATATACTTACTACAAGTCAACACAACTAACAAAATATATATAACAGAAGTCATACACATAGAAAAATCTGAGGTATTTCTGGTTTGAGGTGGTCTGTGGTTCATGAACAATTATCTGTGTGTTTTTTTTTTTTTTTTTACATTTTTCGCTCTAGACTTTATTGTTTTATGTTATTCTGGTTCACCTCGGAAGCCTTGACATTTCTGTTGACGAATAGATGCATTGTATGCAGTTTCTACCGAGAGTTGTATGTGTAATGCACAGAAAAAAGGAATATATAGAGAAATATATTCATCTTTGAGTTGAAACAGCAGCATTGCGGACATTCACTGTTACATTATGGCATACAGAAATGTGGTTTCTCACGCGCCACGTTTAAGACAAAGAACAAAAATGATCCTTGTTTTCTTTTTTCTTTTTCTTTTTTCTTCCCCTCTATTCAAATAGAATGTGGCCATTCAGACATGAAGTGAAGTCTGAACTCTTGTTTTCTGTCTTGTCCATTGCCCTGTGGAAATGTCTCTACAATTCAGGACCACTGAGGTCAATAACTCAAATTTTGGTCCCTGTGAGAAAGAGGTAAAATACGAAGGGACCCGGTCAAGATGCATGTACTGGAATCCATCTTCATGTCCAACACTAGTTGAAGATACAGGCTTTTATGAGAATGAGGCTAGCCTCTGTCAGAATCTAGGTCCTTAACTCCCCCCATCCAAAATGTATTCTGGATTAAAGACAAAGAAAAAAGCGGACAAAAATAACAAAAATAAAATAAGTAAAAGCCAACATAACACAATAATCTACTGATGGCCATCTAGGCCAACACTTGTTTTGTGGTCTTCTTCCCACACCTTGTTCAGAATCTTTCGCATGTACATTCATTCATTCATGCTTTCATTCACTCACAGCCATACATCTTCACCATGGTCTTGCACATATTGTTTTAGTTGTTTTAGTGTTTTAATTTACTGCTTGCCTCCAACCTCCAGACTGGCTCGTCAACCCATGGGGCCAAGTAAGCCACGGAAGTAGTCAAATAGACCCCTTCCTGCCTAACTCTTCATGCCTGATGGGTCTGCCTTCTTTTCGCTACACGGAAAGACATTAAAAGACGTAACCCCCCATCCCCTTGTGACTGGTTACCTGAGAAGTAGTTCCGTACCAAATAAGATGCCGTCGTCACTGACACTGCACTAACTAAACTCTAGATGCAAGCCATCCCCTTGCTTCAACTAGTTTGGAAAACTTTTCTTTTACACATTATGAAAAAGAAATGGCGTTCATCCAAATCCCCTCACTAATCCCACGCTAGTCTTCACACCACAAAACAAAAACAATAAAAAAGAAATTAGTCTGTCTTCCAACTTTTTCTGTGTTCTAGAGACACCCGTTAGTTCCGTAAAAAGACACGTTTACCGTAGTTTTGTATAGCACATGCTGTCAGGGAAAAAAGAACTGTTCGGAAACAAACAAACAAACAAAAAATCCCTTGAGGAAAGTTGTGTGTAACAGTCTCAAATGTTCCTCCAAGGTTTTGCAGCATTATTGGATTGTCCAACATGGTAGATGGTTGCTTGGTTTGTTGGTTGTCACAGGCAATCATGTCCAGAAGACAGAAAAATAGGAACAGATAAAACCTAAAAAAAAAAAGAGAAAAATGAACTGAAGTGAAGAGGTTGAGGTACCTGCACCTTGTCAGCATTCATAAGTCGGCACCTGAATGCACGTTGAGATGTCCATTTGCTGTTTATTTTTTTATTCTTTTTTTTCCTCTCTTCATAAAAATACAGTAGAGACGTGTGCTGGTAATATTGATCCGATCAGAAAAAAAAATAATAATAATTAAAAAATGTCGGATAAAATAGCAGCTGCATTCATGTTGTTGTCTGAGATCCACTGAGTCGGGAAAGATGAAGGATGTTTCATTTCGCTTGCTTGCTTCACAATGTTTTATGGGATGTCTTCCACTTGTGGATGTTTTCAATTTTTTTTCATACAGGGAAAATGAGAGTAGGACTCAGATACTGGACTCTTTGGGTGGCAAGTCCACATTGGTGACCGAAGTCACCATAGAAACCAGGCAGTCCGAGGTAGTGGCACTGTTGAGCCGGCGGATCTGGGAGATCCGCTCTTCCACACAGCCAGCTGAGAGACGGGCCTCGGCATCGTGGTCCCAGCACTCCTCTATCGTCTCACACATCTGCTCCAGGCCCTGTTCAGGCCCAGACAAGAACCACACAATGTGAAAAACTCACTCAAATAAACAGTCCGCAAAATATCAATCGAGAATATCACTGAGGAAGCTCATAATGTTAGATTATGTTATATTTATGTTTAGAGGCTTCTTGGAAGATGCTTTTATCCAAAGCAACATACCATACAATACAATATCAAAATGCCTCTATACAAAATACTTGGTTTGCAGTTTGATGGTTTGTAAACTTCCATCAGACTTGGTAGGTGACAGACTTGCAGTCATGGTAGAAGCCTATTCCCACCAACCAAGGTGCCATAGATGTCCATACACTTATTTTTTTGTTTGCAAAAAACAGCTTTGCATCTGGGTAATATTGCACAATTTTCACATCAGAATATCTATCCTTCTTACTTCAAACAACATATAGAACTTGCATGCTTTATCAAAGATGAAAACATTTTATTTTCACAGAAAATGTAGTCTTTAGACTGCCCCACACAGGACTAAACAACTGTAAGCAAATAAGAAAGTAGGCAATTAGCACCATGTCTACTCTGATCATGCCTTTAGCACACTTGGCACCCAGGCATCCTTTTTAGAGGTGCATATAAAGAAGGCTAAGCATTAAACTGTGGTTTGTAGATGGAAGGCAATCACAGTGACAATGCATTTAGCACTTACACTCCTTACACTACTAAAACCTTGCTTGTGAAACCACCAGATGAAAAAACAACAGGGTCATCATAATGTGATATTGCTTCAACTGCAGCAGAATGAAATCCAGTTGGAGTGTACTCACAGCGTGCTTAAGCCACCAGTCCTTGAATACTGGCCGCATTTTTTTGTGGACCACAACGTCCTGAAGGTCCTCCAGGGACGGATGCTGCCCGATCTCCTCCTCGAAAGGCAGCATGTACTCATCTACAGGGCCTGGGGGTAGAGGAGAGGAGCACATTAAGCTGGGGACACATTAATCCAGCCTCTTTGTAAATAATGTTCTCAGTCAGGCCCAAATGTACACTACATTGTAATTATCACTAACATGATGGGGCCTAGCTTTTTTTGAAGCCTAGCTTTCAACAGCTTCCTGCAATCAATTATAATTCAACTGAATCCAAATACACTATGTTCCAACATGTAATGAGAGCTGCCTTCCTTGTAACAAAATATCCTATGATTTGGAAATTTTGCCATTGTAATGGAAAAAATATTAAGGTTGTGAGTTAAAGTTGACTGATATTTAGCAGATGTGTTTACGCAAAGCCACACAGAATTACTGATACTCCACCATGTTTATGAATGTAGCGTATGCAAGCTTTCCTTGTGCACGGGCTCAAGTGATTGACCAGGTCCTATAATGTGATCCAATGGAGGATCCTTACCGTCAGCTGCTTTACAGCGCGCCACCAGCTCCCAGAGCACCAGGCCCATGGCATACATGTCTATCCTCAGGAAGGCATCCCTCTGGAAGTTAATGGCTCCTTCCAGCACCTCGGGTGCCATATACCTTCTTGTTCCCACCTGCAACGACAAGAAGAGGCATCGGTCATGTCACGACCCACTGATCACCAATCAGAGCAGAGCCATCTGTGAGGAGAGGGAGGCCTCACCTGTCCGTGGGTGTCTCCTGGCGGCTTCCCCGGCTCAAACCGCACAGCCAGGCCAAAGTCACCGATGACCGCTGTGAGGTCATTTCTCAGCATGACATTTTTACTCTTGAAATCCCTACAGTTGCACACAAAGACATGGCTGACATGAGCTGACAGTTTGCCTCTATTAACAATCTGAACATCCCCTAAAAACACACTTAAACAATACATTAACACATGCCATTCTTTGACTTTTAACTGACATCTGACAAACTTTGTAAACATATAGTATGTATCAACAGATGTTAAGAGAGAGAGAGAGAGAGAGAACTTGCAATCTTTTTACTTTATCATTATTATTTTTTTGTGTACCTGTGAGCAATGGCTGGCTTGGGCCCCTCTCCTTTGTAGCGTGGCACGTCCTCATGCAGATAGGCCAGGCCACAGGCCATGGTCTCTGCAATGTGACACAAGTCGTTCCAGCTCACAATGTTTCCTTTCAGGTAATCTGTCAGGGAACCCTGGAGAAGACAAATAAAAAAAGATATTAAAGGATAATTATATTAATGTCACTTTTTACAATTTTTGACAGACCTACATTTGTAACTCTACGCTTGCATATGATGTCACCCTCCTAACTTGCATAACAAAATAATGAGTACAAATCCTTAACGATCTTGGCAAAGCCCCACACAGAATACTTCATCAGAATACACAGGTGATGATATGATCATGGCCACATTAATTCCAGGGTGTACAATCCCAGGGAGTAATTGGGAGCATTTTGTCCTCCTCTTTCTTTGTATTTGACATGAAGTAGTTAGCTGCAGTGTTCCTTGCCTTCTCGTGAAACTCTGTGATGAGCCAGAACTCCATCTCCAGGTTGGTCCCACGCTTCTCTGCAGCAATGTAGCGCAGGAGGTTTTCATGTTTCATCCCTGGCATGGTGAACATGTCCCGCTCATTCTGCCATGACAACTTATCCTACACACACACACACACACACACACACACACACACACACAACGGTGAGAGAAGAAACGTGGGAACTTTTCTTTGGAGAGTTCTCTGACTCTGACTCTGTACTGAATGAAATGCAAGGAGCGAAGGTCCCAGGTGGCACCAGCCTGACTGAGCATACAGATTTGTATTGTCATCTATATTACAGCATGTTCATCTTCTTGGAAGTAGGTTTTCAGTGATAGCTTTTGTCTCAAGACAATCACTGAAATTCTGTGAAAAAAGACTGACATAAACAGATGAATTTTGTCCTAAAAAACAGGAGAGAAAGGAAGGAAAGAGGAAGGAGTACAGGAGGTGGGATAAGAGAGACTACATAAAACTAAAAAGGCTAAAATTAAAGAATCTCCAAACTGAGTTTCATGCAACTACACTCACCTGAATGGGGAAGACCTTCACAGCTACATAATCATTCATCATTTGGGCTTTCCACACACAGCCAAAGCGCCCCCTGGCTTTGATTTCCAATAACTGCAGGGGTTTGAGTCCAACCAGTGGAGAGGGTGGAGGGGGACCAGGGTCCTGGAAAATATCAAGAGCCGGAAAAGGTAAGAGTTACACCAGGTCTATAATGACATCGCCAGCAAATGTGTAGCAAGATCTCCTTACAAAGGTCTGACGTCAAGTTAATTGCAGAATGAAGGTTACAGTTAAAATTAAAATTAAGGCTGACTGATTTTAATACAATACAATTATGAAATGACCCTTCAATCTAAATCTACATGGCCTCACAGTGGTAGGCTCAACAATCAAACCCGTGTCGCCTGATTGTCAATGAGTGACATGGCTACTGCTCCAACTTGCCCACAATAGCACAAATAAATCTCTAAGATTAGTGAACTACTGAAATGGACTGAACTGCGCTAAACCCTGTTGCAGTGATAAGTAATAGAGCTTCATAGGATTGGCATCCCTAAGCTGACAGGGATTCTACATCTTCCTTTTCTGAAGACAGCTCACATGAATTTGGTTTTATGTGCAATGCATAAAACATTCATGTGCAATGCATATCAAAACAGAGAGCATAAACAGAAACACTCAGCAAATACAGCGACCGGCAGTAAAGGGAGAGAAAAAGCCTATCGGTAATCTAAAAGACACAGCGTGATTGGCTATTTTCTTGACAACGACACAGCAGCATGAATGATTAATTAACCAATCTAACAATTGATGGGTCGTCTGGCGTGTCGTATATTCTTTTTTACCGTGAGAAACGGCAGCCAACCCAGCCCATTATTGTAATGGCAACTAACCGCCGTGGTTCAGTTGCACAAAGGACTGATACTGAACCACCACAAGGTGGAAGCATTGCTGTAAGATGGGAACGCAGAGCAGCCCTCCTGGGTCATGAAGAGTTTAGAGAACCATTTAAAAAGAACAAGGGAGCATAACTGTAACCGAATGTGGTGGGGGAGGAACAGAGGGCAGAATTTTGAGAACAAAAGAGGACGAGAGAAGAGTGGGCGGCCACATCACAGGCCCTACCTCATTGATGTCCACATGGCCATAGGGGGGCTTGCGGTGTCGGTACATCCAGAAGGCCAGAAGCAGCGCCACCGATAGCATGGTAATGGGGAGCAGGGAGTAGACCAGCACATTGAGCAGAGAGGGGGTGGAGGGCTTGATATCTACCACACAGCAGAGACACCAATGGGTTACACAAGCACAGAGCGTGACAGACTAACTGAGGTCCACAGCACAGGACCCCACTGACCCCAGTAAAAGCTGCTATGTGTACTTTTGATGGAATACATTCAGTTTTAAATAGTCTTGAAGCCTTGCATTTATTATCATTGGATGTTTAGCACAATGGGCACACATGGTGGAATGGGATATAGGAAAACTGGGCTGATGCTAGTAGATAGCTAGATTTGCAAGCTAACTGCAAAGGATAACTGGACAATACTGTGCTTAGCTGTTTTTGACATCACATCAATGTGGTTGCTTCTTCACCTACTGTTGCAGTTTCTACACCACTTTGGGATGTTTTAACCTAAAAGTATTACACAGGGCTCCTTTGAGAAACGAGCCATTTTAAAGCTACTTTCTACAGCCTCATTCATTTCCACTGCAATAAAGACATGAGCCTCCTAACATGTGAAATACAGAGCTTGGTACAGTGGGGGGATTTGGAGTTTCAGATGGAGACAGTAAAACGGACGATGTACAGCTCTCCTGACAGAAATACATAGCGTACAGTTCCCGAGTCAGTGAAGGAGGAAGTCATTAACTGCTGCCGTGTGGACCACGAGACACTAAAGTCTCCTATGTTTACCCCTAAAAGCCATACTGGGGATGGCAATTGCAGTTCATGTTAAACAGGGAATGGAAATGCATGAAACTGGGTTAAGCCATCAGCTAAGGGAATTCAAGGTATTTGTTTGTCAAGTAATCACGGAATAAATTACAGAAGAATAGAGGCCAAATGAGATCTGGGCACGCACTGATGTGACTAATGACATGAATGCAAAGGAAAGATGCATTCTGCATGGTAACTGCGCTTTGCAAATGGGCTATGAGGGAGTGCATTAACAGATGGGATTGTTTTGGTTTACACTGGGTGCTTAGTTTTATACAAAGCCATGCAGAGCAGCGTCTCACCAGGTGAGAGGCTGCTCAGGGTGACTTGCAGCAGTGAGGGACTGTGTGTGTGTGTGTGTGTGTGTGTGTGTGTGTGTGTGTGTGTGTGTGTGTGTGTGTATATGTATTATTTGTGTGAGTGCGTGTATTGTGTGTATGTGTGTATTTTGTGTGTGTGTGTGTCAGGGCTGGGGTGGGGGGTTGGAAACAGTTTTTCACCTGGTCCGTGGACGACTTCGGGCAGATGGGTGAAGCGCTCGTTGCAGGAGTTGCCCTCACAGCAGCAGAAGAACACCTGGGGGTTCTCCTCCGTGGCCACACACTCCTGCCTGTTGCCATGGAGAGGAGAGGAGACAGATTACTACGCACATTCCCCCGACGTAAAGAAAAAAAAACAAAAAAAACAAAAAACACAGCTTCAGCATAAAATGTGCATTTTCAAGCAGGCAAATTTGGGTTAGGGTCACAGCCACATTGCTAGCTGTCAGCCTGCATTTAACAATATAAAGTACTTGAACTAGTTATGGCACTCAAGACCACAGATGTCATACCCGATAAGCTAACAGCCAACTAGAGATAACAGATTCAGTCTTGCTTTAGCACTGGGGGTCCTTTACCACCGAGCCCCTGATATGTCATAATATCCACAGAAGGAGCAATATACTCCTGACTGTAATAAGCTACCGCTTTTGAGAACATTTAAGGAAAATGGAATTCCTTATGGCTTTTATGATCTATGACGTGTGTGATCTGGAGAGGGAGAGAGGGCTTCTTTCACACATGTATGCACCCAAATGAGGCTCTTATTACATTATTCCTCATTCATGAGGCAGTGCTCATGAGAGACCACGCTACTGCTTATGACAGTGATCGTGGCTTAGCTCCATGGGAGTTCTGCCTCATGCCGTTTTTCCTGTTTCTTTCTCGCCATGCAGATGACTTATCGCGCCACTGGGCCCCCTCTTTGCAAAACTGGGCAAATGAAAACGACTTATTGACCTTTCTTGGGGGACTGTTGGGAAAAGGTCTGGGGCAGTGGTGTGACGATAGTGCTGATGGAGCACACTCACTCACTCACTCACACTCACTCTCTCCCCCTCCCTCCGTTTGGCCCCGTCAGCGCTCTGATGACACGCCGGCACCTCACTCAGTGTCACTACCCTCTATGTAAGGCCAAAGCAGAGGACACCACCAAGAGCCCTGGACAGAGGGGCCACCGAGACCACCCTCACCATTAGCCGGGTCTAAGGTCATTATGTGATGGCATTGACTCCCCCCCAACAGCAGAGAGGACTAACACTGACCACTAGCCATCTGGGGGCATGCAGGACATAAGCAAAGCTGGCCTATTGCAATAGTGTGCAGTGCAGCAATCTAGCATCTTCACCAGCTATATACCTTTGGAGGTTTCTAGATTAATTGAGATTCTCTCTCTCTTCAGCTTGTCATTCAGTCAGGAATGTTTGGAATTTTAAAGGCCACACCTGGGGCTTAAGGGCAGAACTACTTTCAGAGCAATACCCTTTAGATTAGGCAACCTGGGATTACCGGGGAGTGTTTCTTAAGGAGCAGCCATTTGTGACTGTCCCACTTTTGGTTGGATATGAGTCCAGTGGGGGAGCGGTGGAATCATTTAACCAATATTCCTCTCACAGAAGGTGCTGATTAGGCCTGATTGTTTCGCATTCAGTTGCTTTCCCCCGGTTATGGCTGATTTTTCTTCTTCATTTCTGCCGGCTGTCAATAAGATCCAACATTAACAGAAATCAATTTAAGCACATAGCAATCTACAAGGCCATTTTCTTTCCCAGTGTGCAACAAAGTTGAAAATTGTTGTGTTGTTAATGAAACTTCCAATACCTCATCTGTAATATGCATCCTGGGACGCCTTCAGCATCCCATTTCAATCAATTTATTCAACCATTTATATCAGCCTTTACAAAGGCTCTGGAAATAGCTTGCCATAGCATAGCGGGAAGTGATGACACACCCGTAGCACAGAGCTTCTCTTACTCTCCATAGATAGAGCCTGGCTATTTGTCACCTTTCTAGCCTGGCAGGGGAGGATGTCAATTGGATATTCAAGAGCCATTTAAGTGCGATGGTAAATGCATTTAGAATTGCATTTAACACAGTTAGTTATTACTGGCAGTTGCACAAGAGTATAGGCGGGCAGTTCACAGGTAGCTCACAAACCAGGTCAAGTCACATATCATTATGGAGCGAAAGGAATGAAACTGACAATGCAGAAAGCCAGATTGTGTGTTATTTTAATGAGAGAGACAGATAAATATGCTGCCACTGTGTACTAACAAGGATGCAGGAAATCTGCAAAGTTTGTGTATAATTCTTGATTTATATTCGGGATCTTACAGTAACAGTGTATTTTTATTACGGATGGGCATTCGATTATATTTTCTTAATCGGTCATCGGGAGTGTTAACGACCAACTTTTGATGAATCATTAGTATTTTTTCTATTCATTTTTTTCCTCCTTTTTATATATTAATTCATTATTTTATATATTAAAATGGACATTCAATGCTTGTGCTTAACTTGAAAATATGCACTGCGGTGCTCTCAAGTGAAACTGAACTGAAGTGAAGTGATCCTTGTTTGTTCCAAAACAACATGAAAATATATAAATTAACAAAATAAAGGAATCCAAATGAATCATTCTAAATGTTATACATGATAATGCGCATTACAGGAAGACCTGCATCAAGGGAAGCGCAATCACTCATTTTGGGTTTGTGCAAATATCTGTCTTGTATGAACGTATCAATGCTATTTTTTGCAGGCTCAGGTTTTAAACTTAGGTTTACATTACTTTTTTTACTACACACTCAAAGCCCAACAACCAGCTGAGAAGCTGCTGACGGATCACAGGCCCGACTCACGGTTTGTTTTGGTGGTTGACACTTGAGAAATAAATACTTCACATGCCAGCCAGTCAAGAGTGTCTAATTACGAGCAGATATCCCAAACTCTACAGAAATTATGGATGTCTATGAGAAGTCACACCATCTGTTGTTCGACCCATGGGGAATAACATCTGAACTGAGCTATCAAGTGGGCAGACCATGTCCACTCTTTCTACAGGTCTATGTATATCACCAAGAGATTATATATAGGCTGAGACACTGACCTTCTGACCTTCAAATTTTGTGCTAGAAGTTAACTCTGACAACACATACCTCACATATATTTACAGAGCAATGACAACTTTATTTGTGAAATGCTTTTTATCTGTTTCAAAAGGTTTTTCCCAACCAAGTAACTCCTAGGCAACCCGAGCCATTTGTGTAAAAACAGTATGTGTTTGAAATTAACCCACTTTGAGTGTTACAACAATATAACCCAATGTCATTTGTTCTTTTTCAGAAATAATACCATTGTATTCTTGTAAAAACAAAACAAAACAAAACAGAGAAGGGTCAAGGACTAGCTTACCTGTTGTAGCAATTGAAATCATCCAACCAGCAGCCTTTCTTCACCAGTTCGATGGTGCCTGAGTTGTTCCGCCACGAGGCATAGCAGTGTGAGCGCTTGTCCTTCTCACCCTCGCAGTGCTCCACACCGCTCTGGTTCGTCTTCTCGATCTCCCAGTTGATGTTGTAGTACAAGCACACATGGGTGTCCACCTCTCCATGGCTGGGGCCTAAAGAGCGAACCAGAGAGCGAACCATGTCAGTCCTCAAAGATCATCAATGTCAGCTTGAGAAACAGAGCGGCTATATGTATGATCCTCTGAGATAGGACCTGCACGCATTTCAGGCCACTGAATTACTTAAGATACAACGTGCAAGAAGCCACAATAGTCTAACACAACACCAAATCGATACACACACGCACGCACGCACACTTCAAGCCTGAAGCTTTCTAGACCTAATGCAGACATGAAAAATGTAGATGCCTGCATGGGGCTTCAAAAAGAATGGAAGAATGGAAATCGAAAGAACATTCTACTGCTGACAAAGTCCACAAACCACATCGACTGAAGAGACCAATCACAGCTGAACGTAGCTCTCTTCACATAGTCTGAAAATGGCAAGGCACACGGAGGGCAAAATAAGTGAGGCGCCCTGCATCAGCGACTAATGGGAGAGAAAGTTTATCATTTGGCAATGTTCAAGGGCAGCACTGGGGACAGAGTGTTTGTGGCTCTTTGGGGCTTTCTGTTCAGAGGACTTCTGAACTCCTCCAAAACAGTCCGTACAAATGAGGTGATTACAGCAATCCAGACTGCACAAAGAGCGTGGTGGCTGGCACGAGGGAAGATCACAGAGAGACCGTCAGGGCTCCCATTAAGGATTGGTGAAATGTGGGGTTTCATTCCAACACGAAAACATCAACGGGTGCTGCCATCGACACAAGTCCTCGTCAAGGACAGTCTCAACTTATATCCTCCTCGTCCTTGAGAGGGATGATCCATGGGGTTGGTATACGTAATTAAAGGGACAAGCTTGAAGCAGTCAGTAAATGCAGGGAAATAGCTCAATGCCTTCCTCTTTTCCTTCTGAGATATCAGAATAGCACTGTGACAAGGGCAGCGTATCCTTGTGAACGCACATGATATGAGGGTCATTGTGGAGATTACACCCTGAGGTCTGCCCAGTGAGTGGATGGCCCTCTCCCTCTAAACAAGAGCCGCCAAAGGGAACAGCGGGGAGGACTAGATCTTTCTCTCTTTTCCTCCCTCCCTCTCTCTCTCTCTCTCTCTCTCTCTCTCTCTCTCTCTCTCTCTCTGAGCTGCTCTTCTCTGCTGGAGTGCAGGAGCATGGAGCCATGTTTACTATACAACACAAATTTGGCAGAGCTGGATACGGCAGATGTTCTTGCCAATCTGTGCATTACGGTTGCTAGGCAACCACAAATGTGGGAGTAGAATCACAGCCCCGTCCCCCAGACAAAGCCCTTTTCAGTCACTGGTCTAAACAAGCATGCGCATATAAACACACACACACACACACACACACACACACACAAACACACACACACAAATGTAGAGATATGCATATGTACATGAACAAACAAATAAAAAACAAAAACAAAAACAAAAAACCAACACACACATACGCACACACCCTCATGCAAAGACAAAGACACAGACGCACACACACACACCATCATACTATGGAGCCAGTGTGTGTGTTCACGTTGCTGTACTGCGCCCGCATACTAAAACCTTGCCGGCGCTGTGAAGGGCCCTCATCTGCATTCAGCAGCTTTATTTACAGGCTTCCATGGGGATATTAAGGCTAATGGCGATAGCAGATGTCAGCAACACAAAAGGAAGTATGTCATCAAAACATGACTTCAGAAACCTGTTCCTTTGAGCTGCCCAAAACTGGACTACCGCACTCAGTACATTATACAGCTCATATAATTTCAATAAAACTAAACATGTTCTCTAGGTTTATGGCCTATACCTTTGCTGGCAACAGGTTTTATGTGGTTTTCTCCCTTCAGAAAGTCTGAAACCTGCACACCCCTTCCCCACACACACACCCACCTCACACTTGAAGATTAAAGAAACAGTGGCAGGTTCATAGCATTGGTTACTATTAATGCACAATGTGTGCTCATGAGAAACCTGCATTAGGCTACTTTAGTTACTACTAGTAATACTACTGTAGTAAGTACCTGCTCTCCAGTTTAGAGCCCTGGCTCTTTCTAGGCAGAAACATAAGGAGGGTGCGGGGAGACGGCAAGCAACCAAAAGGAAAGAGTACACAAGCGCTGGTACACTAAAGTCAGCATGTCCACTTCCTTCCTTGGGAATGACTGCCAACTCACACACTGCTACAAGGACCAGCGGGAGAGAGAGCCAACATCTGTTTCTGGAACTTGTGAGGCTGTGCATTCTCCAAAATCTCACTTCGGAACAGCTCACATCACTGCGGCTCCATCGCAGTCCCAGCACAGCTGAGAACTCCAGATCCCTGTGAGATTTGGCCAGAACACAAACCAATTCCAGCAGCTGCCACCAATCACTGTCAAATCTACAACCTGACCAAAAATCAGGGTTCTTTCAGAATGGATTTTTTTTTTTCATAGGTGGTTGGCATAAAAATGGCATAAAATCCACTCTAAGGACAGTCCTGAATTGGGACAGTCACTGCGAAGGCTCATCACAGACTTTAGTACAGACAATGCCACAAAAAATACAGACTTCTTAAATTTTTTTTGTTTTTTTAAATTGAATTTCTTTTTTATTACACTTGGTGCATGCTAGCTTTTTTGAAAAATAACAAGGTTCCTGTAGAAATGGGTTGTATAAGCCTTACATTTGGACAAAATTTCATCATAAATTGTTCCTGGTCTCCAGGACATGTTCCCTGAACCCCAATAAAGGACAAAAGAAACTGTAATCAGGCCCTAAGGTAACTAAAACTACCGGTCCGATCAGGATCCATATGCTGAATTTGGTGTCACTTAAACTAACATTGCATCAGACGGCTAAGGGTCTACAGTCACTTGACAACTCTTGTTTACAGTAGTATACAGAACAAATCACATCTTTTTTTTTTTTGGAAACACCATGTTGCAAAATCATAAACCTAAGTCTTGATTGGCTAAATTTCCTAACCACTTCTATTAACATTTTTAAATGTTATCAGCTCTCAAGAAAGCACAAGTAAACATCAACAAATGTCAACAGAAGCTATAGTGATGCCTGTCCCAGTACAAGGCCTGTGAGTCAATCATGCAAGGCTGTATTTGCACCAAATTCTGTAATAATTAAGGGATTCACAGACATGTGATATCCAGTCTGAAAATGTGCAAATTAGGCACTTATCTGAACATTTTACTGACATAAATGAGAATATTTTAGATATTTTTTTATTGAAGCTGTCTTGTAAAATAAATGAATTCCCACTTCATGCAGAAAATTTCTGTCCTATCAATGTTGACACAATACTCTTCTCAAAATAGGCAGCACTAAATATTAATAATTATTTTAATGCAAAATTCTGTAGGAAATTAAAGTCAAACAAAAGTCAATCCTTTTCTGTTTAGTGCCTGATAAACTGATCTCACAAACTGTATCTGAACAGCTAAACAGCACACATAAGGCACCAATAGGATTTGAATGCAGTGACTGAACCCACAACAGCTGCAGTGGGTTTACCTTGAGGGGCTCGACCCTGGGGCTGTACACATGAGATGGCTGACGTTCGCTGACCACATGACCAACAGTCATGGCAGCGAGTCTTGTGACATGAGGTGTAGGGGAGGGCAGTTTATTCCGTACACTGACCCACTGGCCTCTGTTACACGACAGTGGCATTGGCAAATAAAGGACGGACACGGGAACTCTCTGAAAGCATCCCTATCTCAGTGTTTAAACAACTGCTTTAACCAATATTAATACGTTTGGCTTACACAAACTATCGTATTTTCCCGATTATAAACTGTGTTTAATATATGAATTTTGCAAAATAACAGCTCTGAGGTTAATACTCGGAGGCGGCATATCTAAGACAATTTTTCCATTATCCTCACTGATTAGTGTCATTTAATTGCTTCTTTGGGAAACCTAAACGTTAATAAATCTTTACACTGACCAAAACATAGTGGTAGTGCACCGACTCTGCTGCTGCGGACTCTGTTTGAAGAGATGGTTCGGAGTATGTTTTGCTACGGTCATTTGCACCATGATGCCCAGGTAATGCCCCCTTTGAACATTTTTTTTACCTTAGTCGAACATTGGCCAAGTTAGCGGTTAGTGTTCTACACCGAATGGCTTAGTGCGATTGTTCATGGAACACAGACTGTATTTCGTAAATTACCCTACTAACTGTGCGTTCACACCGAGAGAACTAAAGGTGTAAAATCGCTTTTGTCTCTCATAAAAACAGCTGCTAAATATCTGTGTTCGCACTTGTCTAATAACTCATGCCATTTCATTTACAGTCGAAACGCGTCAGAGCTTGTTTGCATTAAGTTAAACAGTTTTTAATTTCTTTTAGTAGCTCTAGTCGCCCAAGTTTTGTTGCTCGCTGCTTTTGTCGCTATTGTCCATACAAAATGAATTACTTCCAACCATTTTTCAGCTTTAGACGCTCTTGGTGTGAACACACAGTAAAAATGCATGGAATTGTACCAAACTTCTACATCAGTACAAATAGGGTCAGTACTCATAAAACAATACATTGGAAAGTTTGTAAGTGCATCAGGAGTTTATTAAAAATAAAACCTGCCTGATGACTTCTACTCTGTACTGCTAACGCTGGCACTGCATCGACGTCACTATATAATATACAATTTTTTATATTTACATAAAAAACTATTACTAAGCTGCAGACATTTCATTTCATTTTCATTTATGCATTCAGCAGACACTTTTACCCAAAGCGACCTACAAAAGAGGATAACATTCAAGCTACAGCACAATGAAAAACTAACAAAGAGTGCATTTTGCTAACATAAAGTGTATGCAGTATTTTAAGTTGAAACTGCAATAGTGTAATAAAAGTGCAGACATGTAAAGGAACATCAGCGTAATAATGTGGATGTAAAGGGACGAAGGGGAATGTTAAAAAACAAAAAGGCCGGGGAGAAGAAGTCTGGAACTGATTTAGTGTGGTTCTGTAAAGACCACTAGACTGCACTACTGTATACATATACAGGCCACAAGGACACGCAGCTCCAAAGCTCTAGCGCTTCTCTCACATTCCTTACTAGACCGCGCTCTGTAATTACTAACAGAACTGGTCAACCACAAAACTTTGTGGTAGCGGTGTGTGTATGAGTGTGTGCGCGGTAGTGGTGGTGGTGGGTAGTTTCTCTACCACACTAAACAATGTATGGTCTCCATTGCCTTCTGCCTAAGAAATAGTATGAGGTTTGCAAACAACAGATTATTTTAATAACACAAAGTTGTTTTTGCTACTGGTTATGCCTACAAATCGCTCTCTAGTCCAAATTAAAAACGCATTCTCGAAATAACTGCTGCTTGACTTACAGTGGGATCACACTAATAGCAATAAAATAAAAAACATTAATATATGGAATCCATACATCATGCTAGCTGGCTTTGACGTGGCAAGCTCCCTTGAACTATGTTACAGCCTTATTCTTACATCCGCACATGCTAGGCCTTTTTTTAAAATAGCAAAACATCAAACCAGTCTCTAGTGGTAATCCTCAGCAGAGTCCTTAGAGTTTTATATTTAAAAAAGCTTCATCCATTAACATCTATTAAAATGCTGAGGGCGCTAATTACCTTCCCCCTAGCTAATTGCAAACTATGTATGTAATCTTTATTTTGGACAGAGAGAGAGAGAGAGAGAGAGAGAGAGAATATACACAGACTGTTGTCTATCCTCCTTAGTGGCTTGGCTGAGGCTCAGCTAACCATATGAACAAGGCCTGGGATTCACCAATATGGTTATTTCAGCTACAGGACGTAGGCCCAGAAAGCTCACTGTTGCCATTGTCTCTCCCTTCCCACTCCAACACAGACCTTCTGCAAGACAATCTATCAGACTGCACTCTATAGTACCATGCAATGCATGTCTACAGAACAATCATTTCTCTTCTTTGATGAGGAATTTAAATCAACGCCCTGGAGGACGTTCACGGGAAAATAATCCATACCTACTGAAGTATCAGATCAGAGGATGCATTTCCCTGTTCACCTGCAGAAGTCACCTTAGATAAACAAATGAGACTGCTTTATTGATCTTACTTCATTCTCTGTGTAGCACTGAGGTCTAATATGATTTAGAAAGATTGAGGAAACTAGTGTCTTAATCTGTGCTTCTCTAACTTTAAATCATTACAAAAGTCTAGGCTGCAATACCTTTTTATCTGCAGCCCAAAACAAACTGTAGATTGTCATGTTGTGTGTGCATGAGAAGATGGCATATGGAAGGGAGAGGACAATAAAGCTGGCCAACATAGGTAATAGTTTGCTGAGAGTCATGTGGGTGAAGCCACAGCAACCTGACAAGCAATCAGCTGAGTGGACAAATCCAAAGCAGTGTCTGTGGGACCTCTAGTTTACTCCCTCAACCCCTGGGTGACAAAGCAAAGTCAGGTGGTCACATCAGCAGAACATCCGACTGGGCAAAGGTTACGACATCTTAGAAAATGCAGACAAAATACAGGGCAGATTTCCTTAAAAACACCACTCAGGATTGTCTCGATCTGGAAGCAGTTTCAAAGGCATATTTGGTACTGCATACAGAATATCATTACATTTTGGACAGAGAGTGGTTAATACTGAAATGAAACTACCAGGATTAGCAGCCTCTATTTATCACTCAGTCCTTTCAAATGCTTCTCTCTGAATCCAAAATAGCTGGCCGGTCGCTTTCAAGTTTGGGAGAGATACAACATTAATCATTTCTCTAATCAGATCCAGATCTGCACACATCTCAGTGTGTTTTACGCCGCACCGAGTTGGTCTTGAAGCATGTTTTCCATTTTAGAAATGCACATCCTTGGAAGACTTGAAGGCTGTGTGCTTGTCAAGGCATATAGACTTTTCACTTCACTTACTGGCTTCAAGCACCCAGGGCTTAATTTAGGAGTCAGCACAGAAGCCATTATAAAGTAATTATAACAAATGTAGATTGAGCAATGCATTACTTTAAAAGCCTAGTTAAGAATGAACATTACTTACAGTAGAAGTAGCACACCTACAGAGAGAATCAACCTGTGAATATTTCCCGATGGAGACGCCATGATGATATATGGCTCTTTGGCGCTTCTCAGGGTAAGAACCCACTTACAACATGGCCACAGTCCTGGTTCACATGCTGCTTGATTGCATGTGCTACCCATCCTGAATAGTTGTGTTTTAAACTGGAATACCTTTGATGGCAAGAACACAACTAGCTTCCAACAGCTTTCGAATGGGTTTGCACTGTTACACTGATCCTCAGGGAGCTGAGGTGTATGCACACACGCGCACACACACATACACACACACACACACACACACACACACACACACACAAAAGGTGCATGAGGTAAGAGAGACACAAGACCCCGTCGAGGAGTCACACTGGCTGCCACATTCCTATGAAATGGCCGCGGACTAAGAAATGACACCGGGCCAAGATGAACTGGCTGTCCCTACCTGTGAAAGGCACATGTGGAGCCACCTGACAGCCAGCCATGGAGACCCTGTTAAACTGTGCCACCTCAAAAGGACAGTCTGGAGTCTGATATACTGAAGTCAAGCGCAGACGACCTGAAGGACGTTTCAATAAGGCAGATTTTAAAGCCCAATATGAAATGTGTTGCTCTATTAAATATAACATGTATTAAAATATAACTGTTGGCAGTCTATTATGTTAAACAAATCTGAGCAAAGCTCTGGTCTCACACTGTAAACAGAGAACCATCATTTTGAGTTGCTCAGCATCATTTAAAGATTTTTACACTGCTTCAATCTACTACACTATACATCACTGCTGAAAACGTCCAAAAATAGTGTTCCACTTTAGTGAAAAATCTGCTAAACCTGGGATACCCCGTGCCTTTCCAGGATTGTAAATAGAGCACTTCTCATAATTTCAGGGCAGCCTGTCAAAGTTGTACTCTGCCAGTCCTGTCTCTCTGAGAGACACACACACACATACAGTTATTTGTTTTTGTTTTGTTTTGGTGGAGTCTTAGCCAGTGCCTCTTGGCACTGGCTTTGCTCTCACAAGCTGGGCTCCATCACAGAGCAGGAGGCTCCAGTGTTGGTCTTGGCAGATGCCCTCACCTGAGTGGTGGAGCCCAAACCGCCTCCAGAATACACTTCCATCAGCCCCCCTACTGACTCGGAGGGACGATTTACTGCTTGCCTACAGAACACCACTCTAGTTCTCATCCACACATCCAAGATAGTGCTAAATTGTGAATTGGGTAAAACATCTAAAACAGCAGACAATGTGGAGCCCAGTTCCTTATTATGTACTATGAGCTTTAGCAAGGTAGCAACACTAAAACATTCCCAACAGCAATTATTTCCAAAAAAAAAAATCTGAGTAATAAGAGTGTTCTGTCTGTTCATCAGGGCCATCAGCTGAAGGTGTTTTGATATGTAACTATCCAAGATTTTCTGCTTTTTTTTTTAATTGATGAGCAATGTCCCTCCTGGGCTGGTTTACTCTGTAATGTGAAACAATAAATTCATTCAGCACAGCTGTCCATTATCTGCCAACGTATGAGAAGTTAATTACCAACATCTGTCTTTGAAGCACTTCTCAGAGGGGTTTACACAGAACATGAATGAGACATGATTGTGTAATGGATGCTGCAGGCCCAAGCGTGGCATGAGGCTGTGTACACTGAGCCGCATTGTTACTGCAGGGCCGCAGAGAGATACCATTGTCACCCTGGTGCGTGATCCATTAGTGCTCTCAGACACACACACACATACACACACACACACACACACACACACAGAGAGAAAAAATAGGTTCAAGAGCTGGGCACTAGGTGCAGAGCACACCTATGTTGGGCAACAACACATACATTATTTCCCTAACTGCTTAGTAGCTTGACATGGTTACTGCTGTAAAGCCAACTTAAAACATATACGTTTTTCAAAGGTTGACTTAAAAAGGGCTAAACACAGCCATTACAGCTGCTACAGGCTAAATGGTGTGAGTGGATTCTGTAAAACATGGAACAAAGGATTGTTAGTGGAAGTGCAATATGAGACTATGGACTTTGGCCTGGGTTGGTGGCTGTGAGCCTTGAACATTTTTAAAGTGCACTTTCAGGACTGCAACCTTATGTAATAAATGGTCAGAGGCTACAGTACAATTCTGAAAAATAATTTAGTTTCCCCCCACCCATTTTTAAAAAAACATGAAAGACATGTCAACGCCAAATTACACCTCCTTTCTCTCAATCCCATCCCACTCTGCCCTGAAGGAAAACGAATACCATTTACTATCTCAAAAATGAATTAGACTACTCCAGCCAGTTAACCCCATTTTAATTTGGAATTTCAACAACCATAAAACAATTAACACAATTAAATAACCTCCCACAACATAGATTTGTCATAATTTCATTAAACTCAGTCATTTCGAGTGTAAGTGATCAGAAGTGGCAGTTTAACACTGGATGTGTTTAATTATGAGGATGCCCTGCATGACTTGTGAAGTTAACGTAGGGCTTCGCAGTACTGCAGCTACATAGAGAAGCCATTAAACACCAGCTAAAACTCAGATCAAATGTGTCCATATACCTTATTTCCTAAATGTCTTCAAGAACAGAACAGACTGCACTGCTTCACCTGCGCTGCTCCAAAGTCCATTTCCTCAATGGCATTGTTCATTCATGACCAGCGACAAACACATGACTGAAGTGGCCTTTTGCAACGTACTCTTCAAATCCAGTATAAAATCATGTCCATCTGATTGAGTCAGATAAAAATTAAACATGGTTTGTTTTTTGGGTTTTTTTTTGAGCTGGATTATAACTGCACATTCAATTTTGATTAAATCTATTTTCCTCTCTGCTGGTGGAATGAGCAGTGATCTAATAAAAGAAAACTTCATAATGATTTTCCCCCTGTATCTGCCTGTTACTGCCTCAATTATGTTAATGTTAATAATGTGGCTGTTCTCAGGCTCCCCTGCGGCCCACAGGCACACACTTGTGTGCCACAGTACTCTCCCTACTACACCGCAGCATACACACACACACACACACACACACACACACACACACACACACACACACACACACAAACAATAGAGGTGCCATGACTCTCCCATGTCATGACCTTTTCTCATCACTATGGAGGCTTTGCATTGGCCTACCATCTCTCTCTGCATTGACCCGCTCAGGCTAGTGAATGCAGACTACAGATGAACGGCTGGCTCACTCACTCACTCACTCCCTCCCTAGGACATGGGCATATGCCTCACTGGGAGGAGTATGCTGCAGCCAACCAACTCCTACACAAAGCCCAGGGATGCACCAGTGGGTCTGCATACTGCTAGTGCTTTGCCATCTTCAAAGCAGACAGGGTGCTCTGAGAGTGCACATATTTCAATTCTTTGAAGCTCTTGTCGTCATGTGTGCATTTCAAAAATCTATATGATCCCACACGAAATCATTTGCATTTGTATAGGTGACTGGTTGACCCCTGAGCCTCATGCCCACAAAGAGACTAAAGCCAGTCTCGCTTTGCATTAGAATACACACACACACATATATATGCACAAGCACACACACACACACACACACACACACACACACACACCACACACACACACACACACACACACACACATCTGGTGAGTCTGCCTCCACAGGCAAAATGCATACCAATGTTTATGTGTTGCCACAAAATGATCAAAGATCATTTTTTCCCAAATGAATAACTCCCTTCTTCCCTGACAAAGGCTCAGAGAAAGTTTCACACTAAACCCACACAATCTTTAGTCATCAATTATGATTACATTTTGAGCAACAAAAGATATCACAAGAGAATACACAGGATCTAAAATACTCAATAGATCAGCTTCAAGATTAATAGATTTGTAATTGAAATCAGATTCTAACTAATGCAATTAGCTAACTGCGAAGGCCACAATTAATTGTGCAGCTCCACTTCTAATTTTAGATTTGGATTGAAGTCTTGCACCCTACACACAGCGATGGAGAACATGTTGCTGAGCAGTTGCTACCTAGTACATAGTGCAGATTTTGTCCAATAAGACCAGAGTGGCCGCAATGGCCATCAAACAAGTCATTTATAATGTATGGTGAACACTGAACACACCGTCGGAAAAATTGCAATTAGATATATTTTTTTCAAACTTGTTCTGCCCTAATGTCAGATTTAATACTAGAAATTGTTGTACCCTTTGCCATGTCAGCAAATTAGGGTATTCTTAAGCTCAATTTATACTGGTCCCACTCCGTCAATACGCAGACATGCAGAAATGCAGACATGCAATTCCACACGAAGACATGCAGACCCTCTTCAACATGCTCTCAGAGGGCTGAGCCCCAATTTTCTAACTATCCACTGAAATGACGCAGACCCCACGGATAGAGTGAGCGTGTGATTGGTCGGCTCACTCTGTTTTGGCTTCTTGCTTCCCACCATAGGTATAGTTAGTTAGAGGTGCTATGTCTCTATTAACAACATTATCAAAATGACAGACAGACAAAGCCAAACGTTTTTTTAATCATTGTATCCATATGTGGGTAGACTAGTGCCACTCCAGCCTGGTAGTGTGTTGATGCGCACGGCACACAGACACATGTAGGAGAACTGCAAAAAGTAAACCTCTCCGTCAACACAACTGCATGTCTGCGTACTGAGGGTGCTGCTGCACGACGATAAGTTAGGCTTTAAAAAGCTGACTTAGAGGAAGCTGTGTAAGTAGTCCCAAGATCATGCTCTGGTAGCCCTGGTTCGTCCAGCTCTTATTTCCAGCAAGAAAGGGTAGTCCCAGCCTTACAACTCACTGTTGTGAAACTATGGCACTGCCAAACAGCCAAATCACCTCCCACACTACAGCAACTGGTAAATATGCTGATTACGATTGGAACACACACACACAAAGGGACTGGCAGATTCATGTATTTGTATGTGTACAATGGTCACAAAGAGCTTTGTATGACAGGTAAAAATATGCATAACACACGGATACATTTCTTGAGACTTCATGAGAAACTGGTAGCACAAAACAAGCATTCTCTCTAAAACGCATACCACTGAAATGAATCAGGAACAGGAATCCTAAAACCTGCCTGACACAAATCGTCAAGTGAGAAGCACCATTCCTGCAAAGAGAGTTCCTATTATTTCTGCCGGGGAATGTCTCAGACACCAGTGCCATGCCAAAGAGCTTGACCGAATGTCCGTAATTTGGCAAAAGTTCATTGACTATCCCCATCCAAACATGATCTCATTTCCTACACTGGAGTACAGAGAACATCTGTTTATGTTTTCGAGCGAACAGGGAAGATGACATAATGACAACACTGACATCAGCCCATTCATGGGGACCAGGAGGCCTGAGAACGTGCCGCTACGGCTCTCATTCACAAGGCCCTTTATTTTAAGCAGCCGACGCAGAGGGGGAAGGGGGTGAGTGAGAAAGATCCAAAAAAAAGAAGAAAAATCTCAGAAAGCTCTTCAGCTCTCTTTACTCTCCCACCTCCGACAACGCTCAGTCAGTGGCTGTCTGGCAGGCAGCCAGCTGGATGCCAAAAAGGGTTTTTCCTTCTCTGCCGCTCCCCCTTATTCAGATGCTAACTCTAACACAATTCTATTCATAGCCGCTGGCATGACACCAACCAAAACTCAAAACCACATAACCACAGTGCAAGGAAGGGGGGGGAGTGGGTTTGGGGTGGGGGATACGATCATAGTCATAATTATGATCGTTGCAATGATACACAGAAGAGGGGCAGCCGAAAAGGAAAAAACAAGAAGATGAAATAAATTTTGGGAAATCTGGGAGGCTGACAGGCCTGCCTGTGCTAGCACATGATGTGAACACAAGCGGGAATGTGAGGTCAGCCAGGCTCAGGAGGGCAAAAGTAATAAGGCAAGCTGCAGTAAAGAGAGGGGGAAAAAAGACGACAAAAAGAAATCGCTCTCTTGCCATCAAAAAAGCGAACATGCCGTGAATCTCAGAGACCTCATTTCACCTCCGACAGTGATTTCACACGAGGGTGGTGAGGCATTTCTTAAAGTGGGTCACGACCACTGCAGACACATTCTGAAGGCACGTACATTTTATGGCTTAATGCATGTTATATTGGTGGTTTCTCCTCCTCCACAGCCAACAGAGATGCTCAAGTAAGGTGAAGGCCTATACCACTCACACTGTGGTAGAGACAGTATAGCCACATGTACATACACACACACACACACACACACACACACACACACACACACACACACACACACACACACACACACACACACACACACACACACACATGTACACACATTAGAGGGCAAGATCGTCTAGGGTTGTACTTTGAGTTTATTGTTACAGGATGCAGAATAAAGAGAGATTCTTATCTTGGGGAAGAACTTCCTGGATTGCACAGTACGGCACATCCATAAACCAGACGCTATGATGACAATGTTCTTCACAAACTGAAAAATTATCATAAAAACGACCTCCAGCTCATGAAACAAAGAAAAGCAAGTGTTTCTGTATTCTGCTTCTAAGAAATGATGACTAATTCCTAAAGCTACTACTCTGGGTCAAGAAAATCTCATACTAAGCGGACATATGCAAAAAATTATATTTGTTAATCATTGTAATTATAGCATGTACCTGAAAATGAATATGCCTTTAAAATGTGTTGTAATTATGTGCATGACTACAACCCACTCATTACTACCCACTGAGATCAAATATACTGAATAAAGTCCAGATTTTTTTTCTTTTGACAGGTAATTAAATTGTCTACAAGTTGATGTTTTGGGGCAATTTAAGAGTTTCCAATGCAAGCCTTGGTTATAATTGGCCTCTTTCTAAGCAGGTGGTCACTTCTGATATTTCCATAACAAAGGAGTGCCCTTTCTGTCAATCTACTTCTGTCAATGTCTACATCTATGGTGGGTGACCAGCCTCCTGTACTCTCAGCTCCAAATTACTATAATATTTCCAGAATGTGTGCATATATGAAAAAAAGCTTACCACCTCCAAAACAGACTGATATTTAGTGGACAAAGCAATCCATCTCTTCATCTATATTGCACAACTTCTTGAGAGCCAAGACATGGCTGCTCTATTCTTAGTGGTGAAGAGATAGTGAATTGATAATAACAAGCAAATCACTGTCAAAACCTTTTGGCTATTTATAAAAAAAACTGTGGCCTATACATCCTAAAACTGTGAGGCATTTGTTGTGTTAGAATGAATAGACCCTTTCAACAATAAAAACAAAAACTAAGCCTGAATGCTCTATTTCCTTCCCAAACAATTTCTGATATATACATATACAAGTTAAAACACCTATATATATATATATATATATATATATATATATATATATATATAAATAGCTAACTGACTGCTAAATAGCCATCTGAATTAATGAGACGGGTCCATTTGGAACGTTGAAACAGAAACCTTGAGGGAACCGCTATGACGCTAATGATCAAACTCTCTTGAAACGGTGTACAAGGATTATCATGAAATCAATATCCTGAAAAATAATCAACAGTAACTAACCATACTAGACTGTCTATCGCATCAAATCATATTCAGCTACAAGGGCTACTGCTGATAATCTCACATAGGCTACAGCTCTTCATATATTTTTCTACTCTGAATGGAACGAGCAGGCAGACCCGATCGTGATTTATACATTTGCTTTTCCTTCATATCATCAAGCTGCACACGCACACTAGTACCAGACAGCAAGGTTAAATACAGGGAGCTTTTCAGTGTGATACAGCACTGTGACAGCAGCTGAGAAACCCACCAATAATAAGCCCCCTTCAAATCTATCAAAACATGTCAAGGCTTCTGGTGAAATGCCCCTTCTGGGATTTGCTTAATACGAACTCTGTTATGCCATTAATTGCTGAAGACAGAGGGGCTGTCGCTTTTGCCCTGAATTTTAAGGCAAAGTGGATCAGAGCAGAAAATGGCATAGTCAAAAGAGGGCCCAGTGACGGAGCGCGACAGCTGGGGATCGAGACAGAGACGTAGGGGTCACCAGAGGGGCCTGGGAGTCACGATTAAACACTGCATACCTCCATCTGGAGACGGAAAAGGGAGGAAACGAGACAAGCATCTGCCACATCTCCATCTCAAAACCCCACAGTCCGAGCAGAAGGGAGGCCGCATACATAATGGGAACTGCACAGACGCGCAGGGGCATGGCCAGTCTGCAACCTGCTCAAAGGTCTGTCTCTCTCTGGAGGCAACCTGGACCAATAGCCTGATATGGAGCTTCCCAAAGGGGACTTCCTCTGTCATACTGAATTAGGATTCAAACATTTTTCACATCAAAATGTAAGGAAGCAATCAAAAAGAAATCGTCCATTTGCACAGCTAAGCCTTTGTAATGTATGCAAAATATAACGTAGGCCTATATTTTACTCAGAAATTTAACCCATATGGGGATGAGCTGTATATAAATTGGGCATGAGTTGTTGAAATATCCAAACATGCATTCATCTCAAACGCCAGATGAATATTCTAATGGACTGGTAACTTTAGTCTAATAATACAACATGACCAACAGTTACTCTTGTTACAATTTCTATGTACAAATGAACTTTTGCATACCCTGAGTTATCTTTAGTGCACCACCAGATGATCATCAATCCAATCAATCAATTTATCTATTTTTAATACTGACCCTATACACTGCCTCAACCTATAGCAACCTATGGTTGGCGTTTTAACTTTGGCTCTAGTGGGGGTTTTCATCAGTGGTACCTTGTTCTCATTCTCCCCCATGCAAAGAAAAAAAAAAAAACACATAGATCACAGGCAGATTGGTGTCAATACTCTAATCTAATACCCCACGGTCAGAATGGGGGGGGGTGTCTACCAGCCCTCCCCCCTCCACCCAACCCCCCACCTCTGCAGCCCACAGCACGGGGCCAGGGCTCAACAAACAGACCTTTGCTGCCTGACATATCTCCGCACAGACTGAGGGACACTAAAGCAAAAGGGGGCCTCCACAGGGGTAGGGCCAGCCTCACCAGACAGGGGCCCCAGCCTCGCAGACAAATGGCCTTCAAGGGGAGAAGCAGTGCTCGCAGCTCCTGCCCATCCCCCAGCTCTGCTTTCCTTCAACTCAGTTCAGCGCTCTCTTTCTCAGGAACAGGAATGCCACTGTGACTGACGTGGACAAGGTCAACGACAGGAACACAGGGACCATGTTGGGGAATCACACTGAATTTGGCTTCACATACAGAAAAAAGATCACAATCTAAGACAAGGCAATGGAGACACTTACACTGGTCACATGTATAACACTGTTCATTAAAAACCCCAGTGCCATCAAAAGAAACGACCACTGGCAGACTAACACTGACCCTTACTTAAGCCATTGTTGTGGATAAGGTAGGGCAAAACCCTTAACACTACAACATTATGAATGCACTGTGGGATTGTTCCGTGTTCATGTTGTTTGTGTAGGAGCCCATGCCTGTGTCTACACCACGGTGCAATGTTGGGGTTTTAATTAGCAGCCTCAGACTTGGTCTCCAGTGTAACACGGCAGCCTCGACGTAGCTTCCCGCCACTAACTGTTAAACAAACCGCAAGAATGTGTCACACATTAGCCATTTGCCAGGGGGAAAGTTCCACATGAGCTCGACACATGCTCCGCTAATCCCATCCCTCCACATGTTCATAAGGACTTTGAGAGCTGCGTATGATGTACGATACGGCCCATGCGAGATAAGGCCTGCTGAATATCATTGTTTATGTACTGCATTCCACCCATGCAGCTTTGCTCTGATAAGTGCTATCGGCAGAGGTAAACAAACGCGAGGACGAGAACAGTGTGCCTTCTGAACAGCACGCGACCAAGCGGGAATGTTCACAATCTTTCAGCGCACTTCAAACACTGTGGTTGCACTCCACACAATAACAGGAGTCGAGCGCACACGAAATTAAGGAAGGAAGCAAGGTAGCAAGCAAGTAAGCACCTAAGCCATTTCTCTTCACTTTGCAGAGACCAAAGATCATGACAGCTCTTGATGACTTTATGATCTGGCTAATAAAATGTTACCAGAAATGGATTTAAAAAAACAACTCGCTGAGAGGAAGAAATTATATTTGGAAAAAAATGCTGAGTGCTATAGCCAGGTTCATTTTTAAGCGGATCCAAATTCATGTAAAACTTTCATAAATACTCGATATATTGCCACGTGGGAATGTGGCGATGGTACAATCAGTCTAACCACTTTTAATGATGCCTTTAGGATAATAATGTCATGTAACAAGAAACCCATGAAAAATGGATGCCACTCATCCCTCGAGCAGTCAAGTGAAGCACAAAAACTTCTCTTTCATTCTGCCTATTATTGCATTACTAGATAAGTTTACAAAATGAACCAATCCTGACATACACCATGGAAACAAAGGCAAAACAGAACACCTTTGGAATTCGGCCTACATTTAATAAAGGTAGACTTATGAAATAGCATACAGAAACTGAGGTAGTGCAAGGCAAAGTAAAGGGTACTACGCAGTCACATCCATGTATGATGCCATAAAGATTCTATAGTGTTCTATAATTACTATAACAACAGTAACAACACAATGCAATGAGGTACTCAAAGCCCTGTCAGTGAAGAGGGGACCCTCGACATCAGAAACACCAATGTGTTGCACCCACTTGGGTGATTCGTGGTAGCATTAGGATAAAAAACATAACCTATTATCTAACTACTTGACCCTTTACGAAGGACCAGAATTTGTGCCCGTATACAGTACACTATAGCCTGACAGGTTGAATCACTAACAGTGGTTGTTAAACTTACCATGCCAATGTCGATTTCCTTTTTCAACAACCATCTTCCTCATTCACAGGCACTTATGTTTTCGCACTGAATAAACCCCCTCCGTGCTCCTTCATTTATTTTTTAAGTTTAAACAAGCACCCAGCACATGGGTCTGCTTTCTGGAGTAAGCCACAAGGACATTACTTTGGAATGTGACCGGTTTGATCTCCACTTATCATATTAGCTCATATTTTAGATGTGGGTTGGAGGGATCTGCAACAAATTAGGATAGAAGCCAAAGAGTAAATGACAGATTAATGGATTCCACATTGGTCCACACACAGGACTGCAGTCAATTACGGTCAATGAGCAGCTCCAATGAACACACTGCGTCCTGTGTTTGCCTAACATTTCACGATATAGTGCAAAGCCTCAGTAGCATGAAATGATAAACGCAAAAGGACAAAACTGAAAAGCAAACACAGGACATCGTCCACTGATAAATCTCTCACATGGTATTTGATGGGTGTGGGGGTTGATGTCATTCATTAGGGACAGTAAGCACTTCATGATTAAACAAAGGACAGGGCTTATGCAACTAGCGTGATTTCATTGAAAATAAATGATAAGAATGTGCCTGGAAGATAGATCATTTTTCCAAATGAATTCTCCTGCACTTCTGGCACACCACATCACATCCCAGGGCACCTCTGATTATTTCCACTGTTTATTTCTAAGTAATTGACTGCATAATTAGTAAATTACACCATCCCTTTTGTAGCACTGGCCATTTTTCAATTCCCAGGTTTTTCTCATACACAATGAAATAAATAAATAAATGACTAATGACTACATGAAATTTACAGGGATTTAGACCGCAGCCCCCTATAGATCACGCAACTGCTCTGACCAGCTCAGAAAACTGCATGCTGATAAAACACCCCCATTCTCCACTCATATTTTATAGCAACAGGTCTCATATGGCAGAGAAAATGAAGCTTTACATAGCAAGCCGATCTCCTAAGAGCCATGCATGTCACATTACTCTACCAGGACATACTAGAGACCCTTAAGCAACATGCTTGGGCTGGACACACGTCCCTGGATACTTTATAGCGTCTTACGTGTCTGACTAAATACAATGTCTTTGTGAACAATACAGTCAAATGACCAATAAGTGATTTAAACCAGTGACCCAACAGAAAAATATGCAACTGGTGGTCTTGATTTAAATATATTAAAGGAAAATATGCTTTTTTTGTTTTGTTTTTATCTATTTACTTGAGATCTGGCCTCTTTAAAAAAAAAGCTGTGTTATGCTCAAGTGAGAGAAGCAAATGACTATTTACCACCATAAATATTGTTGGGCAGAATGCCAAGTTATCTAAAATACCAAGCAAAATCCAATCAACTAAATATTTCTAAAAATGTGCCACTGGAATTAAATCATAATTAAGAGCGTTTAAATAAATATGAATAACTCTTAATTCGCACATCATCCTCGTCTATATGGTAATTGTGAATATTCTTTCAAGGATTTTAATGTTACAAAGGCAAAGACAAATAATCTCAGGTCTTGCATGCACAACATCCTTAACATCCCATCTACCGTATTCATGAGTAATTAGCCAATGCCCATATTCACGTGTGCATCAAAACACAGTTTTACTGAGAGTGATGTAAGCAATGCATTTGTTGATGCGATTTCTAGAATTCATACTTTCTAGAATCCTCTGAAACAGGGATGAGCACCCTGTAAAACACCCTTCCAAAAAACATTCTGATGGAGAATTTTTGGCTTCGCTTTTGTAGAAAGGTAATACTTAACGGCAACATATGCAAAATATTTTGTGACTCCGATCATGTACAAACTATGTAAAAGCCTCCAAGTTTTAAAACAGCGGCTCAGAGTCTGGAGAAAAATTCCAAATCGCACATTTCATTTGCCATTTATTTTTAACCATAACTGGTTACATTAACAATTTGGGTAGGTAGCTATCACTATTTTGATAGCAAACTGATATAGGGAAGCTGAGAAATACAGACAGATAAATAAATAACCATCTTTGCTTTTTAATCACTTAGTGTAGAAATATCACTTCAAACACTATGACTTAGAAATTGAGCTTGAGCACTGAGATGTGTGTTCACAGTGTGAATGTTTTGGACTACTCTTACGCTCAGTGTCCAGATTCTTTATTGACCTGCTATTAACCAGACCATCAAATTGCCAACCAAAGTGCCAGTTTAAAAGTATGACATTTTATGCATTCAAAACACAACCACCCAAATTATTGCACAATATCTGTGGTGCTTCAGAGCTCATAAATATTTACATGATTATTAAAAATCATGCAAACTGCTATTACAGCCATGTCTGAGTCATTTTATCAGTCCTTCTTTTCTGTTAAGATATTAATGCACCCAAAGCTGGAGAAATATCAGCCCTACACACTCACAATAGGGACAATAATATAAGAAAAACCAAAAAGTATATTTGCTGTGCATTTTCCTATCACCAGTTCATCACTGTCAAGGAACTGTGCATTTAAAGTTATAAAGTCTGCTCAAGGACTTGCTATCAGTCATAGAGTTGCACTGCTGTCAATCCAAAATGGCTTATAGAAAATACAGACACAGTTTTACTGTAATTCCATCTAATCTAAACTAAAAACAAACGAATGAACTTAGAAACGCTCTAATATGACAATACCCTTCATTTACAACAAAACTGGGACAATTATGTATATTCCAGACATCTTTGCAAGGTCATCAAGTCCCTGTCAGCTGCTGTTTTGATATAACCACCTACTTAAAGGCCAGCATGCTGGTCCTTACATCTAATGCAGCATGAAGTCAACAATAGCATTGGTGCTACTACCAGAAGCAATCAAACAGAAAGGCAATCATGTTTCTTTAAAAAAAACTACAAAGGCAGTCATTTTAAATCAAAGAAACAAGGAGATCATCTCATCTTGGATACTGCCATTCTGATGGAGGATCTGCTGTGTTATTTGCTGTGGGTTTTCAGAGAGACACCAGTAAGGTTTGGGAAGAAAGAACTTGCTTTCTCTGGATTTTATTGTCCAAAGGCACTATACCCCCCTCCCCCCACTGACACCCCCTCCACACCCCCCCACCCCACACACACACACACTATGTGTAACTCCGAAGCAACTGTGTCATAAATTTATCTTTGATCCCTGACAGGGGAAAAAATACACACTGTCTCTTTAAATTCCTGTTCTTTGCTAGAGACAACCCATCCCCCATCTCCCACAGTGCCACCCCTCTCCCTTGCTCCCTTCTCTTCCCTTCCCCCATGGCAGCCCATGCACCACAGCAGTTCACTGAAACACAATGCAAATATACACATGGGTAACACTGGACCACTGGATTTGCTAGAAAATGCTAAAATGCCTATGGCATACCTGAGGTTGTGTAAAAAAGGTGGCTCGTTTTGCACAGAGCACAATCCATCCCTATTGCTCCTCCCCTCCCCCCACTTCCACTACACCATGTGGCCAAACCTTTGAAAATCCAGCCCTGCACGCGCATGCCCGCACACACACACACACACACACACACACACACACACACACACACTTAATACAATGCAACTGATTTAGTCCTTGATAGATGACAAGCGCAACATAGAATTCCTAACGCAGATCCAATAATACTCACATTCACACATAGTCACAGATTAATATGCATCACATTCATGGATCTCCTGATATGGTCAGTCTATGTATGTGCACGTTCTCTCTCTCTCTCTCTCTCTCTCTCTCTCACACACACACACACACACACACACACACACACACACACACACACACACCACACACACACACACACACACACACACACACACACACACACACACACACAGGATAAGGAAGGAGCAGCCTGTGCATTGCCTGATGCCATGCAGTCAAAAGGAATTTGGGGACAAACCCCTCTCCAGTCTCTTTCCCACCTTCTAACTGAGCCTTAAGAAAAATAACGCATAACCCACAGCTTAAAAGCAATACCTTCGCGATTAGTGACCAAGAAAAAGCAGACAAGGGCAAGCATTGGAATCTTTTGTTTCCGAGTCTGTGTTTAGAAATGCAAACCACTCTTGCCTGCCTTTTACAACCCTGGCTGTCGGAGGCCACAGAGGATGGAATGCACTCAGCGAAGACCATTACACAATACAGACGGCAGCCAAAACATCAACGTTTATGGGCCCCCTCACAGCATTGCAAAAGCATTTACAATTCTGGCATCAGTGATCTGAGTATCGGGGAAGGTGGCGTATTGGGAGCAGTTTTGTTTCATTGCTAGCGCAGCCATCACAATTGAAAGCCTGTTCAGTACAAGAAGAATTCTAAATTCTACAAAGTGCCATGACACAAATGTAACCGAGCACGCCGGGTTAGATCCATTAGGATTATGAGGTGATGGGTGACCCAGACCAAAAGCAGTGGCAATGAAGAAAAAGTAATTCATTGAAGACAAGGCTATTTTGTTACAAATACAAGACAGGGACATGTATCTGAAACGACTGGTAATGCAAGCTCAACTTGCCTAGCTTAAACCATGATGGTAGCCTACATTTTAAGACATGCTTAGCAGTAATCTGTTCTGCAAATAAAGCAGAGATTATTCTTAAAGAAATTTTTACAAGGCAGATAGTTATGATTTTATATAATGAATATAACATCACAAGCAAAAAAGTGGTGCTCTTGCCCAGACTACCTAAGCTTATGTTTGTTCAAAATGTCAAGAATGACACTGAAGCACAGCTGTAGGTGTTGCCAATGTATAGGGTAGCTTTCTCTGATCGAAAGTTCCAAGTGGTAGTCTAACAACTACCATTATTTAGAGAATGTGTTTATATTTTCTTATTTTCATATCCTTTGGCACTTGACGGGGAGCACAAGTGGTGTATTACAATTAAGAGACTAAAGTTAGGGCAGTACATTTAATTTTGAATGATCTCGGTAGAAATTCACATGCAATCAAAAAAGAAGTATGGCTAATATTCTTTCAGAACCTGGAGAGCATGCTTATCAAGTGTTGTCCAAGTTAATATTGTTCAAAAATTGTTGTCTAATCAATCTTTTAAAGGGAAAAAAAATCAAAGATGAACTTAAAGGCATTTGTCCTGGATTTTCCTTTGGTGGGAAATATCTACACTAGGTTCAGCATTAAAACTAAACTGTCACCTTCCAGATCCAACACACAGTTTTGATACTGACTCATCAGCAATGTTTTTGATGGATAATGTGATTAATAGCCTAACCCACCATCCTTACACTGACAGCAGTTTATCAAAAGCCCAGTTCTGAGAACCTGGTTAAAGTGAACACATAGGCCTACACAAAAGAACAATTTCTACACCCCCACCCCCTTTGTACCCCTCCCCCAAAGTCGTCAAAACAAGGAGGGAACTACACAACAAAAGGGTTGGGGTGGACAAATAGCCTAAATGTATCTTTCCATTACTGATTTGGTTTATGTCACAGTTGTAAATATCGCTTGTGAAACAGAAAAAATATATATACACAACCTGATAAGGCAGCTGCCAATTAGGTGTCTTTGCTAAGTACCACCAAATATCTTTGCATTATACATGCCCATGTCTAATCGGATATGCCTATTGTCAATTATTAGGATAAAACTGCGCATTTTACACATGTCCTTGCACTGTAGCAGGACGGTCTGAATCCTCACTCGCCTATTATTCAGATTTCAGGGCAATGCCATTTACACCTAATAAAAATGTGCAAAGCATGCCAATGCGAACACAAACGGACGTAACCACAATGAAACCCTATCAGTCTGCCTTATAGCCTTATATTTCCCCTACCAAAACCAGAAAACACAATACATTTTTGTAACAGGCCACATGACCATTACCGTAAAGACAATCCCTAGTCCAGTTTCATTCATATTTCAGTTACAAGGTACCGTGGGTTGGGAAGAGGTGCTTGGAAAAATACATAATCAAATCAGCCAGATGCCTCATAGCTGATCTTTAAATGTGAAAGAAAACCTAGTCCATGGAAGTGCTCCTGGATGTGTGAAGAAACCATCAAGGTCTCACTTTTTCATCAAAATGGGCTGAACCACGCAATAATTGTAAAGCAGGAAAGTGATTTAATTTGTTGTCATATTAATGTTGCCTGGTGCTGATCTGAATCACCATGCAGTCAATGCAAATCTCAATCTTAAGTGGGTTATTTCGTGTCTATCTTCAAATGACCTGAATAGCTCAAATGAAACGGTTGGAAGATCAGTGATCTCTGTCTGCGATTAGTTAGTAAACGATTAATGAAATGGCTAAATTTAAACATTTGACACTCTCGTCCAAACAAGTGTGTCGGTGTCTTCCTTGTGTGTGTGCGCGCGCGCACAAGTACTGTGTTATGAAGTCTATTACTTTATAGTAATATTTTTTAAGGGTAGCCTAGTATTTAAACGAATAATTTCTAGGGCAGTCGCTGTGTCGTGCCAACTAATAAACATGTAAATTGTGGTCTTACCTGCACAAAAAGTTCCCAGAAGAAGTGCAAAAGTCACCCAGGAGGCAAACATATTCCTTTACTGAAAAAGAATCGCACCGGATTTTCCACTTTGTAATCCCCTTTCCTTCGCGAACATTTAAAAAAGATGATCGGTACAACACTACGAGCCAAATGACCCACGGCCTTCGATGTCCACCGCACCGAGAGTTTGCCTTGCTTTTGTGCGTACAGCCCCCGATGCAACAAAATTGCACGGGCTATAACAACTTTAGAACGTACACAAATCCATTTGGAAAAGATCGTTCTACTCCATCTACGAGGAGCAAAATAAAAACAAACCACTTCTACTATTACAGATATCGTTTAGTCGTTCTTCGTAGTGCGTGTTAACCTTTTTCTCCCTGAAACCGAGAATGGCTAGGGACAGGGTCGGATTTTGACATACAAGAAACTGAACTGAGTCCAAAATGGCTTCTGAGAGGAGAGTAAGCACAGGCAGTAGGAAAACCCGGATGTTTAAATACAAAGAGAGGAATGCAATCAAAGTAGCCAAGGGTTGGAGAAGTGCAGCAATGCTTGCATGGCTAGAATGATCGGACGAGTAGTGAAGATATTACAATTTACAGATTTGCACACAACTACGTCAGAATTAAAGGGCTCTTCTCATATGACGACAATTGATAGCCTGATGATAGAATATATCAGAAAAACAAAGGCTTAGTATAAACACGATCAGGCATATTGTTTAATTTGTGATAGTTTGATGATTTTATGGTTTTAATTTGCTTCATGTAAATTTTGAGTACATACTTTAAAGAGATAGATAGCCTAAATAGATATAATGGCAATTCTTATTCTTAAAATTCTAGCCTAATTAACTCGTTAATAATCTCTTAACAGTGATTATTAGTATTATAAACAACATAACTCTAAAGTCTTTCACTGAAATGTTACAAATGATACAAATTTCAGTGCTCGTCCTGGGATGGAAATGCTATAGGTCAATGACTATATCTTCTATGCACCAGGATTTATCTCATATGTCTGGAATTCACATTAACTTCAAAATCTTAATCAGGACACAGACCAATCCACTTACTCTAGGCCCATGCTCCTGATAAGATTATCATCAATAAACTATTAGAAATCTTACAGCGGATGCCCTCTGATCTCCCTTAACAGCTGATTAATTTAATGCAAGGTATGATGTAACCTTAAGATAACAGCATGCTCATTTGCTGTGAAAGTCCAAAACATTTAAAACATACATTCCATAATATTGCCTATTGCCTCATATTGCAATATGTTTCTCCTTTGAAGAAAATGAATGGCTGAACATGGATTTCCACTAACCCATACATCTTTAGTGCAACACATGAGATAAACACTGAACAGCATGGAAGGCAAAAAGCTTTATGGGCTATACTTACAAAACTGGAATATGTGGATTTCAGATGCACATTCAAGTTTCTTTTCTCATCATGTGCTGAAGCTGTATTGTCTCAAACTAATCTGTGAAATCTTATAGGCCTATCCATTTGACAGGAAAAAAGATCGGCATATCTGATAAGTGTGTGAGGTTCCTTTAATGTTCATTTCCACATACATATATAAGAAAAAACTTCTGCAGACTGCACGATTACCAAATTGTCATGAACACTTTACAACCTATAAAGTCTTTTACAGGCAAATATTTTCCATCAGCACCGAGATTCACTATTTGGGTGGCTGCACAAAGCTAAACAGCATTTGAATTACTTCATGAGGACATTAAATCTAACCAGTGTAATAGCTGCTACCTTAATGCCTCAGCAGCAACTCAAGGCATGGTATCTAGTTTTTCTCTTCAGGGATCTCAGGAGCCCTTTTGTCCAAGAGTATATCTAGTGCTATGAAAGCATTAGGCTACAGTAACAGTAAAGAGTCAATAAGTGAATACATCTTAGAAACTTTAAGCAGCACATATGTCTTATATATTGTCTGTTTAGTGATTTTCCAAAAGGGAGCTCTGAAAACCCTGGAAACCTGGAGTGTGTTATTAAATTGTCTCCATAATGAACATACCAAACAACCAGTTGTCTCTTGGCAGAGGATCATAACAACTAATGCAGGTCAAAAACAAGTTATAAATGCAAGAGTGGACAAAGTCTCCTAATGCCATAGGTGCTGTTTACACACATCATTTTGTTAGGTGATGGTAATGCACCCTTTACCTGTACAACTTATTCAAAGTGTTGTCATTACTATAACAGTCCACACAATGACAATTTTTTTACCCAACAACTTCTCATTCACAAAATGAGGGCATAATTTTTCATGAAAGTGGTTTTGTTATTTTACAACTGTTGTGCTTCACCATCTGGACTTTTAAAGTCCAATAAATAATATTAATTTGTGGTTTCACAGAGGAAATCATAAGTTGTTACAGCTTAATGGAGGTACAGTGATGGTGGGCATTAGCAACAGTAAATACAACCCTAAAACTTGTCACTGTGTCCTTTGAGCAGCCAAAGACAGATGATGGACCAACTGTGGAGCCAGATTATCCAGCAGGTTTCTTCCATAGACTGTCTCTCTCTTCTTAGCATGTTTTTTATCTTCTGAGAGAAATGTTATTAGTGAGGTGTGCATGTTGGAGCGCGCATCTCAGTCTCTGGCCATAAGGGGCATATTGGCCTGGAGAAGGACATGTCTGGACTATGATTGAGGTGAGAAGAGGCAGAGCGACAAACATAGAGGGGCTTTTCTGGCCTATAGACATCCAAGGCAGTGTGTGACATGTTCACGATGCGACTGGATTAAAGCTGAGGTGTGATATCACTGATACACACTGGAGCCTACTTAACTCCTCACATATGCATGGTGATCTGAGGAGTGCTGATTTGTCAAATGGTTCCGGTTTGGGGGTGGGGGTGGGGGGTGGTGGGGTCAAAGTTGCTTGTGAGTCCTCAGTCTGATTGTAAGGTGTCAGATAAACACTGAAATACCTTTTCTGTTACTGACCTTTTTCTGTATGGTCAGACACCAGAGGCATATCTAGTCATTCACAGTTTGTAGGGACCACATTTATTTTGTGGCACTGTCCACAGAGGTGGTGCTGAATCAGCCTTTAAAGTTCATAAACAAACGATGGTGGGGCATCACAGATAGGAAGGGCTGCAAGTTGTAATGATCCACTTAAAATAAGATAAGATGAGCCTTTATTGTCTCTAAATAGAGAAATTTGTCTCGGGCAGCATATTGTTTACCCCTCACCACACAACAGGGCTATCCTAAGCATTGTGTCCAATGGTCAAAGAATGCTTATGCATGTCCATGTTTACAGGCATTGCACAGTTGTTTTACAAGGAATTTATAGGAAACATTTCTCACGTTAGATCTCAGTTACTATGGGAACAACTTTATGGTGTGTGATACTTAACATTTCCCTTTGATAATATTGAAGATATAATCGTAGGAGATCAGAACTAACAGTAATTAGTGGTCTAAAGATATCCTCAGTCATTACAATTAAATCCTTCAGTAGGGTAGGAGATTTAGTTACCAGAGACCTTCTTTGGTGGGCTGGGTTTAAAATGGCAGTATACAAAGCAAAAGACTTTTTCAAGAATCCAGACAAGATCCAGACAGTTGTAAGCTCAGAAAAGTCATACAAATAATCTGTTTTATCATTAGTATGTGTTGTTGACAATAGAAAGTAAATGGCTTTTATTGGTTGTTATTTGTTTTAAAAATTTTATTAAAAAAAATCAAAGCTAAACTGGACATAATGAGAAAGGCAGTGGGAGGTAGAACAGTTGATCATCACTATTATACCACAAGATACAATTCCAATACCCTAGTCTAGTTTCGTAGTCTGGTACATGATTAATCCAGGGGATGCATACCTATCTGTCCTTCAGAAACAAATCATCTGAGCTTGTTGTGTTTCAGTGTAACAGTAGATCACTAATAAAGTTGGGATATGATTGTTTTTGTACCACCCAAGGGGTCAAGAAATGGTGGTGATGGGCTAGCTGTGAGTTCAGTCCCAAGGGCTGCTACCATAGTACCTCTGAGCAAGGCACTTAACTCTGACTTGCCTCAGGGAGATTGGCCCTGTAGTTATTAGTTTACTTTAAAGCGCTCTGGGGAAGAGAGTCTGCTGCATTGAGAAAAAATACATAATAAATATGTTTTTGTCACAGCCATGCCTGCAACTGTTCTTTTTGTTTTGTTTTTTGCCAAAAACTTTGATGAAAAATGCAGCCCTCCAGTTTTCCAGTCCTCATAGTTTCCTTGTGGCTCAGTGATGTGTTATTATAGTGTGTGCACCGGGACAACTTCAGAGAACTGACTACAATACAATATCAGCTGACCTGCTGTTGGCGGTTGCTCTGTTGCCTATTTCACATAAAGGTTGAACTGGCTGCAAACGAGTCGGCAGATCCACCCACATTGCTCAAAGTTGGCATTTGGGCCACAGATACTCAGCTGACACTAGCAGATGTCCAACTGTCAGTCAGGTGCACACAACTTATTAGTCAGAGGCTACTTGGTCAGTAGCAAAGAATTTCTGGCTGCCAGAAATCACAAATTGTGGAGTAAACATTTCATTTTTTAATTTACTGTGACATACAATAATACAGCAAGTACAGAGTAGTGATGTGCAACATTTAAAGTTTGAGTTGGAAGAGACATTTAAATCTTTTTGTCATTGTACTGGGGAGAGCAAATTGTAAGTTGAAATTCCTTGCCATATCTAAAGTAAAATCTCCAACAAATTAAGATTGGGCTCTGTCAATATTTGACACAGTGGAATAAATCTCTCGCAGACTCTGAGACATCTTGAGCAAACAATCTATCACAAGCCAATTATCTGAAGCCACCACTCAATCTCCACATTTAAAATGCAAATATGATTCATATATTGGTGAGACTGTAGATGCCTCTCTGGAAGTTGCTCTGTATAAGTTGAGCATTGTGGTCATATTATTTGGATCTATCCTCCACTTTAGAATGCTAGTTCAGAAATACGCTGCAATTAAGTTACAAAATAGATATGAAGTTTCCAAATTGATGTTGATATTTCGTCACCTCTGTGAAAAAGTAAGCGACCATTAGATTGCAGTTGAAGCTGGGAGGCGCATAGAGTGGTTTATTTGGCCATAAAGCTAAGCAGCAGAGAGTGAAAAGGGTCATCTTCCTCACCAAGAAGACAAATGTTGCCTGGTGGCTACAATTATGGACCCAATGTGTGTGTGAGAGAAAGAGAGAGAGAGAGAGAGAGAGAGAGAGAAGTGGCCTGTGGACTATCAAAAGGACTTCTCTGGTCATCCAGAAATCATGCATCGACTGCAAGAAGTTACCAGCGCAGGACACACATGCATCCCAATGCCCACTGGTGTGTGTCACCCCAGTGATATACAACTGTTCTCTGTACTCCTATACAGTCTCCTAAGGGGAGCCAGACACTCTAATAGCTCTGTCATACCCATCTCCCCCCACTACAACACATTTAGTCACCATTAACTTATCTACTAATCTTATAAAGCCACAGAAGGCGCAAGTGCATCATAAGGACTTCAAAAGACCTCCAAACCATGTGCTTGTCATGCTGGGACCTGAGTAGGCCTAATTTGGACATAAGTCCTGTGAGTTCAGGTATATTGCTGGGTGAGGATTGGCGGAGGGATGGGGGGGAGGGGACTGGTATAGTTAGATGGCTGTGGGCAGCATAGTAGATAGTATGGTGGGGCTGGCATCACAAGGATGGTAAAGCAGGCAGGGGCATTGTGCAGGTCAAGTTTACAGGTGGGCACAATTAAAGCAAGAGGCATGAGGTTCTTCCTCCGTAACCAAAAGTGGCACTGTTACCTTGAATCATGGGCATCGCCTACTCAAAGGAGAGTTATTAGAATGTAGAATGATCCAGGTATTAAAAGTTGGTGGGTATGTTTAAGTTTGCAGGTTCTTGGCAGACTATTTTATCCAAAGCGACTTATGATACAAAAACACTACATTAAAACCAAAAAGTACTTGGCAAAAATGTAATCTTACGAAAGTTAAAAATGGAAGCATAAATAATTTTAGAGATGGTGAAAATAATACTAATTTAGACACAAAAACATTTAGGCAAGTAACAGAAACAATCTCATCCACTGCACAAAAAATGACTGAATATAATAATTGAAAATTAAGGCTGCTAGCTTCAGTGGGCACATCACAGGATGCAGGTGCATAACAATCCAGTAGGAAGCGGCAGTACAGCAGGAAAGATGCAGGTGTGAGGCAGTCCGGTGGAAACAGGCAGAAGAAAAGGTTCTGCTTCCTAAAAGTCTAAAATTAATTATCTTAGATTATATTAAATTTAGTACAACATAATGAAATAGTAAAAAAGCAGGCGTATTACCAGCAGGCAACTGTAAACTTTAATAGCTAACTTTATATGTCTCAAAATAGCACTTCATTTTGAGAGATCTTCAGGCTGCTTTGATCCTTCATTCAGGACTGGGGAAAGGGTAAAGGGGTTTCCCAAATGAGTTTGTACATAGACTTCTTATCATGGTGATTAGTGTAATGATGGTAAATTATGATGGTAAATTAGAAAAACATTATTCAATTCAGTTCAATTCAATTATATTTATACAAGGAGTCTGTCACAGGGATATTACTAAACAGACAACATCAAAATACAGTGCATCCATTTGTTTGAAATTTCAGAAAAAACAGAATAGAACAACAAAATACATATTCTTTGTGTTGCTACTAGTGCTGACGTTAAACTGAGTATAACTGAGTATTTTACATAACTGTAACAAAAACAATTAGTTAATGGTGATTTCACCGTCATTTTAAAGTGTTTCCAATGTTTGTTTGTTTTTTAACCCACCACCACTCTCTCTTCGGAGGATAACTTTACTTTTAGTAACAACTTGTACTTATTCAGAAATAAAAAAATATGACATTAACATTATATTCTTCCATCAGTGCATCCATCATCCATCCCATTTTAGTGAGGGCAGATACATAGAAGGGGGCTCATATGTTACTAAAATATACAGATAGTGAAACACAGAATAAAGCAAAGTAATAGACAGACTCGAGAAAGACAGTGGGACAGGACAGGCAAGACTGACGGGACAGTTTGACACACATAACCAGACTGAGGGCTATTAGAATTGTATGGGGAGAGCTGTGATTGACATCAGGTGGTAATTGTTGGAAGGTTGGTCAAATATGTTGTGCAAGCATGTGTGTGTGCTGTGTGGGGGTGTGTTTTTCTGGTATTAGGGTAAGTGTATACACAAGTCCAAATCATTGCTGGGAAATTATGATGACAAGCATGACTTAAAGTAATAGACCATAGCCCTGTTGTTCGAGTTCACAGTGCTGCCAATAGGAAGAGCAATGAGAAAATTCTGTACAACGTTGGTTGAATAGCGAACCCGCATGTTACACTAACTGAATGGGGCAACAAAACCATGGGGAAACAAAACTTAAAGTGAGCTTATAGTTTGAATGTTATCCTCTTTTGTTTGAATGTTATCCTCTTTTGTAAGTCGCTTTGGATAAAAGCGTCTGCTAAATGCCTAAATGTAAATGTAAATGTTATAGCCTCATTCAGTTAGCCTTAGTCATGTTGTCTATGTTGTATCAAATTTGCTTGCTCTTCCTACCGACAGCACTGAGCTAGCTTAATCAACAGGGGCTATGGGAAAAAGTACTCCAGACAATCCTTTTGCTAATTTTTCAACATACTGTCCTAACAGTTTCCTATAAGTGGGTTGTGTTATCACACAGATAAAGAAATTTAGTGCAAGAATGGCTTCAACCTTTTCTGTGAAACTGTTAAATTACATCATTTTCTCTCAAACAAACCACTATCCAAATTCAATTTTTTCTCTTTGTGCTTTTTTCTCCACTGTAGTTCAATTACTGAGCTCCTGATTGAGACAGGCTGACAGGCACAACACTAACTTTCAAATTCTTGTATGACACAATCACTGTGATATGTGGTCTTGTGGTGTGGCTAATTTAAGTACCAACTCAAATGGAAGAAAAAATTGCCTCTTTTATGGAATTATCCCATTTGTAGACTGAGAAACTGCACTTCTTCTCATTTCCGAGCACTTACATATCTGCACATGTTGTGAAATTACCAAATTATTTGGGACTAGTAATCAGAGCACAGCTTCACACCCTTTGTTACATGCAAAAACATGTGGTGCACGTGTGATAAATTTAGCCACATCACCAGAGTTACCAGTGGTGTGTGGACATTGGTAGCAGCTATTAGTGGTGGGTAAGAGAAAATTAATGACTGTGTGAGTTCCCCCACTTCTTGGATTAGATAACTGTATTTCTCTCTATGTTAAGATTAGGTGTTCATTTATTGCTCTAACCAGCCGTACCCCCACTAAAAAATTCCCAACTACACCTCTGACTGTGTGTAATGCCTAACAGACGAAAGATAACAATTGTCTGAGGGTAAGGCAGATTTTGGAATGTTATACTATTATGTTATTGCAAACACTTTGCCAGACAACAAACCAGGACACCCCCATAAAATAGCCATGTTATAGGACCATTAAAGTTCAGATCAAGACAGACACTTATCTAAGCGTCCATCTTGTTCTCTGCCATTGCTAATGACACTGAAGGCCTAGGCAGCTGAAACACAACTGGATAATTAATCTGATGGCCTGAAATCAAATGCATGCATGATTGAAGCCACTTTGCTCCAAAAGACAAAGTGTATAAAGCCATGAAAATGATCGCCCTAAATAATGGACAATTCCCTTGTTGTGACACCAGTGATTGATGGGCCAGGTCATAAGTACTGGGTGTGGTGATGGCACTGACGTTAGGCTATGTGGCTATTAATAGAAAAAGTTAGTAATACTTTATAACATATTCATAAGCCTTGTGTGATATTTCAGGCCAGTAGACTATAAATGAGTTTATAAGGTGCTCCATCAGTATTCGCAACATATAGCAAGTTTTTTTTTATTGACAATTAGGACCTCATGTGGTAAACCTTTTCAGGTGTGATGAGCATTTATAAAGTCTAAAGAAAAGTCTAAAGAAAAGTGAGCAGTGGTACACCGGAGAACTCCCATTTAAGTTTTTTGTGTTACGCAAGGCCGTAAGGACTCAAAATGTCACTGAGAATTACAAAAAAAAACCTGAATGGGAGTTCTCCGGTGTGTGGATCTTCACTTTTCTTTATGCTTTTACATTCTTTGATTCTGCACCCAATTTACATAGATGTGTGTGATTAAACTTTGCTTGTTTTCAAATCTAAAATCAATGTTAACCATTTAGCAGTTTTTTACAACCCTCTTTCAGAAGCAGAATTGCTGGATGGTATATTGTAGCCTACAAAAAGACAACAACAAAAAAAACAGTGCATTTGACTTTTGGCAACATAAATTTGTAATTTATGCTACTTTGTCAGTAGAAAACAGTCACAAGCTATTCTTCAAACAAAGCAGTAAAGATAGGCAATAGCTCAATGACTGGAGACTGAATAGCCACGCAGAAAGGACACAACATTGTTCCCATTAGGAATCTTTGTGGTGAACGACTGCAAGCAAATTCCAGAAACAGCTGAGGAAGATTTATGGAAGCTGGTCCTGAAACATCCCCTCAAACCAAAACATAGGTCAAGTAGCTTCAGTTCTTTCAGCTCCATAACAATGCATTCACAGTTCTATTTAAACATATTTCACACATTTAATACAAGTTAAGGCCAACTCCCTAAAGACATTTTTCGATAAATGTGTTTACAAATGACAAATGAAATCCAAAGTTGTTTGCATATTCATAGGTATTCTGTGTGGACATGAATGAATTGTCCAAAAATAAACCCCAGTGAGCATCATATATCACAGACATAGCTAAGAGATCTCCAGTATTTGTCTTATATACTGCAGAGAGTATTCATCAGAGGCAAGGGGCTCTATTGATACACCTCTCATAGGTTATGTGAATCATTGGACCATTGGGGCTAGATGATTAGAGTCTCGTGGTGTGATAAAACGAACACATCCATTTAGTTGCTTGTCAATACACAAACTGAGACACCCTGAGGAACTCAGCAGTAAGCATCAGTGTGTAGTCAATAGTGGAATTTCAGATCATGTCATTGCTCTGTATCAGAGCACACTGATTAGCGCTGAGGAAACATGGATGAACTCTCAAAGGAGCTGGAGAGTCTATCTAAAGAAGTTTCCAGAAGACTGAAAGATAAAAATGTCATGAACATGGCCGGTTGTTTAACCATCCTTTCACACAAAAGCAACTTGAGACATCATGTGTCATAGATGGATATGGACATTTATTGAGGGTGTTTTAGATGTCAGGGCAGTCAATTTAATATGTTTGACATTGTGTGTTAAAGTTATGCTGTAACAACATGTTATGTTCATAATTAAATTATATGGACTATTATTTCTTTTGAGGAAATGTATCAATACTGTATGAAGTTCAAAACATGACTGATTATAGCATACGGTGAATGTTTGCATAGTCAAACCATTTCCTTTCTCTGTAGGCAGTCCTTCTCACTCAATGCAAGGCCATAGTTCTTTCAAAGGACACAAACAAATCAGAGAAGCAGAACACTCCATGACATCCTGAACAGCAGCTAGAGGAGACATGAGTGTCACTGGGACAAGGACACTGACCTCACTTCCTGTGGGTACATTCAGAACCTAGTACACTCTATGTCAGTGTAATTATTGGTGCGCTTAGTAATGCATCTGTAAAAGTGAACATTTTTTTTCTGTGCAATAATAAAGTTTCTAACTGATGGTTACAATCTGTCATATCCAAGCCGTTTACTCTCCAGTTTCATTAGTGGTTTATTCTTGTCACATATTAGGCAATGGGACAAAAACATTGTGCGTTATAGTGTTAGAGTTAGAGTGTTATTCTGAGTGTTTTATGGAAGTGAGGCTCATTTGTGAATGAGTATGTGTTTATGGATCAGCTTAGGAGGCCCAAAGACTTCACTAGTGGCTCAGTCACACTTCCTACCCAGTGGTCCTCAACCACGTCCAAATATGGTGATATGAATCCAAAAACAGGGGTCCATAGGTGGCATAGGTTTCCCCCAGGTGCTCATACAGCATGTGCCAATAATCCCAGAGAGATAATAGGTTTCATGCTAATTTTATGTGTGCCATGATCCCAGGTGTGCTTTCACCATTTGGCTACAGCCACAGGCATAATTCAGTACTTCCCTTATAACCTAACCTAATCTGAAGAACCATGATGTTGTCCTATTTTTCATAGAATACATAATACAAAATATTCAACACATTATACATTCCTTAAAGCCTGGGCAATGTCGTTGTCTAGAAAGAAATGTTTGATCTAAAAGAATAAAAAATAAAGCATATATTGTGTGAGGCTGATCAGGTGTAACAGCTAATTTTGCATGAACCTACAGCCGTGTATATACCATGAGCATGACCATGGTGTGTCAGTCTCTACATCAGTTGGCATAATTCCTTCTCTCTAATCTTGGCTGTACATGATTCATCAGGGGCCATCATGCCAAAATCAATACTCATTTTGGAATGACGGAGGAATTCAACTATATGGTGCTTTCTGTGCGACCCAAACAGCATCTGTCTCTCACTCTCCGTCGTGTTTGATGGGCCAATCCATTCCTAACATGATGGAGTTAGTTACTTAGCTGCCAAGCCGTGCATCATCCATTCTGGACCCTCTGCTCATGTGGAACTGCTATGGCCTTCACAGCAACCATCATTTCGCTAATCATCCAGGAGGCCTCAAATGAGCACACATTTTGAGAGCTCATCATTTGAGCGACTGATTATTCCTTTATTTCTGACGCATTGACAAGTTATTTATGACAAACACACACACACACACACACACACTCTCACACACCCAGATGCATAAAGACTAAGTCACCTTGCCAGACTCAGAATGTTTAATGATAGTCTGGATGGTGGAGGGGGGTGTATACTTCTCTGAGTGCTTGCATCAGAGTGCAGCTGTTTGAGGGATGAGAGACCACAGTTCCTCTCTCTTCTCATCACATCATCACATCCTGGGATTTAACCACTGCAGCCTTCAGGCAGAGAGAGAGAAAGAAAGAAAGAAAGAAAGACTGAGAGTATGAGAGAGCGAGAGAGGAGCTGTCATGACAGATGCTGGCCACCATCTGCATGAGAGCCAGAAAGGTCCAAACACATGACGCTTGATGGTATGAAATGTCATGACTCTAAACAAGTGATAGAACTGTGTGCCGCAAGTCCCATTATGTTTCTTCAGCTGTAAAACTGTTGCAGGCCAATCCTGGCTAGCCAACAGCAACAACAAAAAACACTCTAATCTAAAGACTTATCAGTCTTGCCATTACTAAAAAAACAAACATATTTTAGTATGAATTTGTATAGTATAAATAAAAAATTCAGTAAAAATATGTCTAAAATAACATAACACCTTAATAATACTAGAAAAGCACTCGGAGAGTGCAGACCTCCGCCACGGCAATATAGGGTCACTGACCCCCTACAAATTTCAGACAGTTCTGGATCACCACCAAAATAATAGTAATCATCTGTTCCTTGGCCTCATACCCATGTTGTCCAAAAATTTCAATCAAATCCGTGCGATACTTTTTGAACCATCTTGCTCACAGACAGACAGACAGACAAACGCCGGCGAAAAAACATAACCTCCTTGACAGAGGTAAAAATACCAAAAAAAGCAAATGTGCTGAGAATGCTCTTTCAGCCTTATCATCATATAGAACAATACACAGGTCTGCGGGTAAATGGAGACAGAAATGAACATTTTCCCTCACTTATGATTAACATTTGTTTGCATGTTGGGGTTTTATTTTTGGCACATCCTCTGAGTGTCAACTTCCAATACTTCAAAAGATCTTCAGCTTTTGTGGATCAGTGGCTCACTCTGGTTCAGAATGGCTAGGATCAGGGGCTCATGCCACAACAAAATCAATCTCCCTCCCTCTGTTTTCCATGCTCTCTTGTGCTTATTCTCAGCTGTTCATTTTCACACACGGCTATTTATAAACCTGAAGAAGAACTAGCAACTGTCTATTCTCATTTAAATCACTGTAATTATTAAGATAAGAACCCCCAGCATGTTTCCCAATAATCTGTATATAGATTGTTCATGCATAACTGCACCCACACAAGAACAATGGTAAAGATTATACAATAGCTCATGGGTGATAAATGATAGAAAATTAAGTGCTTGCCATCACAGACTCCCATAGTCTAATGTTCGAATAGGTTGTCTATCATGGAGGGAGAGCGAGCAGTTTGGACTTTCAGACAATTCTAGGCTGTCCTTTGCTGTAAGGATAGAAGATAGTGTGATTGTTAGCCATGGGCTGTCTGCATGCCTAAATATCACCACTGACATGTTTCTTTTTGTATGGCATGTTAATTTGGAGCTTGTGCTCCCACAGCAAATGACAGATCGATTGACCTTTCTATTTCCCTGAAATTCACAGACAGGATGTGTGTGCTCTAATTATTTCCCCTGGTGAAATTCTTCTATTCAGCTTTGCCTTGGGAGTTATGTTTCTATCTGAACTAACAGTCCCTGTGTTGTTTACGTCGCTATCCAAAAGGGCTAACTGAGATAGCGCTCAGCGATGACAGCCCTGAGTGGATATGCTAATGGCACTCTCCCTCAGGGCACATGACAGCATCGAAAGCACACCACCCCATGTATCCTCCTCTGAGAATGATATCCATTCCTTTAATGCCCTTCTGACATATGTGCTCATTTACAGTGGGAATTTATCCAAGTCTGAAACATCCCCTCAGCCACCTGTGAAATACATTTGGAATAAGCCCGGACAAAAAAGTTGGAAGGGAGCAAATCTGGCCTTTGATGCTGTCAGTGTCATTGTTGTTTAGTAATTCTCTGTTTGAGGTGCAGTAACTTACCTTTGGGTTAAGAAAGCAGCCTACACATCTGGCTGAGAACGTCCTTCTATTAAGCAAACATTTATTTTAATGAGAGATTCACAGTCTCTAGAAATCATACCATTGTTGTGACTCCCCACTCCCCCCATGGTTACCCAACACATCCCACTTCCAAACGGCATGAGTTCAATTTCATATGACATTTAGCAGCTTTGTCAAGCTAAATTCAAAAAAAGTACATAATAACAGGATACATAATGTGCTGAGCATGATTCGACGAAGTAGCATATAGCAAGACCATTGTATCTTCCGTGGTACTGTCCGTCCTCACCCTGACATGCTATTTCTCCGAATGCTTATACAACATGAGGATTATATAACATGTTTAAGATGTGCACACTAGGATGTCATGGCAGGAGTGCAAGCAGTAGAGAGTGGCCTAATTCCTAAGGCTATAAATACATATTGGTCAGTGTTTGTCAGTACCCAGAATCTCTTTGTTGTGTGTGTGTGTGTGTGTGTGTGTGTGTGTGTGTGTGTGTGTGTGTGTGTGTAAATGCTCACAACACAAAAGCAGAGGCAAGTAGCTCGTACCATAGCTGCATTAGCAGTAAATCTGTGTCACTGTAATTACATTGACATTTCAAGTTTTCCTTTGCAATAGACCTATATTTCTGCTAAAATTCTTCAATCTGTTTTCACAGAATTGAAGGTAGGCTTTCTGAGAATGTGTTCTGAATGTTTATGGAAAATAAAAGTAATCTATTTCAGCAAAAGAGTGCAAAGTAAAAAGTGAGGGGTTATCATTATTTTCAAGATGCACTCTCAAACATTTTGTCTTTCTATTAAAGGAGTAAACCACTGTGAATCAATCAATAGTCCTGTTGTTTGACATTGCTGAGAGCTGAGAGTGGTATGACAATGAGAGAATTTGGTGCAGCATAGACTGAACTTGTACGCTAACTGATAACTGAGATATGGTCCATGCTTTAAAAAAAAAGAAAAGCATGCAAGATGGCCCATTTGAATACAGCCAAAAATGAAATCGCCATTTGACTCATCACCAACAGAGTCTATGTTACCAGACTCAGCCACTTTATTGAACTCTTAAGAGCGTCTCAAAACACAACTGGCTCTCAGATTAATTCCTCAAACGTGGTATTAAAACCCCTGCGTAAACAAGGCACGGAGGTGCTGTTCATTAAGTGCATTTCTCCCACTGAGCTGATAAAGGGTTCAGGGAGCTGCTTATCACTCACTTGTTAGGGCCCCAGTGAGAGTGGGGAGACGGGATGTGGATCCTCAGTGATAGTACTTCACAAGCAGAGCATTTGAAAAGGCCCCTATTTCAGCCCAGCCGGTGAGAGAGGCACTAAAGAGATCTAAAGGCTTATTTATGTTCATATCAGCCTGGACTTACCCGACAAGCTTAAGTTGTTGGAGGGTGTGTGTGTGTGTGTGTGTGTGTGTGTGAGAGAGAGAGAGAGAGAGAGAGAGAAATAAGCACGAAACGTTGTCACAAATATTCCAGGTTTAGAAGGACAGCCTCGATGCGTGGCAGTCAATCACAGCATTGTGATTATACCCTTGAAATATCATCCATTTTAATAGCTGTCAACACTCACTTAAAAAAATAACAATCTAGTTTCTATGGCACAACATTACCATTTCTCCTCCACCTTCCTGAACTGAAGGAAGACACACATGATACAGCTCCCTGGGGAAATCAAGGCCTTTATATCAGCCCTGGGCCCACAGAGAGACCAAAAGGACTGGTCATGTACTTCACAAACTGTCATTGTTGTGACCATATATATAATTAATACAGTGGAAGGAAGCCTGGTCTGATTTGTGTGTGTGTGTGTGTGTGTGTGTGTGTGTGTGTGTGTGTGTGTGTGTGTGTGTGTGTGACAGGTTTACCTCATTCGCATCCTCTTACAGTCTTCAATTTATCCAACTTCACTGTTCTCTCTTTCTTACACACACATAAACACATACACACATATACACACACAGACACACACACACACACACACACATACACACAGATACACATTGTATGGATGATCATGGGATTTGAAAGCATGTGGAACAGAAGCCATTTCTGTGAAATAAATAGAAGAACATGGCCTCTAGTGTTGGCTGGGTTTCAGGACTGGGTGGGAACGTGTTTACAAGGGACACAGTGGGTCTTTTTAAAGTTCTGTGGTTGCACTCACAATATAACCGCATGTTTTTTTTTGTAATAGTCAAAATATGTCAAAATAGTGTATAAGGTTACTGTAGCTCACAAAAAAACTATACATTGGTAGTCTGAATGGGAGTGGGGGAAGGAGGGTAATGAGTTACGAAATTCCTCTGACTTTTATCCACGTTTCCAAGCAACCTCCATTACAGCAAGTGAGCCCAGGCGTGCGCACACAAACCCTTTCCCGCCAACGGCCTGCCTCCCCTTTCATTAGCGATCTGTGTTGGACAAAAAGTCAAAACACAAGCCACTAAGTTTCATTACCTTACCAGGGCTCATAACAACTTTGCATGCATAAATGTTAGGCCATTAAGTCACCCTGGTGACAGCGTCTGTATTGAATGCTATTTGGATAACATTCAACCACGAACTGTAACATCGATATACCATTGCTTTCATTTTCCTGTGTGGGTCAATTAAAAATGCACAACAAAAAAGACTGATGTCTGCTTTGGCATGTGGACCTGGCTGATAACATGATTACACGTTATTAATTTTATTCTGAATTAGTCTTACTCTCACGATTTTACTAAAAAACAAGCATGCAAGATGCTTCAGCTAATTAAGTGGTGTTACTTTTTTTATCAGAGCAAAGTGTCACCCACGGTGTGTCTGTCTAAATGTACTTCCTTAACAGCACAGTCACAGCCCTAGGGAGCCACCTAAAATTGAAAGCAATCTCAATCTGTCACAAAAAATCCATTCCATGCTGCTCCTGGTCTACCTGTTGGTGACATCTGGCACTTGCCACATTTGTCTTTTCACCATATGGTGGACATTCATTTTTCAGGCTCTGTGTCTCCACAGTGTGTCGTATAGCATCACTTCCACTGATGACAAAATGCACACCATGTTAACCAAACCCACACCACTCCAGCCCCCCCCCCAGAACCTTTTCAGTAGTGCTTCTTGATGGTGTAACAGCACCTTAGCCAGAAAAGGACTAATCCAAGACAGTCCTGTAGGAGAAGTGGGACACTAAGACTGACAGTGTTGGGATGGAGATGTAGATCATAGATTACTACAGATGACAGAAAATGAGGTGCAATTCATTCTGTAGTTTCTCAGCCCAGGTGCTTCAGAGTGGCGACATGGTGGGGGTGAGCCATAAAGCCCAAGACTGAGGAGCAACTGAGCCATAATAAAGAAGATTTACATCAGCGGGGAAGGCAGTGGGCCACACCAATCGCTACATGTTAAAGGCTCGTTACGCGGCAGAGGCGTCATGCATAGATCAATCAGTGTTGGAGTCACGTCACACTGTGAGTGACAGTGGACCTTTTAATGGGCATAAACGATGAGGAATGGGGTGAATCTCATGCAAACCCTCCCACCATCATTCACTGCCAAGTCATTCGTCACCATGGTGGGGATCATCCGCAATGAGAAGATCTCAATAGAGCTTCTCAGCTCCATGCCCCCCCCACCCTTCCCCAAACCCCAATAGGAGCACATTACCCCCTGAGGCATACAAACAAGGACCGCTTGTCATAGGCCTGGCACATGAACATGCTTAAACAATACCGCCTCAGAAAATACCAGAAGTTTTATGTTATGGCTAATGAAGATGATGTATGAGGGAAAAAGATGACATCACCTCTATAAAACGTGGGGCAGAATTTATGTAGAAGATGAGAATGGACTCACCCAGGATGTGTTCACCATTATTACTCATGAGAATGATTACCATAAATTTCACCTGTTAAAATATTGTTACAGATTGTGAGCATTAATAATAAAGAAAATGACTCGTATGAGAGAATTAAATTGAATTTTGCAGACATTTACTTTCTTCAAAATGATGGAAAGGTACTGGCAATTTTTTATCTATCTTGTACATTTAAAACATATTCATGGTGACAAATATTCACAATACTTCCATATCCAACCACAACCACAGCAATGAATAAAAATTAATAAAATGAATAATAAATAATGGGTTGTGTATGGCAAATATAATTCCAGTCTGACACATAACCAATGATGGTAGGATATATACTATACCTTTGGGCTCTGTTTTGATTTATATCAGAGCTTGTGAAACTTGACATCGAGGACCAAGCACTGTATTTGTGAAAAAGGTCATACTGTACACACTGCTGTTTTAACTGTGTGTGCCCATGTGTAGCCATAGGCCTGGTGGACAGTTCTATACACTCTCAACAATGTGGTATAAATGTTGAGTGTAATTATTCCTTCTGGAGGTGTCCACAAGTATGTGGATATGTGTAGAAATGCATTTGATGCAATTAGTCATTACTAATGCCATTTTCCCTCCTACAGTTACAGATTGGTGCTGCTTTATGTCAAGCCCATTATGCAATAACTCTATGTAAAAGCTATATTAGCTTTTAGGCCGTTGGACATTTTGGGCTTTTAGCTGACCCATTAGCTTCCTAATTACCTTTCATCTAAAAATAGGTTATCAAATATTGAGTGTTTACATTTTGTGCGTTAAGAAAAGCTCAGAACCATCAACTATTTTCACTGTTTTCATAATTTAATGAATACATTTTCACACTTTCTAATGAGACAGTGTCTGAGTAAAGACCGTGATGTCAGTGACAGTTGCAAGGTTGGTCCTTGGCAGGTTGCAAGTTTTCCTCATCCAGGGGCTTGTGTCCCTTATTTGAAAGTGTCAGGCGCATTTGTCCATGCTCATCATCTGTCCACCACAGCTCACTACCCGGACTATAAAATGGCAACTAAATGAACTAAACAGAAGGGCGTGCAGTAATTATAAGCAAATTTTTGTAACTGAAGATACAAACATTCAAATAACTTACACATTTTTGTTTTTTAAAGATTACAACAATAACATAAATGTTGAAGCTTATACTGTATACATTGTACGCTCAGTTGCTTGTAACCTAAGAATCTCCTTAAGGGGCCTTAGCCAATCCGGGGTAGCTTGACTGTCCTTTTGTCCTTAAGCATTTACAGCCTTTTTTATGGCCTCAGTGGCCATGTTTTTTAATGAGCTCCTTCAAACGAACCATTACGATGCGAGCCCACCTAAAGATCACGCATGCAAAATTTCATGCTAATGGCATCTATGGTTCATGAGAGGTTGTTAAGTTTTGATGTGGAAATATAACACACCTTTCAAGTTGCCTGACCTTTGAGGTCCTGAGCAAACCTATCCATCTTCTGTCAGGCATTACCAAGCCTCTCATAATGGCCATGCTTGTTGTCTGGATTTTAATGTTAAATAAAGTATGGCAGTAAGTGTATAAATGTAAATTCCAAATTGCAACTGCAGCACTATCTTACACACCAATTTATCTCCAAATTTTATTTTATTTTATGCTTATGAGTGATTTTATTTCTTGCCACACAAGTTCAGAGGTGTGGAACAGATTAGAATATTTTTATTTCCTTATAACATAAACCTAATGTGTGGATAGGTCAGTACCTTGGAGAGCCACGGACTTGGAATTTTCTGACTAGGTCAAACTCTGTAGGCTTATGTCATCAATCAACTCAAGGCTTTTGATTCAAGTGCAGAAATGATGACAGCAGTTTGACAGCTAGTCCTCTTAAGAGAGATAAAAACATGAATAAGCGCTACATTCTAATCAAAATGCTGAATTACAAAAGAGTCTCTCTGTTCTGCTTTCCATAAGACTATTTAAGAAATCTATTTTTACATTGATGCAGTTGTCCCTGGCCATTTTTAGAGATTACCATGCTTACACAAAAAGGTAAAGAGAGACGGCTCTTTGAAAAATCAAAGTGCTTCCAGTAATAGTGAACATCTCCTTAGCATGCACATTTATCATAAAAACCTGTCCATTTAATCTCTTGTCATTGTGATGGGGTGAAGATGTTCATTCAGTGCGTGGTCACCATGGCTCTAGTTCAGTGTGAAAGCATTTACCACATGCCTTCAGAATATGTCAAACTTTTAAAGAGGACAGGGACTTCAAAGGAGATCATCAGTATACGTCCTCAATGTCCTTCGTTAGTTCCCAAAGAACTAATGGGTAATTGCAGGCCATTAACATCTTAATGTCATCGCTGAAATTAAATGTCAAGATGTGCTTAAACTGACATGGGAGTTTGTGAGTTCCATTTTCTCTGCTCTTCTGCCGGACAGGGACAAGGGAGCTGTTTGTGAATACAAACACATAGCTGTCACAGCTATTGTAGAGGAGGACGCACTTAAAACAAGAGGGCTGAGAGGAGGGGGAAAACGATCACCCTGCATTCATCTGATTCATCTACATGCAACTTGTCATGCTGTGCCAAAAAAGTAGCGTTGCTTCACCCATCTCTGGGCTTTAAAGGAGAAATATGGTGTGATTCAATCTATCCATAGTGTTGTTTGAGCTTGCCAAATGCTGTCTGTAGGAAAGAGAATGAGAAAATCTGAGACAACTTTCGACTGAATATCAGACCAGAAGCTTACATTAACCCAGATGGGGCATAGGAAAATTAAACTGAAAGTGAGTTTCTATGCCCAAATTAGTTTGTGTTAGCTGCTAGTTCACTATTTGGTCTACATTGTATCGAATTTTCTCATTCTTTTTCCTACCAACAGCATTCGGTGACCTCAAACAACAGGACTATGGATTGATTCACACCAGATTTCTCCTTTAAATCACAATGTAAGGATTTTGGTGCCCCACCATTTTACAAGCAGCTACAGCAACTTGGGTCTGACACACTCACCTTCAGGGGGTGAAATTACACCAAAATCTATGATACTGTTGGGTGTGATAAGCATATATTGATTACATAAGACCAATTTGCTCTCTGGAAAGAAGCCATAAGGCAGTCTCTCTTAATCAGGTGATTTTTACAGGTCTCAGCCTCAGCCTTCTTCCCCTCAAATTATGGGTGCGTTTGTTCAGCCTAGGAACCAATTTCCTCACAGGTTTGTCAGTGGCATAAAAGTTTAATGCTCCACACTTCGTGTGCAAATGGAGAAGAGGCGGTGTGCGTGTGTGTGTGTGTGTGTGTGTGTGTGTGTGTGTGTGTGTGTGTGTGTGTTTGTGTGTGTGTGTGTGTGTGAGGCGGGTGAGGGCGGTGGGGGGTTGAGTAGATGGGAAGGGGTGGAAAGCAACACATAAGCTATGCGATCTTGTGAAATTTTAATGCCGTCCCCTCCGTGTCAGAGAGACAGAGAACAGAGTGTGTTGCCTTAGTCCTCTCCCCAAACATCTCTCTGGCTCTCCTCACCTATCAGCCTATGCTGGATGCTGTGCTGTGCTGTGTTCATCTGTATTGATAGAATCTAACGATTGCACTGGCCCCACTCTGCCTTGTGCTATTATGGAGATCCATCAATGAAACATGAGAAATAAACACCCAGTGTCGTGCAATGAGAAAAATGGTTTTGGTGTAAAGTTTTCTGCAAAGTAAAAATAGCCTTGTTTAGGTCACTCAGTACGTATGTGAGTGAGCGTGTATGTGAGTGAGCGTGTGTGGAGTTTGGGGGATAAATATGTGCGTGTGTGAGAGAGAGAGAGAGAGAGAGAGAAGAAAAAGAAAGAACGAAAGAAAGAAATTAAAAGTGTGATGCTGAAATGCTGAATTTATGTGTGAGTGGAACAAGAAGAGAAGGTGTTCAGTCACTGATCATTCACTGACCATTCAAACAACAGAGCAAACAGAAAAGTGTCTAACTTCCTCTAACAAACCGCCCTTTCCTCCTCAGATAAACACTCAGTTGATGTAAAACTCTCCTGGTGACCTCTCATGGACAGGGAAAGGACAAGTTGTGTTCTCCGTGCAAGGACTCTGGGGCTATCACTTCCTCTAAGTGAATGGTGTGACAGAGAAACCAGCTTGTGTTTGTTTTATACATGTCTGAGCAGGGACTTTTATGCGAGGCCCAGAGACTTATTAAATGGCCCTTCAGCGCAGGGGCAGAAATACTGAATTAGTGGCCTTGTGCTGGCCTAAGCCATATACACACGAACACTAATCTAGTGCTAAAGGACATGGTGCTTTCAAATTCTCTCTAAACTTGCATTGAAGACAGCTACAAGACGGCAAGTTTGAATATTGGCATTAAAATAAATTTATTTAAATTTTGAACTGTGAATTTTGAACTGTGAGAGCGTGTGAATGACTGCCACAAATATCAGCACATGCACTGATACACAACATGGAGAGATGCTTCATAGTGAGATAAAGGAGTGGTCAAGGACTTTAGAAGTGAAACATTTTATGGTTAAAACTGAAACCTACACATGGCTTTTTTTTAAAACACAGAATTGTTTTGGGGACAAACTATAGGTCAATTGGTGCTGTTGACACCTACAGAAAACTGGCAGAACAATTCAGTGGCAAAGGGCTGGGCAGAATTCCGTTTTTAGAACTGCCCCTATTCAGTTTATGAGCTGCACTGAATTGGCTTCAGGAATTAAATAATTACAATTTTGGAATTGATGGCCTATAATTGACACATGCAAATGCTTCCTGTCAGAGAGGAATGTGTCACCAGACCAAAGCCCCTAAAATGACAGAACTTTAGTCTATTGCCAAGATTCAGACCAACTTCTTCTATGAAAGGCATTCTTTGCAAGGTTTCCACAACCAATTGAGGGCACATAATCTGCCATATTAGGCGACTCCCCATGTAGCAGGACTGTCAGGCCCTGCAATGGAAACACAACCCATCCAGGCTCAGATACAAAATGTGCACAGTAAAGCACATAATATACTTCTACATGGCCCCACAACAACAGTCCATAATGAGAAGCTTCCAGATTTCTGAGTGGAACATGGCCGTGTCCTAGGAGAATAAGGGCAGCTCTATCTCTATGACTGATGAGGAGTAGGTTGGTGGGATTGCGGTGGTGGGCTGGTGGTGGTGGTGGTGGTGGGGGTTGGGGGGGTGGAAGGGGCCTCTACAACTAACTCAACAAAGTCCATAGCTTAGCCATGTGGAAATCATGTGGCCAGTAAATCAGCCCATAAAAGTGTCTGTCTGAAATGCAATGAGGGCCAATCTGCTCCGAGGCTGCTCAGGGAGGAGGTATGGTGGAGTGTGTGTGTGTGTGTGTGTGTGTGTGTGTGTGTGTGTGTGTGTGTGGTGGGGAGGGGGGTCTGTCAAGGGAATCGGGGTGGGAAGGCGCAGGAGGGTGGGGCGGTGGTGTCCAAGGACGGAGTTTGCCTCCATAACTGAAACACATTCACTGCAGCTTATGCCACTTAAGTCACAATCATGTTTATTTGTATTCAGTGCCATGACTTTCAGTTGGTACTGCAGTACACTGTGTGTGGCAGGGAGTGGTGGGAACTCCTACCCCCATAAGAGAATTATTATGTCAAAAACCTTAATGAGAGGATTTCAAATAGTAATGATCTAATCTATGTACATGTATGCAACTGAACCTCCCCTGCAGAACATGAGAAAGGGATCATGAGAGCTTATTGATTTCTCCTCCTCCACCTTCTCCCTCGTCGCTGTGATACTCTGAGAGGGGGGCTCATCATCTGGGGCTGAAATGCATAGCCTGATGACTCGCGCTGCAGCTGTGCCTCGGCGCATTAGGACACATGAGATTGAGCAAGTTAGATCTGGGTCATAAAAAAGCCATCGACTCTCCACCATTCCACAGGCACTTCTCTCCCTCTTCCTCTCGCTCTCTCCCCTAGAGCTGAACGGTCATCTCGGGTAATTGCCGATGCATGCGGCATGTTTCCGAAGTCCTGGAGTTACCTCTCCATAATGGCCTCCTATTTGTCATCAGTCATGGCCGCCAACGACAGCAGCTCGCGCAAGGAGCCAGACAGGGGAGGTTAGAGGGCTGTCTTAATTGTCTTAATGTGCCGCTGGCTGGCCTGATGCGAAATGGGCAATGTGGCTTTGAGGAGGCGCTGGCTGGGAAGATGGCGCTTGTGTTGTGTTTGATGTCTGTGTGTGTGGATGTGTGCTGTGTGCGTGTGCGCATACACATGTGTGTGTGTGTGTGTGTGTGTGTGTGTGCGTAGGTGCGCATAATGGCTTCCATCATGACCGTGCATATTGGAGGTTCTTCTGAGGTCATATCCAAAGCTGGGGGGCTCCATGCTGCTCATCATCGCACATCCTGCGGCTGTGCAAGGGCACATCCTCCCCTCAGCTCACCCTGGAAGCCAAGCAGCAGGATATTGTGTGTGCCAGCCCACAGCCGTGGCACCTCAGTCAGCTACGTAAACTCAGCCCCCCATGGAGAGCCACAGATGGGGCACATGACATCAGTTAAGTTACCAGAGTGATCTACATTGAAGTTTTCAATGTGGACTTAACAGTGACTTAACACATGCATAGAAGTTTTAAAGAACAGGCTGAGGATCAAGAGAAAACAAAACCCATTTACCCTTTTAGGTCATTTAGTAGATGCTTTTATCTGAAGTGACTCTCAAGGAAGTAACTAAATGGCCCTTTTCATTAGAGTGTGCTCCCAAGGAGAAGAACTAGGCCCACTGTCTAGGTTTTCTTTTATTTAATGCCTCGGCAAAAGGCTGATCAGATAATGAAGGACATCTAGGGTAGGTGTCGTCATTGCTATTAAGGTAAAAGAATAAATGTATTTGAAGGGCCAGAGAAAAGTATAATGCTGTAAAAATCACAGTCTTTATGCCAAACACAGATACTATTTTAAACACTGTGACTGAGCTTTTTCCTTGAGCAGAATGTCCTAACGGCATACCATAAAGCAAATGATGTACTGCGGAAACGCAGAGGTTTTGTCATACACTTATAATGTATGTACTAGTCATACAGACCGTATACACACCACTTAAACTCTTAAGATTTAAGTCTATGAACTCAGCTGAAATGCAGGAAAAGGCTTTGTGCATGGTAGAAGTGCTTAACATCTAGGCACCACAAAGCACAAAAGATCTTAAATTTAAAAAAAAAACACACACAAACTTGGAACTAAACAATACACAAAAAACAGTGTTGCTAAAATCTTTGTTGGGAGATTTCAGGAAATGTTTTATCTCTAAGGCCCTGTAGGGTCTGTAGAGTGTATTATTTCAGCAAAGAAATTATTCAGGTACACTGTATACTTTTTTTTTCCAGGGGGAAGCTTTGCTTTAACCTTTTCAGCTTAAGTGAGAAATCAATGCAAATTAAACCCGTTGAGTCTTCTAGTTTAGAAACATCATCTCTAATTTTCCAAGTGAAACACAAATAATTACAGTCACTTGGAAAGTTGAACTCTAGACCCAAGATTTGAAAACAAACATTACTCAACATGCCAACCAAGATGACTAACTTGAAAGGATATGTGTAATGCACAAATGTGATAAAGTAGGTCTATATAGCACAGCACATCTTTTGTCATCCATGTTAGAGACTGGACAGGCGTAAGGATATGGTATGTGTGCATACGTACAACATCCTTATTGTACGTGTGTAAGACATATGTGACACCTATTTATGTTTCTAATGCATTCTTAATACACTGTACCTAACTGTAAAAGGTCCAGTAGTTCAACTAAGTTCTCACGATGTTAGGAAACACTAAGCCAGTAGTTCCTCCATCAGCCAATGCTATCTGAGTATCTCACTCATTGTGTTAGGGGTCAAAGTAGTCTGCACAGCTTGCCTTCTTGTTTTCAAGACATACATTGAAATCATCAGACATTTTGCTGGTTAGTAGTAGATGTTAGTACTAGTGTTCTCCCCTGTACATTGCTGGATTTGACCATCTTTATATCTCACCTCTCCCCTTCAACCAAAAGACCAGGGCAAGGGCCCTAGCAGCTTCTATGAATTTCTGTCATTTTTGGTGTTAATAAACAAAAATAAAAATAAAATGGAGAGCTGCAGCTATCAATTATTTTTTGTAAGATATTGACCGTTTCATTAATTTATTGAGTATTTGGATAACAAATAACCTACATGTGAATCATGATCTTTCAGTTTCCTTAACTTTATCTCTCCTCCATTGTCATTGGCTATCACAGTTTTTCTGACTCTGACAGAAGCCTGTTCAACATATCTTAGAATTCCATATTTATCAATGCCACACTGTACAGTGCTGCCTGAAATAATCTGAACACTGTGCAATAATTATTATTATTTTTGCATTATTTGGTCATAAAAGCTGATCTGTTCCTCACCTAAGTCAGTAGAAAAGACAATCACAATTTGGAAAAGCAATTACTATATTTCATGTCTTCATTGAAAAACATCTAGAGCTTAATGTTCAATACAATAATTTTTATGCAGCGCCTTTTATAATAGTATTGTCTCATGGCACTTTACAGCAAGGAGCTCTCAAGAGCAACAGGAGCAAGGAAAAACTCCCTTGTGGTAGTTAGAATAGGAAGAAACCTTGGGCAGATCCACAGCTTAAGGGACCAACCCAACTGCTAAGGTCATGCAGGAAAAGTACATCAGTGATAGACTAAAATCTGTCCATGATTGTAGCTGAGTCTCATAATAATTCCAAAATATTGTCCTACAACATTATATGATAGTCAAGCCATAGGTGGTTATGTTGGGTTATAAACCAAGAGAACCTTTGGGACTAATCACTGCTTGACACTCCTTTAGCAGTAATAAACTCAAGACAGTGTTGATAACTGCAAATCTCATCAGCACAACGCTCAGGAGGTATTTTAGTCATTTTGTCTTTCAGTTCAGCTTTATTCTTAGGATGTTGTTTCATTATATTCTATTATATATTCTATAGATATTTTCACAGTTGTATGACTATATAGCATCACTATAGCATCTAACTTATAACATTCTGGAAGCTAAATGCCATTTTTACAAGATTGCAGGCAGAGATCTGTTTAAGTATCAAAAAAATATGTGTTATCATAACTGTTGCTCATACATTCCCCATCCTGAGAACAGTGCTACACAAACTACTATACTACAAAACATGCTAATATCATCACTATCAGTTAACTCACCGATGGCACAACGTATAATAATCCAATTTGAGGATTTTTCTTCCTTTTTCTGTTTGCTTCTCTATCAGCCTTCAAATTTCTTCCCGTCATGCATCTTATGCAAACCATACAAACTCTTTTCTCATTAAATACCAAAGGAACAATCTAATTTAACTACAACACCAATTCCTACTTCTGTTTACTCCATTCTTACTCTAACCTTACTCTTACCTAAAATGATAGATATATAGCTGTTGTCCCAATAACGTAACTTAAGCAATAGCAATTTTCTTTCAAATTTAGAAAGATGAGCCTTAAGCTCTAACTGTCAAGTGCAACATGCAACGTTGAAACTAGGGGGAATAAATCGTGTTACCATGGAAACTAAGAGTGTCATGTCCCCCACCCCTGTCCTGGGCCTATCTGCATACCTGGTCTGGGTCCTCCCACATGTTGCCTGGGTACAGATGTTTAAGAAGTTTCTTTACTGACCAAATATAAGGTCAGGGGTCAGCAGTTGGCTAAATTCTCTTTGATGTAAAGAGAGAGAGTGTATATTCTGAATGGAAGTCTCCTTCTCTCTTTCTCTCTCTATGTATATGTATGTAGAGGAAAAAGAGAGAAAACTGGGGTGATGGGCATTTATCTCACCATATCATCAGCATTTGCTCTTAAAGACACATTTAGATTTATTTCTGACTCAGCTCTATGTTCAGTAACCAAAATGTTTTAGGCCCAGGATCAATGGGCACACTTTGCTGTGTCTCAAGATAAAATTGCTTTGTGGCTCCATTTCAAGCCGCTTTGGAAAAGTAAACTGTAACGACGCTTCTAATGGCCCACTTTAATTGAAATGTGATTTTAATTAGCACTCTCTAATGCACCACTCAATACTTTGGTTTTAGGAAATTGAATGTTGGAATGGGTGTTGAGCACAGAGGGGTAAAAATAAATAAAGTAAATGTTCTTTTCAGGTCCAGTTTATTACCCAAGGTTTGTCTTACTTCTGTAAGTCATGAGGAAAGCTTAATGATGTGGGGACAAACATGTGTGTAACATCAAAAGGAGATGATATTGCTGTCAGGGAGTCAGATATTACAGTCCAAGAAATCCAATGTCTATGTTGCAGATGTACTGCATTTTATCACACCAAGTAGCCTCCACACACCTGGATACACATAACATATTACACTTAAAATGCTGTCATAGTGAATGTGCCTATTATGATTGCACTTGCCTTTCCACAAACACAAGCTCACACACACTCACACACACACACACACACACACATAGGTGGTAACCACTCACTCAAGTCTGCCATTAGTGCTTTGTCCTTTTCCACAGGACCACACACGTGCCTGACCTCAGCCCTGGCCTTCTCGCCCTCTCCAGTCCCCATGGCAGCGGCATGCCTCTCTCACACTTCACCACCTATCCAACCTGTTAGCTCCCAGGACAGGTGTCACAGCCTCAATTGCCGGTCACTTGTCGGCGCTGGCTTTCCTCAGCACGAGTTGGAGGGGAGGGGGAGTGGAAAAAGCCCACCAGGCATGTGTGTGCCCTGGCATGTTTCCCCTGACAGCCCAGCGATAAATCCAGTGGGTGGACTCCCCCGTTGAAGCCCACGTTTCCGTCAGTGGGGGCCGAGGACGGCACAGTCTCTTGAGATTTATTTGTTTGTCTGAGTAAGCACAATATTCCCCTCTGTAATTATGTTATAAGGACTGCTCACTGGCATGGCGGAAAAGCCTTTGGCACAGGCATGAATTAAGCAGGATCAATTATTTATATCGCGCTGCCCTGAAGGGGCAGAATGCAAATGCGCTAAACTTCTGATAGCATGTTAGAGCATTATCTGAGTCCCCCGCGCAGGAAGGGGTGCGAGCAGGTCGGTGGGGGGCAGCTGGATTTGGGGACTGCGGGGGGTGAGGCTGGGGGGTAATTGTTATGCTCATGTCCAGGGTTGCTGATCTATGAGCAGAGATTAACACATCTGGCCTTGCCTGTGTAGAGACGGCCGGGTAGATGGAGATGAGACGCTTGGCTAGTTGCTTCTCCAATCCACACCCCTCCCTCTTCCTCTCTATTTCTTTTCTCTTTCTTACTCACTGACGCTCCCTCGCTTTCTCTCTTCTCTTGCTTGGCTTTTCGTCTCTACTTTGCTCTCCCTCTCTGAGTCTTTCTTCGCTCTCTCTCCCACTCTTTCTCTCCATGCCCCCTCCAGTGATACTTACAGATGATGCATTATTTAGTGGAGATCTGTTTTGATGTAGTCGTGGTGATTCTAACACCTTTAGTTTCTTTTTTTTTCTCCACTTTTTTTTCTCTTTTTCTTTCCTGTGAGCTGCTACTGCCGCCGCCAGCATTGAAACAAAGAAAAACAAACAACAGCAGAACGCAGGGACAGGCCAGAAGCCACAAACAAATAAAGAGGCTTAAACTGCCCTGACTCAAAGTGCCCGGCAGCTCTGGTGATAGACACATCGGCACAGTGCATAGGGAGCAGAATCAGCCTCGGCCACCGGTGGGAGAGCTGATAGATTGAAAAGGAGAAGACAAAAGAACAAGATTTTGCAAGAGCAAAGTCACTGTGATTGTGCAGATGCGGCAACAGCAGCAGCCACGGCCTATGCAATGACTGTGTCGGCTTCCGAGGCCACATTAAACAATCATTCTGAAGGGCTCTGCATATTTAAATCAAGGCAGGAGGAGAACGGCTCTTCAGAGACGGTGAATAGTAGTTTCACTGGTGCTGTGAAATGATGTGACACAGTCCTGAACTCTGAAGAGTGAAGTCATAGTGAGTGCTTTGGGCCCACTTATCATGAAGAAACCTCCTTGGGTGGTGATTCGTGTGCTGTATATGTTCTTTGAGAGAAATGAAGAGAGGTTGTTCACATGTGAGGCTGGGTGATGACAACCCTGCCGCTCTCTTACGCTGTTCGCAAAGGAGAGAAAAACCCAGCCCACACAAGTGCAGCGTGAGTGTCACCTTCATTGGTTCAGCCATATAAAGTGAAATTATATATTCCCTTACAAGGAGAAACTTGCCATGCCATATGTTATCTCTTAAGGGACCAGAGTGGACAAGCACAGTTTTCTTAATGCGTCTACTTGAATTCCAATGGAGACCTGAGTGACCCCTCTCACCCACTATTGTTTATGATTGCAGACACAGAGACAGGCTTTAGCAGTAGATCCGACTCCCCAAAGACACAACCAGCAATTTTAAATCGCTGTCTTATGCTCTCTGCTACCTTTATGCTGTACTATGTCTTCATCTCTCTCTCTCTCTCTCTCTCTCCCTCTCTCTCTCTTTCTCTGTCACTTTCTTTCTCGCTTCCTTCCTCCTTCACAGGCTGTTTCTGTATTGCTGGTGGAATCCTCATTGCTCTGGGTTTATCTGTCTCTGTGAGCTTGACTTGCTTGCACATTCTTGCCACCTGCCCTTTAGTCTCTCATCTCTCTCTCTCTCCCTCTTTCTCTATCTCTCTCTCTTTCTCTCTGTCTCCTGCCGTCTGTTCTCCATCCCTCGCTCTTAATGTATTTCTTCCCTCCTCCGCTCTCTCACATATCACTGGCGCTTCCGTCCCATCTGTACATTTAGTCTGAGGGGAGCTCACACATACTGATCACATGCTAAGACTAAACACACACACACACACACACACACACACACACAAACACACACACAGAAGTGCATACACATACACACACATGCATACACACACACACACACACACACACACACATACACACACATGCTGACATTTTCCCCTGCCAAGCATCCTGGGGCAAGAGATCAAGAGGCTTTTGTTTGGGCTGGGAGTTAAATACCAGGGCACCCATGAGTCAGTGGCGGCCGCTCTAGTCTGCTAGCCTCCCGGCCGGCTGTCTGTGCTCTCCTCCAGGCCTGCTGGAGAGCTGAATATGTTAACAGCGGGGTGGCCTGTATGCCTGTCATCTGGCACGTCGGGCCTCTGCTGTCCAACATTCACTTCAGACATACACACACGCTCAAAAACAGAAACACACACACATACACACACAGAGAAATGCATTAATTTATTTGCAGTTTTCAAATATCTCTAACTCCAATGGCAATAAATTACATTATGTATGATGGATGATGCTAAATCACTGCCAATTCATAGTTAATATTCAGTTTCTGCAAATGTAGTATCAATGAAACAAGTGCTAGTACAGTTACTAACACTAGAGACATAGCAGGTTTGCTTTCGGAAGTACTAAATGAGCACACACTTAATTAACACTTAACTTACTGTTGCTATCATCGGCACAGGGGTCCTGTTCGTCCTGTCGGGGAATATTTTCTTAAAATGACTGGTGGACAATACATTATCCCTTCACCTGATTGGTAGCTCACAATGACATGAGCACTAAGAAAACGTTGTAGAGAGATAACATTTCACTGGAATCAAAATCTGTTGGCATACCATACATGGATGGAGCACAACACCCTAATGAAGAATATCGTCGTGAATATGTTTGGAATCATGGAAGAAGTATATATATAGGGGTCATGTCAGCACATGTCTATGCGGTAATAAATTCTGACTTGGTCCAAAACACCTAAAGTATTTTGTGAACTTTCAAATAATAAAAAAAGAAACAGAGTTAATGTAGACTTGACCAGCTGTGCAAAGAGTTAAGAGGAACCCTTGACAACGTTGTGTTGTGTTGTATGTACGTAATGAGTAGCGTAACGAGTAATGAGTAGTGGTTTGGCTCACTGTTGTAACTTGCAGGAGTTTCTGGGCTTGGTTCTGTGTGTTAGGTTAAGGGCAGTAAGGAAAGACTGGCAGAGTGGAAGGGCACAGTCCTAGCTGGAGTCCAATAACAGTGAGGCATGTTCTGATGTCCCCTCTGCTCTGGCCCAAGCGAGGCCGGAGAGCGGGAGTGGCCAGGCACCCAGTCCCTATGTGACCGCTCTGGACACTTCTGCAGGCTTGACATGGTGAGAATACAATGTGCTGCATCAGCACCAGCCCCTGACAGTGATTTATGCAGGGTGCCAAACAGCCCGATCCAGAGCGCCGCTGACATGTTAATTCATCGAAACGAAATTAAACTTGACACTTTAATTGATCTCCAAATGCATAATTGGATGATGCAAGGACATGCGCTATTTTCAGAGAGATGTGGGCTTATACTGCGTGGACAGTTGAAGGTCTGGAGGAGTGATTACCAATGCATACATTCCCGAAGGATGTATATAAAATACAGGTTATGTAATCATTACAAAATATGAATGAGCATGCTTAAAACACTGAGACAGGACTATACACTCTTCAAAGAGTAAGTTAAGCTTGAACCTGTGGAGGTTGGCAGTTTGAATGAAGAGAGCCTTGAGTGTAGAAGATTATTGGCAGACAACATTCCATTACCCTTGGACACACAGGTACTCCATTTTTGAAATTAAGTTGTCATGGTATGAGATTACGCCATTTCTACACATATGGCGAAAATGAAAACCTAAGGGAAGATTTGTTCTCACGTTCGCCTTTATTATCATGATTATGATGATGAAATCATCACATCATGAAAAACCATCTTACCCTTCACTGAACTGACCGACTTTATACGTCAGGTATGTGTATTTCTAAGGTCTATGTTATCCATTTCAGAAAATTAAAACTCCAGCAATGCAGTCAGGTGAAACTGAAGTGTCTATAATGGTTTCCTCCATGACAAATTCACAGCTGTACTGATGCATTATTTCTATGCAATTTCTCCTCATTCACATTCCCTTCATTTCTCTTATTAGTACGCTGTCGGTCTCAACAGTAAGGCTGCTGTTCAGTCTTGTGACTCCAAATGCCTCTTATAACAGTACAGAGCCTACAAGGCATGGTTTCATTAAGCCCGCTGGGAATGCTCTGCTCACAACAGCCCTCTCACAGTGTCTCAGAGAGGCTCCACACCCTACCTGACTACATAAAATAAACATCTCAGGTGTGAGGAGAGAGGCACGCAAGGACACACATCTCATAAATAACACACACAATGGCCTGTGTAAGTCAATTAAGATGCATATTAATTACCTGGAATGAATGCAGCACTGTGTCTATAGGGCTTTGGTAGAGTGCAAATGAGTTGAGGAGGGTCTAATTAGGATGATGTAATCTGGCTCTGCAGTGCATGCAACCTCTTTCAGTAAGGCCCAAAATCTAATTCAGGTGTCTCGTTAGGAAACAAACAAGCAAGGATGACTGATGACGCCATATAACGAATAAACCATTTGAACCTGACCAACTATACCAACAGTAACACGAGCAGAGGATTTTGACAATGGTAAGTGCAGATCAGACGTGTTACCTCACCTGTCACTTAATCAGAAATAAATAATGCCTCAGCATTTGCACATTCAAGGTGGTAATACGATGCTAAGCAGAGATTACACCTTGAAGTGCATTACCTTTTGATATGTGAATGAAGTCCATTATCCTGCTCATACATCTTTTGCCGCAACGGCGTTATGTGAATTTGCTGACAGAATTTACAAAACATTCAACATTACAAACATTCATTTGTAGAAATATTTCTTTCTGCCACATATAGACTCATTCATGAACGTACCAGGATAAATCAGGATACTTGTTCTCTGTTATTCAAGCAGACAGTCCATTTAAATTTCACAATGAGTTTAGTGAATTTATATAGTTTATAATAAAAGCCAAAATATAGCCACATTTTTATTTAATGTAACCAAAAAAGTGGAACTACTTCATAGGTGTGCATGTCACAAAAAGAAATTCAACTAAGCAGTGGAGAATGTAGTACTGAAGTGCTGAGTCATTGGTGAGTAGTTTAAGTCATTTATGTCTGGTGGCAAGATAGCGCCACATAACCTATGAAGGCTAACCATCAGACCTCACAACCTATGCCAACCCATACCTATTATATGGCCTTAGATTTATTTATGTTGGTGGCAGGTTGTTTCACACTTTGTAGAGTCAGAGAGATATTTACAGTATTAAAAGCTTTTAACATTTATAAAAAAAATATACAGTATTTAAAGTATAAAAGCTTTTAACATGTTTCGGTCCTGGGGCTTTCTACAGGAACAAGACTGTAATAGTCTGTCTTGAAATAATATTTCTAGAAGAATTATTAAGAATAAAAACAGAATTTTTATTGTTGTTCTTTGAACCATTTCATTGCATTAAAATACTGTATGTTTGACAGACACAACAGATTTCAGAGAATATTTTCTGTAATCTTTTTATTTGACAAGCAATAGGCAATTCCACGGATGATGGACTTTTTGTCACACCTATAATGCCATTTTGCATGCAAGTTCTACAGTCAAAAACAGCAAACGCTCCAATGTCATGTAATTATTCACACCATACAAATACCATGGCATTTTACTGCCATTGTAGATGTGTCAAAAAGTCCACTTTGCCCTTATATTGTGTGTGTATCCAATTTATTTTTGAAACCAAACAACAAAATAAGTATTTTATGTTAGTTCTGAGTATTAAGGTGAAATCCCTACACTACACACTAAAACTACATAGTCCACTGTCTGCATTTTTCACTGGTCTCTGGTAGAGATGGATGGCAATGAAGAATTGAGTTTGTCAGATGACCCCTAAATGTTGCATGGGACATGCAAAATTATGTCTAAAAGCTACTTCAGAAAAGCTCTGAGTCAGGACTTCTCTCAGAAGCTCTCACGGATTTTCTCTCTCCGTTACAAAGATGATTAGATAGTCATGGAGAATTGCCCTGTGTTTCATCTCATGGTGTAAAAGTAAAATAAGTCTCTTGTCTTTGCTCTCCATTCCTCCCCTCCCCGCCTCCTTGTCCTTCTCTTTCTCTCTTTCCTTCTCTCTCACTCACTCGCTTACTTGCTTTCTCTTTTCACCTCCTGCGCTTCTGTGGAGTGCCAGTTCAATGATTTATGGCAATCAGGGAAGGCACCTCAGTTGGACATCTGAGTAAAATTCTTTCACATGTGTTTGAAGAGGAGTATGAAACAGAATGTGGAAATATAGCCTGGGCAATAAGTTTTCTCCTGCATCACAGGCACACAGAGTGAAAATCCATAAATACCTCACATCCAATGGACTCCCACGGCAAACTTTGCAAAGACAACTGTAAATCTACAAGAAAAACATGGCAGCACACAGAGTTCCTTGGAAATCCACACATACAGAGAGCCTGCACAACGTGAAGTCATTGGTTTTAATTTACATACAGATTACAGAATTATTTCTGAACCAGAGACTCATCTTGTCATTATTTGGTCGGGCAACTCTAGTTCAACAAGCCTCAGTTTCAGGAGCAATTACACTACAATGTACTATATGGACCACTGCAAAAGGGCAGTTTGCACAGAAATAAGGCTATGTACCAGGAGACTGAGGGCATTGCCCCAAAGTTTTAAATCATTAAACATTTCTTTTAAATCCTTTTGCATAGATTTGAAAAGTATTACCACTATTCTCCATTGCTTGTTCATGGTCCAATACATCAAGTGGCAGCTAATGAAAAAAAGGAAGACATTTCAAACATGATCCCTTCAGTCTAGGGTCTAATTTCACAGATTTGCAAGTGAGGCTGACAAGACACAAAGACACAAAGCATGACCTAAAGCTAACTTGCTAGTTTGATGGCATGAGCTTCAGTGGGGTGTTTTAATCCATAGACAGTGGGAAAATAAGTGTCACATGCACTGCATGCACTGGAACCCGTACAGCAAGGTGGTCTGATGTTGTTCTTCTGATCTCTGGTAAAACGGCAGACAGACTATTTTTCCCACCTCTCATCATTTTCTCGAGCTGTTCCTTAAATTAGAATAAATGTCTCACCTGGGCTAACTTCATTGATTTCTTTTAGAGATGAACTGTTGTTACAGGACAGTGCAGGAAAACCTGAGGGGGTTAGGGTTAGGTTTAGGGTTAGTTTAAGTACAAAAACTGCTCTAAAGTCTGTATGCAAGAGTGCTGTTAACTGATGTTCAGTACCTAGAGTTTGAACCTTTTCCATACCCAGTAAAAGCAGGTAAAATGGCTTTGGGATAAGGTAAGAACTGGGAGAGCAGAAGGTGAAATGATAATGTTCTCATGATATCGCAGTCTGAGAAAATATATATACTTTTATAAATAAAATATATATACCTTTTCCTCCCTGTCATCGATGTCTTACTTTAAACTCTATGTTACTCTCGGAACATAGAAAAAGATGGGAACACTTTATATTAGCACACACATATTTGTCATCGACTAGATGTTTATGAACATACAAATTAATAACACACTAGCCATGTATAATATTTTAGTTGGCTTGACCTTATTCTACCCAAAAGAGCAACATTTTTCCAGTATTTCTGATTAGTTTATTCGTAGTGTGTAAGTTAGGTGTATGAATTATGATCTTAATATGCTTTGCTCAGTAAGGGGCCTTTAAGTAACTAGTACAACAGGAACAGTCATTCTAAGAAATAGTTATTCTCACTCAAGAAGATGTAATTAGGACTTATTTGGACAACACTAGCATTTTTAGCTTTGGGTTTTGACCAAAACAATACACCATCTTTTCTAAATATTATTGAAGGAGACTAACTGTTTCTGTTGTACTACTGCCTTGTAAGCCCCATACTAACCAAAGCATATTGAGATCATAATTCATATACAACAACTAACTTACTAACTACAAATAAACAGTAATTAGGAGTTAAATTCTTAATTAATGGTCTATTATGGGTAAAATAATGTCATGCAGATTAAGGTATTAATAAGTAATTTGCATATTAAGAAGCAGTTAGTTAATGGTGAATATGCGTGTGCTAATATAAAGTGTTAAAAAAATATTCTTGGGTACAAAAGCAATTACAGAAATATTGAAAATAAAATAGTTAAAGACAAATGAGATCAGGGCAGCCATTGATGGTGAAGGATCAGAAGGGTTGAAAGAACAGAAATATAAAAATATGGATTACTCTTTGCTTTTTGCATTGCACAGTTGTTCGCTGCTGAATATGTGACCCATGCTTCATGACCCAGATGGGTAATAAAAGATTACATGCCAAATCTGCCTTGAAAGTTCGAAACGAACTCTTCACCTCCAGTTCAAAAACTAAAACAGGTTCCTTTCACTCCCATCTTTCCATTTCCACCCTATTCAGGGGAGGTGAATGAATACATCAGCCTGCTGAATAGATTACATCAATGAATACTTGACCACTCAGAAACCCTGACAGGATAATTACTAGTCCTACAAGTTTGATGATGGATGACTCTCTCACTTGGTTATTCTAGCACAGGAGTAGAACTAGCCACGCCACATCGGTAGTAAATTAAGTGTCAGAATTAAATACAACTGCGTTGGCTCCTAGCTCCTCACAATTTATTCAAAGAGTCTGAGTCTTGTTATTAAATGCCACCAATTCTGGGTCACTGAAGTTCAAAACCCAATCAGCAGAGTAGCAGCTTTGTTTAAAAAGTAGCTGTTAAAATATCTGTTATTTCAGCTTTGTAGCAGAATGCACAGTCTACACTGACATTTTCACAACACCTCCTTTGACAAAGGTGTTCCCTATTACTTTCCTCGGTCTCTCAATGCACTGTCACTAGCAACCTTAAACAATCTGGTACAGCATTTCTCAAAACATCACTCAGCACAGACTGTCTGAATCTCATGCCAGAGCATGTTTTGAGCCAACCTTTCTCTGTTTGGGGAATTTATAGCCCTGCAAGCACTTATCTAGGTTATGCATTAATATGTAAGCATCATGCAGAATGCAGATGCTTTGGTAGATTTTTATGTTTGTCTTTCTTTATTGAACGACCCTGGTCTAAGATTAGTATTCTGACAGGATCTGCTGAAAATAGACCTCCTAACACCACCATTTAGGAACATCTTGTTCCTGGAAAAGCTAGCGCTCCAGGTTTACACACACACACACACACACTCACACACACACACACACACACATTAGCATGCTGCTTTCTTTGAGCATGCGTGTGCTGCGGCAGCTGCTCGTGGCACCCATCCTTCTTTGAACCTGAGCCGATACAACCACTATTAGTATGCTGCAGGTGAGAGGATAATCAGTCTGTCTCACACTCGGAAGAAAACAGCTAGACCCAAAGCCCTCACCCATCACCGTCCCCGACCCCAAAAGCCACCCTCATCTTCCCGGGGGCTCCACTAGAAATCAACTCAGCAGCACTCCATGCACTCGCCATCCTCTGTTATCGGTTGTTATCTTGTTGCTCTCATACAGAAACCCTAGCTAAACTAATTCACACAATGTTAGCCTATGGCAGCAAATGGAGCCACTGATGTGGGGGTGACAAGCAAATCAAAGGGCACTGTAGTTTTTCCCAAGTGGGGCCATAGTCCATGGGAGGTGTTTGTTTCACCATGGATGTGGCAGGTGGGGTGGTTGAGGGGGGAATGCCGAGGGCTGGATTGAACAGAAGAGGGTATTATCAAACAGCCACAATCGCCCTCAGCCAGGGGACTGAACAGTTGGTGTCACTGAAGTGATCACTGCGCTGCTGATGTGAAAAAACTTTTTTTTTTCCTTTTTTGTTTTTGAAGACTTGTGCCATGAAGCTTTTATCCAGTACACACACACACACACACACACACACACACACACACACACACACACACACAGACGTAAATGCACACACAAACCTCCTCTTAGTGTAGTCTGCTGATGGAAACATACTCTATCTCCGCTGCTGGAAACAGACAGGCATCCCTGCCTTGTACCATGTCCATGCAGTCAAATGACGAGACAGCAGATGATGCAAAAGAGACTTCCCCCCCAAAAAAACAACAACTAACTCAGCTCTCCCTCACTCAGCCTCTGCTTACCAGCAGCACTAGCTGGCAAGTGATACCTTCAGAGGGACATGTATATAGCAGCACGAGTGCGTTTGACAGGTCTGTTTTGGCCCGCTTGGAACCGTTCCTGACGGCACGAGCTGAGTTGTGGATGAGCTCGACAAGTAGGACGAGGGCAGCAGACGGAACCCAGCGGTAGCGTGGGTCTTTGCGGATCCCTGGCGGTTTTTATGACCTGTGGCGCTCCTCCAGGCACGGTGATTCATGTTAATCGCTCCGCTTGAACGCTTGAAGGTGCTCAAGGCCAGAGCCTCCCTTCCCTCTGCACTGTTAGTGAGCGTGCCTTGGAAACCTGATCCCAAGTGTGGCCCCCCTGACTCTCACCCTTCCGTCTCTCCTTCTGGCTCAGTAATGGAGCTCTACTTCAAGCATTCAGGACCACCCAAAATGGCTGACTAAGCCAGTGGGAGTATAGAGGATCTCATGGACTATCCTATTTAACTGCAAACGACTCACATCTTCCCTTGCTCTCAATGCAGGTAAAGGCAAGAAGTCAGCTATGATGCACAGTTGCCTATTTTTACATGGTTGGAATGCATGTATGGTGTTACTGGTCACACCTAAACATTGTGGAATGCATCCAGAAATTTTGAATCATCACACAATAGCACGTCCATAGACCTAGCTGAGATAGGTCAGAAGAAACCGCAAAGACTTTATACATTGGGCTTATCATTGAGTTTTGGAATTACATTTGAAAAGAATGGTGGAGATATCAACAATGTCCAATGTCTCATATCACTAATGACCGCTGTACCCCATCAACAGATAGAAGTTCCTTGCTGAAGGTTAGAGCGTCAACTGTCCTACGTGTTAACAAAGCAAGTATCTCTCTGTTGGTTCTGTCAGAAGCTTGCTTCCAAGCCACAACCAAAATCTTGCAGTTTTTTTTTTAAATACCGGTATATGTTTAATTTAATTTAATAAAAAGTATGAGTTAATATGAAGTGACTATAGATGAGCAAAGCAGAATCTTGTCTAATGCAGAATACAAGCTCTACGTGTGTGTGTGTGTGTGTGTGTGTGTATGCGTAAATTTAGGCTGACAATATGCTTCCCACTCAGGAATGTGTGGAGTGAACAGTTGGGCCCAAAGATAAACTTACAGCGAGAGATAAATAAAAGCCCCTCCATACATTTACAATGATCTTTGACATGTTAGCACTCCATAGCACCCAAAATATAATGAAATATGCTAGCAACTTTTCCCTTGTTGAATCTCACAGAGTAAATGTCTTTGATCCTTCAGTGGTGGGGAGGGAGAGTTGTCATACCAATTTTGCATCTTTGATCCAGAGCGTCTTTGTTATTCTGGCTCTCAGCTGTTGTGTGTCAAGATTTGGCATCTGGAGAAGGACCCCTGCACGGGTGATGCTAAGTCAAATCATCAGATGCACTCTACAGTGATAAAATAATTAGGCAATGAGAGCATCAGTTCTAGGTTTAAAATTCAGAAATGGCATGAGCTCAACGCACATTATCTCACATCATCTCTGTTTGCTTCTTTAAGAACACAACTTGAAACTGAATCATTGCAAAATGCATTAATCTGGGTTACCAGATGGTGGAGAATGATGACAAAACTCTGAGATGATAGTTCTTAGTGAGTGCATAGGATAGAGGCACACATCTCTATTTCAAAACTTTCTGCCTTCTTCAATATGTTTTCCTTTGATACAGTTCAGCCAGTCGACAAATCAGAATCTGGCTCTTCCAATCGGTGATTGATTGGTGATTGATCAAAGAGCCTTTCCTATTTTTGGATATCTTTTGCTGAAACCACATATGGGTCAACATTGATGAGTTTTGTCATGAATGAGCTGGCAAGAGCAAAACAAGCAAACATGTCAAAGTGATAACTCATCTGTCATTCCCCTACGAGTTATTTCTGAGTACACTATTCCTGGATATGTGCACACAAATGCCAGTTAACATTGAGAACATTCCAGAAATACAGTGGATGGTTTTAAGATTGGCAGGTTTGACCAGTTAACTATTTTGTAAAATATTATATTGTATTATTGCAAAACACTGTGTACAAACAGACAAAAGAAAAACAAACAAATGCATCACAATGGTAACTCATCTGTCAATCATCCTGGAGTTATTTTCGAGTACACTATTCCTGGATATGTGGCACAGTTGCCACATCATCACAGAAAACATATTCAAACCCAGAGAAATAAATGGATAGCTATTTTCAGTGTAAAACTGTTAAATCTGAATATGAAAACGAATATTTACCATCTCAAACAGTCATCATTAAAATTTGAGTAACTACACAGTATGTTTGTAATTACAATTTTGGGTCCCTAAGAATGACAAAAAAACGATGAGATGTGACTGTAGTGGATGTTTAGGTGCATAAATACATGACATATACAAGCATGTGTGTGTGCATCTGTGTGTGTATATGTTTATGCATATATATATATATGTGAACACGTGTTTGTGTGTACGCTTGTATGTGCTCCATTAACTGGCACAGCAGGATAGGATTAATGAGGTGTGTGTTTGGCTGTGGCCCCCGTGTCGCTCCCTCCTGCCACTCCAGCATGCTGCCTGACACTGCCGAGAGTGAGTGAGTGAGTGAGAGAGAGAGAGAGAGAGAGAGAGAGAGAGAGAGAGAGAGAGAGAGAGAGAGAGAGAGAGAGAGAGAGAGAGAGAGAGAGAGAGAGAGAGAGAGAGAGAGAGAGAGAAATAGAGAGGAGGGGGGGTGGATCCTAGGCCTCAGCACCCCTCTACTGCACAGTCAACACAGCCCTCATCACAAGTGAGAACATGACCACAGACAAGCCCCAATCCACTGGGGAGGGAAAATAACCCTAGGCGCGCACACACACACACACACACGCTAAGTGTCTGCGCAGCCATCCTAAATACTGTAAAAAGTCCTTGTTTACACAACCCAACAGCAATATTCTTGCCTTATTTCAAACACATTATACATATGCATTAAAAAAAACTATCTATGTCTGTGCAGAATCTTTTTTTCTGTCTTTCTAGCCTCTGTTCTTAGCCTTTCAGACATCATTGTTCTAGTTTGTTTGGACACACCAGTGGGACTGAGCTTAATCAAAATAAAAGCTACAAAGGTTAGAAGTGATGTTCTTTGCTATAGCTTTCCGTGTTCGATGCAGCGCACTTGTGTGTTGGCTCAAAGCATTATTCTCAATGCATGTTCAATGATTCCCTCACTTTTGTAGCTTATTACAAAAACAGGCATCCTTAGTTATGAGACCATTTCACTCTTTTTGTCTCTGCTGTGAGGAAAATCCACTCCCTTTACATGTCCCAACCTCTTTGGCATAAATAATAAGCTGTTAGCAAAAGCCTCGCAAGCAGAAAGATTTCCAGTCCATTGGTTTTTCAGTGGATTGTTTTCATTGGAGTACACAGGTGCTTCTCACAAGCATAAAAAAAAAAATTACAATTACAGTGTGATCAGAGAATTACAGCCCAGCACTTATCTTGCCATCTTCCCAAACTTCTTAATAATTATTGTGTGCTTTTTATTCTCTGCAAGCAAACAGCGTCAGCTGATTGTATGTAGTATTAACCACAGCATTCATTTTCTTTCAGGGATGTGAAGAAAAGTCTTGGTGTGTTTTCACATAACCACAGAGACAAGAAGAAGGTCACTTGGCGGGTGGAGACTTCTGTGAAGGCCAGATGCTGCTTGCTTTTGCAAGGGCAGTGGCAGTGAAAAGAAGAATCATCAAACATTAAGTCAGAGCCACTCCAGAATTTACTGTTCAGTTCTTTCTTGGCTGTACCTTTCCAACACGTGTCACGAAAACTGGGCAGGTGTTTTTGTGTAGCCTACTCCTGCGCACATACAAACAAACAAACAGCTGGGAAAAAAGCCCTATCCATCATCACGTCAGAGTCAATAACATGAACTAAAGCACAAAGAACAAACATGACTTCTTTTGAGTGTTTACAGAATACAACACATCAAAGACAGCAACACAGTAAGTACAACTCCAACTTTGCACCAATTAGCTGTAATGTTTTTCTTTCAGACTGATTGCTCCCAGCCTTGTTATGAGGACAGTCTGGGCCCAGTCATCACCTCTGCATCTGTGAAAGGGCTGCAGCAGGCTGGAGTGCATAGGGTTGATATATGGTGCATAAACAAGTCCTGGGCTTGGATAATTGGCACCACTAGGTTACTTTTCACCCACCTCTGATTGGCTGTAACGAGACGTGCAGTGAACACATTCAAACTTCCGATGGACAGCTAGGAGGAATATTACGTGGGCAACCTTTCACTGAACCAAACCATAGCATGAAGTATGCTGCATGGTCATGGACCCTGGCTTATTATTTACAGTAGCTGTCGTAAGAGGTCATTAGAGGGGAACTGGTGTGAAATATGATATATAATGGTCACAAGGTCATGTCACCACAAGCAACAGCTTTCCACATGGTAACATATATACACTATAATGTATGAGGAGATAACTGGAAACGCTGATGCCGATATATTCCAGAGTTTAAACCAGAAGAGAATAGGGAATAGAGAATCTGTCTTATTGGCCAATTTGGTCTCCAGCCGTGAATCAGTGAAACACACAACACACACAACACCCAGGGCAGCAGCTGTGCCTGGGGATCAGTGAGGGTTAGGTGCCTTGCTTAAGGCCACTTCAACCGTGGTCTGCTGGTCGGGGGTTGAATCGGCAATCCTTTGGTTCTAAGTGAGTGCTAACGAGTATGCCACGGCTGCCCCCCAAATGGAGAAATGGGGCATATTACACTATGTTCTTGCATGTTCTCAGTTTATGCCATGCACTTCCATGAACCCATGTCATAACCTCACCAATTATGAAACTAACTGTAAAGCACAACAACATACAACATGTTGATAGTAGTCACTGATATCTGATATCTTCCTTCTTTGTCCTCTAATTGCACTTCATCGTTCACAGCATCTAAGCCACAAGGTATGCAGCTAATTAGCTGCCTCAGTTGGCAGGGACATCCTCCAGTGACAACGCTTTGGGCAAAAACACCCACTACGACATTAGTGTAAACAGAGGCAAGCAATCAAATAATGACAGGCACTCTGTTACATGGTGCCACATGGTAAACAAATATCTTGCAAACCTAACTAATAGTAAATGGAAAGGAAAATGGCTGATGTCCACCTCGAGGCGCTCCTGGCACGGTGAAGAGAGTTGAGTGAGTGGGGTCTGGATTAACCAGGGCCTCCAGGTTGTTTGCTGATGATGGACTGAGCCATGCAACCCACAGCGAAGCAGACATCTCTGCTCCGCAGACAAGTATGTCCTGACAATTGGCCACAGCATGGGAGAGAGAGGCATCCATCCGCCGTACGCACCCTGGTATCTCGCACACAAGCTGGGCAAAAAGCTGGCCTGTTTCCCCTCTGTCTGTCCAGGGAGCGCATTTTAAGTGCAGTGCAGATGGAGTTAGGCCTAATGAGCGATTGATTGAAAGTGGCAGTGGAGGGCCTTTATTGTCAGCGAGCGGGTGGGGTGGGGGGGAGCAGTGTGAAAAGCCAGCAGGGATGCAGAGTATTAATAGAACAAGCACTGGGAGTCAGAGCACATTCATGTACATATAACAAGTGTGTGTGTGTGTGTGTGTGTGTGAGAGAGAGAGAGAGACAGACAGACAGACAGACAGACACACAGGCGGGGGGGGGGGGGAGGTCATGAAGTCAACATCACAACAAGAAACAGGCTTCAGTTGTTGCTGAAATTGAGAGGGTCTCTTTATTTTCATATGTAACTGAAGGAATTTGAACAAGACATTTGAACAATAGTCTTGATTCTGGTATTCTGGGTTCACTTCTTTTCCAATTGTTTTCTTGTCTAATTGTACTTGTAGTCAGAAAGGATGACTGTATATAATGGTTGTTAATAATGGATCAAACATCATTTAAATTACAAAGGTAATAAGAAAATATTTATACTTATTTTATCTCATATAAAATTATCCTCAAATCTTGCCTACAATGGCTTTGATCAAAAGGCTACTTGGTTACCTTAGCTACCATGAATCATCTTCTGATCTCTCTATGTTATGGTTTCAATCATGAAATGGATGGAACAGGATGATTAATACCCTCGGAATGTTGAGTTTCATCACTGCTTGGTCTCTGTCAGAATCCTCTCCTCCAGTTCAGCGTATCTCCTTAGCAGGGGAGCATAAACCTGGGACAGAGCAGAGCAGTAGTAAGTGCCTGCTCAATCAATAACCTGCCTCAGCAGATGGCCAAAAGAAGAAAACATGGGAGCAAACGGAGGAGAAAACACTAGAAAGGAATGTCTGACATGGCTGATGGACATCGGACGTCCAACATCCAGCACGCCTGACATGGCAGTAAAAGGATTGGTGTTTGCCACCAGGGGGAATTCAAGCCCTTGGTTGCATGACCTGACTGGGGTAACACCTCTGTTTAAGGAGGAGTTTTTTGCATCAGAAAGATTTAGAAAGTGTACCTCTACATGAAGGTGCACAGAGTGTGCTTGCCTTACTAGTGCTAGAGACAAGAGGCCAGAACCATTAGACACCACAATGCCAGATTATTCTACATATTACTATACTTGATTGCTATGATTATACTGTGATCTTTACAAGATATCAAGGAACAATACAACAGGTCTGTTAATTGTGATAATACACTTTCATCGTGCATTAGCTGAATTCTTTGATCTAACAAGCAGTGTCCTTTCTGATTTCAAAACGTAATGGACGCTGATAGAGTTCAGAAGCTATTGATTATTCTCAAGGCGTCCCAATGGCCTGACAGTACTTTCAAAACATATTGGCAATGGGCTATACTTTATGAGTGTGCATTTCAGTTCTATTTAAATTTAATATTATTTTATTTGTCCAAGGGAAGAGGGAAAGATTATTCATTTTGATACACAGTGATATTAGCCAGGCATCCACACTGCTCTCCTTTAGCCAGAGGAAATACAACTGTATCAGAGATGAGTCTCTTTTCTGCAGTAAACCACTACTGGCTCAATGACATCATTAAAAAAAAAAGTCCAATTCCACTTTGTCCTAAAATAACTCACATACAGTGTAATAAGAGAACTCAAGGCTAAACTGGACATTTTTTTCTTTAGGGTTGTAAGAAAGGGGTGTGTGTGTGTGTGTGTGTGTGGTGGGGCATGGTGGTCCACTCCTTTTTCACCAATTCAGAAAATTGCCTTCGCTCTCATGACATGATCCATCCATTGCATCCACTTCAGCTTGGCTAGGCCCTCCTGGGGGCGTAAAGGGAGAAATATGCTGCATGTTACATGACGGCAGTGTTCTGCATTTGCCACTACAGACATCTAACTGGAGGGGGGGGGGCGTGTATAAGAGCAGGGGTGGGAGAGCGAGGAAGGTCGAGGAAGTCTTAAAGCTGAGAACCTGCTAGCCAGTCTAACCATAACAACCATAAACATCCCCTAAGCCCCAAAGCCTGTGAGTCTCACTCCATGCACATGTTCCAGACTCTGTTCCACACAGGATCCCACCTGTCCCTTTTGGGAAGGCAGCAGAGGTGATGGTTGTTCAGCATACAATAATAGCCACCGCCACCTCAGGAGAAAATGCGACTGATCAAATAACATAGCCATCAGGGTCTTTCCTATGTGAGGGAGAGCTTCATTTTCTTAAAACATTTTTTGACATATTCGCAACTGAAAGCCTCCACCTATGAGCGGCAAGTGCAACCAAGACAAGCAAGCATTTACAAGCTGCATTTACTACTGTGCATCACGTTTACCTGCGCTTCACCAATTTCCTTTATAGGTCTTCAAAGCAAGCCGCTGTACTGAATCTCTTTGCATAGACGCTACCCCCCAGCCCAGGTAGCTGTCATAAATATTTTTTGTGAAGGACCATCTCAGCGGTTTGCATAAAAATGCAATGAACAGTAATCCAGTATGATTGATTCCTCCTCAGTCTTAAATAGGCTGCCTCGGCGGACCTGACAGCCAAACACACATCCCACCCAATAAGACTTGACATGAGATCTGCCACCAAAGTCCCACTGGGGTATGGCACGCATAGAGCGGAACACATATCTGCACATACACGTTCCTCTTTCTTCACACTTCATGTGCATCTGAAGAACAAAGGACTCCTCTTCAGATAACCAGCCTTCATGCCCCACAAAGAATGATACTGTGAAGTAGAGTATTTACGATTGCATACGTTGCATTTGCGTTATGCTGGAGACTACATTTCAGTAGATATTTGTGACAGCTCTTCAGCTGCCCTCATGTTGCATTCTGCTCTTGTTTTGTCCCTGGAGCTCATTGTTGAGATGGAGGAAAAGAGACCAACGGAGCATTTCGGGAGTCTTTATGATCACAGCCATCTTCAAAAAACCTTGCTAGAGTGAGGTTAGGGTAGGGTCAGGCAAGGTAGCCACAAACTAGTACAAATCCCAAAGATCTACCTTCAGCACTTTTGTCTTTACATGCACATGATTCTTGTACACGTTTTTGGCTGTAATACTAACTTCTAAATAAAAATTCAATTTTTCCAGTTCCGCCATTCTGAACAGCGCAAGGCCTTTGTCTTTCGGTCACAAAAACAATGTTAGCACTAAATACAGAGAATGCCAGCAACCTGCTGTATAATTTCACTCTTGGCAGTCTACGGTCACACTCGAGTGAATTGTTCTCGATATCATTTTCAAAGGTTGGGAAATAAACTAATCTGCACTCCATGACTTGTTATGAAATAATAATGAAACTGACATCGTTAATTCATGTACATGCTGGCTAGGCTACACTCTGGGAAAAATTCTCATTGCTATTTATGGCCCATGACTACACAGCACACATGCGCTGCATATCATAACTGAAACTGAAAGCATTTTCTGCATACCAATAACAACCCAGGTTTTTCTTTTGTGGAGAACTTGTACGTGGACCGGCTTCTAGTGCAAGCATCCACATGCAGATTTGTCCCTACGCACAGTGCATAACACCACGGATTCTATTTCTACCAGTCCCGGCAATGCATAGAAAGGATCATGACTGCAACATCTGAACACACTTCATGCCCTCAGAAATGAAGAAAAAAACGAAGAGCATCTTCAAAGTCATCAGCAAGACGAGCACAAAAGCAGTAGTTGGTAAATAAACTCAGTGACCGCAGCTGCCTTCATCTCACTGCTGCTGAAGCGGCTGCATAATTATAAGCGAATCCTCTTTGAGATGTCAATGTGAAATAAGACATGTGCCAAGCGAGAACTCTCGTCCCAGGGGACACATGCGGCAAGTCTTTCCTGTCGCCACACTAATGTGCCTTTTTTCATGACAACATTGGCAGAAATCAGAAATGCAGAGGAGCATATCTCTCCCTGTCTCTTCCTCTTTCTTGGTCTCTCTCCATCTCTAGATTTCTTTTTTTTTTTTTAAACTACATCAAATGGGATGATCAGCGAACTGTGATGTTTTCTACCAAACTCCAAATTAAGAAACACCGTGAGCTACCCTACACTGCGTCTTCTTTTATACAGCAGGCATGACCTTCACGAAAGGCAGAAACGATAAAGGTAGAGAAAGCAGGGGAATAAAACAGTAAACAAGATTATGATGTTTGCCATTGAGCCGTCAATGGCAGCCCATTAATATTCATGAAGGGTAAATAGGAGTCCACGCTCTTCACCTTGCCCCCCAAAAGGCATGGTCTCTTTGGTGGCTTACTGATTTATTTATTTGTCATCTTCGTGTCATCGGAGCGGACCTTTCACTTTTGTCATGGTGCACACTTCAAAAATATCCTGGCCGATGGGGAAATGAGATGAACTAAGCACTCCATTTACACAGATCTGCATCTCATGCACAGTCGATGATCTCGCTTTTACCATTTCCATGCCAAAGCACTTTAGCATCCCACATGAGGACTTGACAGTCGAGAAGCTGCCATATGGCAAAAGATATTAGTGAAGGGAGGCAAACAAGAGAGAGGCACAGTACTAATGCTTGCAACAAATGGGTCATTAGATGAAAGACTAGACAATGAGAGCAGTGCACCTATTTATTGGAACTTTTTCAAGCCTACTTGCATTGTGGGTAACACCAAAAAGCAAGATTTGCCTGTTATTGCCATATCCAGGCAAAATTTGCCTGTTATCGCCAAATCCAGGCGCTGACATTAAGACTGCACACTCTTATAATCTGGACTCATTCATTTCCTCATGTTTCAAGTTTGACCTGAAACAAAAAGGACAACATTGTTTTGATGCTGGCACTTTCATGTGTGGTGGTAAGGCATGGAAGGTTCTGTGCTTCCCATTCCAAAGGTCAGAAGTTGTGTATGACATTTGTCATACATACAATTCTGAGGAATAATCCTCACTTGTTGTAAGGAGGGGAGCCGACCTGCATTAACATGGCTTCTTCACAGAGCATGTGCTTTACTTGTTTCATTAGCATGCTAACAGTGTTGCCATCGTCTTCCTCCTCACCACATCTGAGCCCAATAAAGCATTTATGAGAGAAGGTGCAACTGTGACTGTGTCGCTCATGTCCATAAACATGCATCCGCTATCTTGTCAAATAACAGTGTTTTATCCAAAGTCAATAATTTCAACAGAAAGATTACATGACAAACTACTGCCCTTTGTTGACTGACTGTATATCACTGCTTCCAATTCATGTTTATTTATCTACAGTTCAGTGAGAACTTTCCAAGTGCATGCTTCACAAGAATCAGGCCCTCTTCATTTTACCTTCAGTGTTCCAGCATTAAGCTCCCGGGGAAGGAACATGGCATTGTCTAATTGGCAAGTTTTCCAGCTACTGTCATATCAGCAGATTATTCTTTTCAATGCAGGGAAATAGGATGGCATGCTTCATGAATTGAAAGTGCAAATTAATTTTCCATCAACCATAAAAGATGCTTTTCTTCCTCAGATCTGCAGCATAATTGTCTGTGTGGTGGGGAGAGGCCATTTGGGAATATATATAAATCATTATAATACTCCCTATTATCATCATTATGTCCAAAACTAAGCCATTCATGCCTCCTTAACAAATCATAAATTTTCATTTTCTTGCACATTAGTGACTGCTCAAAGTTTACCCATGTGACAATGCATCCTATTAATTTCTATTAAAGTGTGTCTGATAGCAGCCTTATTGATTTGAAAGTGTTCTTAGCTCTGTAAAATTGCAAAATCTAAGTTGAATTGAGTATTGCAACCTAAGGGTCTGCATTGGAATTACATTACAATATGAAAAATTATTTCAGGGGTGCTTCAAAGACAGTAATATACCATACCATTGTCTGTAACATATGATGGTATCCACAAAATAAAGTATATCAGCTACAACATAAACCATACCAGTATCTACAGTATAAATGCTACCAGTATCTACAAGATATACATCAATGCTGACAGTCAAACTCCTTCCTTGATATGCGCTGCATCGTATGTACTTGTTGTGTAGAGAAGTGTGAGTGTGTTGAGATTCTGGCTCCAAACTTGAGGTGGGGCCACGGTGGGGGTATCCAATGTCAGGTCAATAGGTCACAATGTCACATGACCATTGTCAGGTCAATAGGTCACAATGTCACATGACCATTTTTCACCTTATTCGCAACAATCCTCTCCATTGTTTCTTCTGCAGATATCCACATAGCCATGCAACAACCGCTTCTCAGAAAAATGCAATCACACTAAGGCAGACTATGAGGGATAATTTCCGTTTCACTGGTTCAAACCAAATGATATACCATGGCAATATCTGCAGCATGCCACACAGCCAGCCAAACCCCCCTCTGGATCTGTATTGTTAATTGGTATAGGGGACTGTCTACTGCTTCCTACTTGCAGCCATAAGATGAAAGAATCCACTCTCCACCTCACTACAGGGACTTCAGTACGTTTCACCGCACTGTGAGAACAAAGCAAACTGTTCATTTTCAGTCTGTGATGAGAACTGTTCTCAGTACAAGGCTGTTGTGTGGCTCTATAGCACATGCAGTTCAAGCCATCTTTTGTGCAAACACGGTTATGAGAAGAAGCTTTGAAGCCGAATCTGAATAGTTGAACTATGTTAACTTCCCCACCATCCTTCTGTCGGCCACGACAGTTAACAGGAGGCAGTTTGATCACCGACCAACCCATGCCAGATAACCCCTCCTAAAACACACGCACGCACGCGCACACGCACGCACGCACGCACACACACACGCACACACACACGCACGCACACACACACACACACGCACACACACGCACACACACACACGCACAAACGCGCACACACACACACAAACGCGCACACACACACACACACGCGCACACACACACACAAACGCACACACACATGCACACACACACACACACACACACACACACACTGCTTCCGAATTAAAAGAGAGATTAACATCACTGGGTGTGTGTACCACCCCTCGCCGTCCCCATGTCCCCACCGCACAATGTGATTTCCATTTCACAGCTCGGCATGGACTCTATTTGTGTTAAAAAGGCAAACAAGCCTGTTAATTAGTCCACCGCTTTCCAGTCGCTCTGCTTTATTTAAAAAAAAAAAAAAAAAAAAAAAAAAAAAGAGACAGAGGGACAGAGAGAGAGAGAGAGAGAGAGAGAGAGAGAGAGAGAGAGAGAGAAAGAGAGAGAGAGGGAGAGTTAAAAAGGAAAATGAGAATAAGGGACCAGGAAAGGCTGTATCTGTCAGCGTTTAGCTCTCATTGATCGCCCGTCCTCGGCTGACCCAAGCCTAACTACCCACCCATCCACCCCAGCTAGTGGAGGCGGTACACACGTGCCTCTCTCGCCCCACTCTTCCTCCTCCTCCTCCACATGGCACATTTTCAGGAATGGCCACCGAGCCTGGGTGGCATGTAATTTAGTTTTACAATGCTTTCACCAAAGGGGATGAAGCATTTAATGAAGAAGCAGCGATTCATAAAGTAGGCCATTCGTGGGCCGCGGCATCTGCGGCTGATGGGGGGAAATTGGAGACTGGGAAAGAGTGTGTGTGTGGAGGGTGGGGTGGGGTGGGGAGAGAAGGTTCCCCTCATACGACCCTGCCATAAGGACACGGTAGAAGTGAGCATGACTCAAGAAACGCCATAATAGCATGATGGATCACATGAGGTTGCTCTGCGCACTGCAATCTCCCAGGCACTTTGGAGGTGCCCGCCTCAGTGGAGACATTTCCTACGGAGGACAAAAGGCCTTGAGAGGCTTCATGATACACCCAAGTGTCTGCCGTGAATGCCACTGCATCTTCACAACTACGTGGATATCTGCCATCTCTCATTACTTTGAAATACTGGCAAGGGAAACTTTCCCATCTGGAGCACTTAACAGCAAAGGCTTAAACATACAGTTCACATACTGCATTTAAGTCTCAACCATATGGTCAAACCGAGAACATTACCTTACGCGTTATATTTTCGTCCGTTTACAGTCTAGTTAATACGATGCTATATACACACTTTGCAGATGCTACATATTTCTTTATTGTCTGTACATCATGTGTTTTTGCACTTAAGGCCTGAACTAAGGCTGAAGGTGACCATCAGTGCAAAATAAACAACATAACAATCTCAATTTAAATAATTGCAGATCCTTTGTCCTTGGCAGTATATACAAATACTATATAATTTCTGAGGCCTTGATGATAATGACGTAGATTCCAAATCTCTTGAGTTCACACTTGACCATGAATGAGTAAATTGTTGTTGTTGTATTTTATAGGTTTAGTAAGCGTGAACCAACCTTGTCTGCCCCTGGGGTTGGGTTTATAGCCAGCTGTGGTTCAGGGGCATTACGGATAGCTTCCTGGAAGGCTACTCCAGCCTCAGCGACCAGCCCTGGGAGAAACAGACATGGCCTCATAGTGAGTCCAAAAAACATATTTTGAAGCAAATAAAACATTCAAAACCACATAACTTCAAGAGAAAGTGAAAAAAATGCATAATGTATTTGGAAGATGTTGTACGCATTAAGAGCAACAAGAGCATACAAGAGTAGAGCAACAAGAGTTTTAAAAAAAATATCACGTAGAAAACAGGCAATCAGAGTGAGGAGGCAAAAACACTAGTCAGACTACTATGCACATAATAACATAATCGGGCCATGGCAATGGAATGGAATCCACAGGAAATTAATCACTTGATTTGTGACATACACTGTAACACACACATAGGGTGTTGTTTTGCAGACAGCCAATTTACAATTCTATGCTGTTAACCTCCTCACAGATTATGGAGAGCAACTATTTCCATATTCATCTCACTTTAGCTGCACAAGTATCTCAATTCAACATGAGGTAAACGTACTATATGCTCAGTCTGATGTACTGTAGTCTTTCATGAAACACTGCTGCATGTAACCTTTTGACAGAACCATTTTCTCATCATTTTAGTGCATTAATCACCATTTGCTTCTGCTGCTTACTATAAAAACATCCTCGATGTGGGAGAATAAGGTGGCACTCAATATTATTATAAATTCCCCTTCTAGTTTAATATCCCAGCTGTCTGCTGAGGAAGGGAATCCCCTGAAGGTTAGTGGCAGCTCTATAAATTAAAGTCCTGAAATGTTCTCTGTGCTTTTTGAGTCTTTGCTTTCTGTCTGGCCTCGCCTCCTATAACATCCACTGAACATCTCTCTTTAGCTTCAGAGACGACCATTCTGTGTCTTCGCTGACCTTTGCAGTGGCTGGACCAACTCATCTGTTTGGTCTCCAATGACTTCACTCTTGATACTTTTGCTTTTCCTGTGAGCTGAACAACTGAGCTCAAACATATACAAAACGCATCCAAGGCAAACAGGCATTTCTGAGTGACTGCTGAGGCTACTTCAGCTTCAGTCAGTCTTTTCATATCAGCAAGAAGGCCAGACAACATTGTCAAAACCAAAGAAAACACCTATAGGGGTCATTGTGTCTGCGCTATGTAACATGACAATACATGTCAATACAAATGCGGGTAACACTGAGCAGCATTTTTGATGCGTCTTTCCATCTGCGGGAGAATGATGAACTTTTTCCTCTAAACATTTTGCAAGCGACCAGAAATGGGTCCTTCTGTTTTTATTTTATTTTATTTTTTTTCTTTTGTTTATTAGGATAATCTGGCTCTCAGCCAGGAAGCCAGAATCTAAGCGCGAGTGCGTTCTCACTCACACAAGCCTTGATCCATGGTCCGCATGTCAAACACAAGTCAATTGGTACTGACAATTTTATTGAATTAGTCGGCATCCATCCCCGTTAAGGGTGGGAGACACATTTATTGGTTCGTGGGCTCCATCCCTGAAGAGATCCAGTTACAGCCAGAGAATCCCAAATGCAGAGAGGAGAAGGTGGCGGCGGACCAGGCCTTCCCTGACAGCATCCGGTGGGACACTTGCATGTAGCCCAAACACGACAGGAATACTAATGGAAATGAAATCAAGCTTGGCCAAATTACGATGGATGCATCATCCCCTGCTTGAAACCCAGAGCACTCAAAACTGAGCGCGGGGCCGTTTCCTCGCCTTTGCTGGCTGCCAGCGGACATAATAAATAATGACATAATTAAAGAATAGTGCAGGGCATTATGAAAATGGTCTGGGTATGTTCAGGGAGCAGCTCGCTCCTGGCTCCACTGGAAAGCAGGGGACACAATAGGACACAGGTTAGCGGAAGCTATGGCCCCATTTTATTCTTTGATTAGCCGCGTTAACAGCGCTGACATTCGTCAACCATCATGTCTCGTCATGTTGAGAGCTTCCTTCTTTTTATGGCTGACTCATGACAAGATGTAAATGGGAATAATTATGCAGTCGCGGGAGCCAGAGGTTGATTAATTTGATGGGAAGTTCACTGAAGGCAGGTGTTATCTCACCATAAAGTTTGGAATATCCTCTCTAACTTTGTAAGTCATTAACTATATTATCTATTTACCTTAATAACTCTTTAGTAGTATGTCTATGCTTTCAGGCAATGAGATAAACCATGTATACTGTGATCATAAACAGGCTCAAATGGGCAGAGATATAGAAAGCTAATAAGTAATGGCAGATGAACCAGATGACTGATGCTGGTTTGCTGCCTTTCCCTTGGCAATCTGTGCCCAGTCGGCAGGACTATAGTATGTCTTAAGAACAGCAGTGGAGTGAAGATGGTGGTGGCGGGGTGATTAGGACATTCATAGACTCGGCAGTGTCATGCTGCTCCAAAGTCTGCAGGAGGAGGCACTCGGAATTAAATTGACCGCGACGCCATTGACTATTACATGAGCTGTTGAACATGAGAGCACACCGTTTCTTACAAATTCTGTCAGAACAAAAAGCCCCCTCTCCAAAGCCCTCAACAGCCCTTGGCTTTAGCGTCATTCGGCTTTCAACGCTGAGCTTTGTAAAAAAAAAAAAAAAAGTAGAATGAAAGCAGGATCTCAGAATATATGTGCATGCAGGCAACGATGTGGATGTCCTACGAAGCCATGCATGAGGGTCAGGTGCAGGAAGCATCAGTAGTATGTTTAGAAATGGCATGACATTTCCAGCACCAGGAATCCTGTGCATTCCCAGACTAATGGCATGTTTAATTAACGGAGGCTGCGTTGAGAACGCCTCCCCCATAAATTGCGAAAAAGCCCTTAGATTTACTCACAAGAAGATGTTGCAGCGGCAGGAGCTTTTGCCAGTGGTGCAAGTTTTAACTTCCATTAAATGAGTGCTCAGGGCGATGCATTAGTATTAGTGTGGATGATACGAATAAGGGTTAAAGGGGAGGAGGGGGGAAAAAAAAAAAACAGCAAAGAAGAAAAACAAAGCATGAATAATACATAAGTAATTAAAGCCCGATTTAAAAATGCTGATCTCTAAAAGCCCCTCCATTCAATTGTGTTAATTAAGCAACAGGAAGTATTAAATTCCACCGTCTGGCATTCAAAACAAATGAGTCCAGTCGTCATAGGATCATGGAGAGCTTTTAAGCAAAGCTATCCATCATATTGTGCGGAGTTAAATCAAATTGATAAGTCTGTCTGCACTGCATCCCCTGCCCAAGAAAGGCAGACAAGACAATATGTATGACATGCGACAGACATTGCACAGACACAGATTCTCTGAGTGCTTGGTGGGTTGACAGGGAACACAGAGACAATCAAAAGCAGACTTTTGAAAACATGTCTGTGAGTCTTGCACAAGATGTGACTTGGAATCCAGGAATAGTTTGATGAGCTTGCCGAACTGTGCTCATATGAAACAGCTGTCTCAGTCATCCTCTCAAGGTGGAAATGAAGTGCAGAAAACTGTACTTTTCAGTGTGCTTAGGGTCCAGAAATGTGCTGTTTGTAGGTACTTTCTGTCTGCAATATTAGCAATATATAAAATATTCCACAATATTCTGGAATACATTAACAATATGTCTTAAGTGCAGTTAAAATGCTTTGCCTTTTAAAGAGACTTAATGGCAACTTAAGATACTTGGAACACTCTAGATGCATCGCTTAAGCCCTCAAAAATGTATGCTTAAGTCCTCAAAAGTACTTTAATGCACCAGTGTGTTGTCACTGCTTTGAAAAATATGCTTGGAACAACACAAACAAAAAGCACTTTAAGTGCATGTGAACCCCTTTTAGGACAAAAAAAATACTTAAATAGTCTTACACGTAAGATTTATACAATCTACTATGAACATATTAAAGTGCATCTCTTTTCCACTTGGGTCTAGTAATAACTCGGACAGGTATCAAGCAAGAATCTAAAGACAGAGTGTGGGGCTAGGAACGAAATCTTGTTCCTCCAGGCCCGTGTCTGGTTTTCCTGATCTTTTATGATGAGAGATTTGTTCTTCTCTCTGGCCTACCAAGCTGGGATTGATGTTGGCGACCAAACTGTTTCAATGTCTGAACACAGCATACCTAAGTCTCTGTCTGTTAGTCCTCCCACACACCCGAGTAGTGTGAATACAGTCACTACAAAATGATAAAGACATTAAATAATTCTTCTTTACTAAGCTTGTGTTTCCTTACTCGGCTAGCACAAAACAATTCAGAATGAACTCTGCAAATATAAACGTAAATATAAATTGACAATTTCAACACTGTATCATGCATGATAAATATTATCTCTTGCAGATATCATTGTGCAGCAGTAATGTTGCCCTTACCATGTAATGCTCTGTAAGCACAGCCCAAGCAGGCAGAGTTGGCCACATCGATGGTGTAAACCGGTGCATTGAAGACATCAGACAGCACCTGGAGATTGACATTGAAAAGAATACAGCGGTTAGTCATCTATAGGCAGTCATAGCAACAGGCAGTCATGAACAAACTGCAGTCAGGGGGAAACAGTGAATAGAACATTACAGTACATTAACATCATCATACATTGACAGACTAGGTAAAGGTAAAGCATCTAACAAAAAGGCAACAAATGGTACTTCCTGTTTACAGTGAAAACTTCTTTGTGTTGAATACACCGAAAGTCCAAAGTGTGATGGTAAGCACACACTGTAGTAGTTTGATAATGCTACGCTATGTCTGCCTCTCTCTTCTCCAACAAAGCCAAATTGCTTTAGGACAAAGAGACAGTGAGTACAGCATGTCTATGTTGAGAAATGTGGCAGCTGCAACAGCCACTTCTCTTTTAAAAGATAAAGGCCTGTTATTACCCCTTGGGCACTAGACGTTAAAAACAAATTTTGTAGCAGGAAAATGATGGGGTGCCAAAACAGCTTTAGACATTAGATTCCCCACCTGGTATTGATAGAGTAATTAGTGTGCAGCATTATGTAGGCCTACACTCTCTTATATACTGCTCTCGTGGCACGAAATGAACTCCCATGCAATAAAGTATCGCTGTTTGTCACTGAAGCGAAACTGCCGCTGTTATTAATACCATAAACACAGCAGATATACCCCACGTGCACAAACTCCACACATGCAATGGGGAAGAGTTAAGCCAATGTTCCCCATCCACTCTCACTCCATCACGCCTTTTCTCTTTTTCGCCGTCAAGCGGCAAGTGCTAATGTAAGGGAAGAGCGGGCCAGCGGAGGTCTCAGTCCATTTATTGTATATCACACCTGAGCTCCTTCAGGAGACATGGTGGTCGGATGGAATTAGATTCACGAGGAACCTCAGGGAGAAGCTCATATGGTATAACAACAATGGCCCACTGCTTGTCGGAGGTTAGCCAGTAGATCAGGAGATGCTCGACACTTCGCTCACTAAAATCGACACGTGTGACGGCAGCACTGCACGCAGAGTGAATCCAGTCAATATGACCCATGTGGCTCATGTTTCGCTCTCATACCTGAAGAATGTCCACGTTTGAAGATGCCCCACCTGTGGCCAGGACTCTGGTACCAGGTACTAGAAAGAAAGAAAAAAGAAAAAAAAAACACGATGAAAGCAGTTAAACCTTTGGGGTAGGGGTGTTTACTGCTATTTGTTGGCAGATTTAATGAAGAGGGGAATATGTGGGCTACATGGAACAGATGACAGTTTTCATGCGAGCACCAAGCAAAGATTAAGTCTGTATGGTTGAATCATTTCCACCATTTCACAGATGAGGACTGGCATGATTCATTTATTTCACACAATCTCTCCCCCACCTTCAGCAGTATGGCTCTGAGCACACAGTCTAGTGAGGCTACTTTCAGCGGGGCTGATGTTCTGCGGTCCATCGCACTTGCTGTCAGAGGCACAACAGGTTCTCGAGCCCGGCTGAGAGCATCATTACTACACTCTGTGGGGGAAGCGGAGCTGCTGAATTAGTCCTGCTTGGCCCCAGGAGTGGCTGATACGCTGATTTCAGCCTGTTAATAGGAGCGGCCTGCCATATGGAACAAAGACTCATGCTGCAAACCCCATCCAGGCAACCCTCTCCCTTTCTCTCTCTCTTTCCATCTCGCTTACCCCCATTGCCTTTTTCACTTCATTTCTGTCTCTCCCTCTGCCTCTCTCTCCATCATTCTCTCTCGCTTACTCCCTTACTCCCTCCCTCTCCCTCTCTGTCTCTCCCTCTGCCTCTCTCTCCATCATTCTCTCTTGCTTACTCCCTTACTCCCTCCCTCTCCCTCTCTGTCTCTCCCTCTGCCTCTCTCTCCATCATTCTCTCTCGCTTACTCCCTCCCTCTCCCTCTCTCTCTCGCTCTCTCTTTGAGAAGGGTTTGCTCACTGACCCTGGCTTTTCTGCCTCTCCACCACGGTGGAGTTATACAAATCGGCACAAGACGATGATGTGTGGGCAGACATTCAGTACCACATGAAGGCATAGAAACAAGTGAAGGAGGAGGGGAAAAAAGGGCACAGCAATTATGCTCTCTCTCTCTCCCTCTCTCTAGTCCTATCCTTCTCACCAGTCTTTTTTCACAAAGGCATTAACATAACATACACCCATGAAAGGAAAAATGTCCCCTCCTGCGTGCACTATTAAAAACAGTCACGCCAGTGATTGTAGCCTTGGGGTGCCAATACAAAGTGGAATGGATGCAGTGTATGCCTTCCCAAATTGATTTGCTGCTTCGCCCGCTCCACCGCCACCTCTTGCCTCCATTCCACAGTGACCATCAATGGTGATGACTACAGAATGGTGAGACGTTTGCGAAAGAACAGGAGTTTGAGCTTGGACAAAAAGATCTCCGCAGGAAACCACAAACACATTGATTAGACCTTAAAAAGGAATGGGGGAAAATCTCTGATATGACAGCGGCCAGTATATGTCCGGCCTTTAGGCCTGAGATCTTCTAAGATTTAGAGCATCTGATTTCATGAGTAGCAAAAACTAGTGTGTATTATTTCACTGAATGACCTTTTCTCCTTCATCTTCAGCCCATTACCAACAGCCCCACCATTAATGCCAATGTGCCATAAACCCCATATGCAGCAGCTGGGCATGAGGGCTTTGGTCCTTTACTCTTTCGCCAGGAAGGAGGTACGCTGCTGAGTGAGCACCAGGACTAACTGACTCTAAGACGGGTCACTGGCTTGTCCCGTGGGCTTTGACCAGGAGGCTGATATGTGCGTCCCAGTCTCTGAATCATGAGCACAGGTCTCAAGGGGGGACAAGACGCTGCGTAAACACATGCCAATCAGGCCAGGGGCCTCTGAGGCCTACAGGAGGCTTTTTCCAAGCACTCGGCTTCATGGAAACAGAATTCCGCGGAATGTGCATTCCCCTGAAACCTATATGCATAGAATGATGGAAAGACTTCGACTGTCTTCATTTACTCTCATCAATAGCCATAAAACCTGCTGTACTCCTCCCGCTCTCTCCCTCTCTCTCTCTCTATGTATGTTCCCGAAGCTACATGGCACAAGACATTTCCATAACTAATGCAGGCCCATGCACAAACCCACCTACACTAAATGCATGGCACACTCAAGCAGTGGTCTGGCAGTAAACGAATACATAAAAAGATATGCTGCTAACTAAGAGTCTTATCCTACAGAGAGGCATGTTTCACAGTGGCCACACTGGTTTGGTGGGACCCCTTGGCTCTTGGGTATCAAAGGGAGACTTTGCAGATGAACCAGGGGGCTCCACACAGACACACTGATGCCTGCTGGACTGAGCAGGGGGCGATCCAAGCAGACAGTGAATTATTTACAGACCCACAGTGCAGTCGCATCAGTAATCAATGTCCCCTCTACCTGAGGGAATGCATTTGTGGCTATGTGTGTGCAGGCGTGTGAGTTTGTGTAATTTAATAATGATACCTAATTGTGGAATCTAGAGGAGAAAAAAAACAAACAAACAAACAAAAAAAAAAAAACCATTGGGCCTGATTCACTAACCATTCTTACAAAGAAATTTGTTAGAATACATTTACACAGTAAAGACAATTCATATTCACCAATACAAGTCTTTAAATGTTGGTGAATGAGGCTCATTAGTTCCATGTGTATTTAGCACGATGTCAGCAGGCCTGATATGGCCAGACATCAGCAGACTCCTTCCCTTTGTTTCTCTATGTCAAGAGTGTGGCTAGTCTCAACTGTATGTTAAATGACTCCAATCTAGCATAGACTTTGTACTAAGTCTGAATTTACTGGTCCAGCCTAACCAACTGCACTGATCAGGGATTCCAAACGTTATTTTTTCAAACATTATTTCCAACTTCGCCTAACCTTTTCAAACTGACATTACACCACATCAGGGACAATAAAAAATGCATCCATATTTGCTTTATAAATGTACACATTCTTCTGCTAGCAATTTTTTCTACATACTAACATCATCATCATCTCTCTTGTGGCTGAATGATCTGTACCCTTTTTCAAGGTTGTTGTAAATGCATTGAGAGAGGCTAGACTAGTATCACAGTGAAATGACAACCTTTGGATGATATGTACTAACTGTAGTGAGGGTAAGAGAAATATGGATTTTTTTATTTCTTAAGAAGAGAGTATTATGGATAGCCTTAGCACTAGAATATGTGGAGTCACAGGTATTACGGCCTGCCTATTAGAAACATCATACACAAATATGAACCCAGAGCCTTCTTTTTGTGTCATGCCACACAATGAGACATTTTATCGAGCCTGTCCTTCCTTTTACGTCTCAGGTGCAGGGTAGCTGTTATTCAAAAAGCACATTGTGTACATGCTCACATACACACAGAACAAGACTAACACAGAGCCATTTGCCTTCCCTAAGAAGGGCCCCGTTCACCACAGAGTTCATTATTAATGACTATTGATGGCCAATGAATCTGGCCGCCATCAGCTAGCTGGACTGGCCCTGTGAGTCTCCTCAGTTGTCTCCACAAGCTCTCTAATCAACAAGCACCAGTAGGTGCATCCATGCACTGTGGGCGGAAGGCGAGGGGCGAACAGGAGGCAAGCAATCAGCGACTCATTGGCTGATCTCACTTTAATTAAAGTGTGTTTGTTTCAGCCACTGGTGGCAACCGTAGCACTACTTCATAATACAATTAGACTAATTTTGCCCCCCCCCCCCCCCCCCACCTCGCAATGGCACATCTGAATAATCTGACAAGACACACCGAACCTCCACAGCAAAATAACGAAATAACGAAAGACAAGTTATCACTCATTTAGAGAATCGTGAGAAACAAAAACAAGCCACAGAGTCAGTGCCAGTATTACAAAAAAAAGAAACACTTTAAGCTACTGACAAACTCAGGGGAAAGGCTGATGGGGATGGGGTTTGTGCGTGGGGGGGGGGGGGTTAAGAGATTTGCTTGGTTTGGGTATTTCTGATGATATTTGTGGCTGAAGTCCCTCGGTGGAAAGCATAAAAATAACAGTGCAGGTGTTGTGGCGGCAGAGAGCAGAGCAAAAGCACTGCTTCAGCGGCGCAGGTAGGCTAGTCTCTTTGGGGAGAACAGAAAGGATCAGTAAAGAGAGCATAGGAAGCAGAGAGTGTGAGTGTGTGTGTGTGGGCGGGGGGGAATAAAAAGCAAGTGAATGTAGCAGAAGAAAGTGGGCAGAGAGAGACAAGGAATATATTTTGTAAACAGAGCAGACCAATTGACAATTGAAGAAGGAGAGCCATAGACAGCATAGAGAATGAGGATGGATCGAGGAAACCAGACCAACACACGGGCAAGGCCTGAGTACTCACTTATTTTGTAGCCCAGTTTTTCAGCATGGACCCTCTTTGCCAGGAACTGTCCCTCAACCAGTGCTCGGATTTCCTCCTCCTCTACAAAGCCCTTCACCTGTATAGACCCATGCACAAAGGGAGGCTTTGGGTTAGGAGAGAGGGAACAATTCTCCATCCACACAGGGCTCGTTTTGACAACACTCTCACTTACAAGCTCCTGACCTCATCTGACACAGCAAAGCATCCAGAGACACTGAGACACAGACATCCTGTGAGCAATACACTCAGTTCAATAGCCTGTCCCTACAACAAACACAGTGGCAGAAAATCTCCCACAGTCTGTCCGTGTCAAATGTTTCTTTCTACTTTAGCATATATGTTTTATAATTAAAAAGCATATATGCTTTTATAACCCTTTGGGCCAGAACCTGCTGATTATCTAATGAGCAATATAGGCCTGATAAGCTGCACAGCAACACGTTACATGATTGTCATATAACGCAAGGGCAAGAGTAAGAAATGAATGAGAATTAAAGGAAAAATCAAGAGTCAATCAGCCCGTAAGAGGCTGTCAAGTGCTGTCGGTAGGTACAAGAACAACAGCATTAGGCAGACCAAATTTGCAAACTGGCAGCTAACCCTAACTAATGGGGGCATAGGAAAACAAATTTTAATTTTAAATATTTCTTTACCCTCATCAGTTAGCGTTAGCTGCTGTCTCGTTATTTGGTCTAGATCGTACCAAATTTGGTTGCACTCATACTTACCGACAGCACTTGGCAACATGAAACAAGAGAGCTGTGGGTTGATTCGCTCTGGATAATCCCTTTAAGTGAAATAGGGAAATATTTAATTCCATTCCATTCCAAGAATAGAGTGCCATCTTGAACTATTGTGTGTATAAAGAAAAAGAGCTTTAAGTTTGTTATATATTATTTGGAGCAAAATGTAGGGAACTGGAATTCACATTACACGTCAAGTTGCTTGCTTGCTTGTTGCTTGCTATGTGTTACATGTTTTATAAATGGAGTAGAAAGTGCAAAAACAAGTGACTTGGCTTGACAAACACAACACTCTATTTGTTCTGTACTTTTGCAGGGGAACTCTTACTGGTTGGTCTTCCTTATTGAACCTGTAAATCCCCACTGCTGGAGGCGTAATCTCCATCGCATCAAAGTAGATGCCTGCAAGGAGAAGATGGACACCAAAGCAATAGCACAATGACAACTCGAGCCTCCTGATTTGAGTCTTTCGCTCACCTGCGCATTTGCATGCATTAAACAGAATCATAAACACACAGCGTGGAGCAAACATGTTCGTCACTCGGAGTGCTCATGCAAACCCACTCATATTCACTGGTCAGGTATAACAAACATATTGCAAGCGAGTGAGCACCAAGGTTTCCGTGATTTCCCATGGGGGTGGACCTCAGGGCCCTGGAGAACACGTCCCAGGAGCCCCCAGCACATGTGTTGCGGATCCTCTCTCGGGTCAGGGAGCCATTTTTGAAGCTAGGGATGCAGAAAGGCACAAGTTAGGACTTCTACTGGGATTCACTGAACATTACACTCAACAGTCCTCTGCCCCCCAACCACACATGCAAACAGATGCCTTCACACTAATGCCTAAAAACATCCTCCTCTGACTTTGCCTCTTCTAACTCAACCTAAACTTAGGCCCTTGGCATTCGCACAGAAGCCTCTTGTTCGATTATAACTCAAGGTTTACAAATGACACTCTTCTAATTCACAAACATCAAATCTGGCGTGGTTGCATATTAGATTCTCTCAATTTGTACAGGCCTTGGAGGTACAGCAAGAATTCAGGTAATTGTCTTTCTTGACTTATTGAATTTGCAGTGTGTCTGATAATGTTGGGCGAAGGTGTCATTCTGGCATAAGTCTTGCTTACACAATAACATAATAGACAACTGTCACCATCTTGTTTCACAAGTGCTTCACTGGAAACTCGTATCTCAAAAGGGAACAGAGTGATCATCTTCAGTGCACAGTGCACGTGTGTACAACAAAAGTCTTAAGTGGTTTCAGAGGACTGCAGAGGTCATTGTCTCTGTCAGAATACAAAAATACGTTGAGGACAAAATCACTTAGCGAGAAGCAGTCAATGTTGAGTAAAGGGGGAGCTATGGGTTATTTTCTAAGAGGCATCGTCGGCAACAATGGAACACGGACAAAAGCATACCCCTGAACTTAGGCATAAAGTGATCTGACTGCAAAGCTGACATCTAATATGTTCCCCGTCTAATATTCAACAAAAAATTGGAACTGGAATCCTCCCCTTTGAATGAGCCTTAGACACTCAATTGTCTTCTGACTGCAAACCTCTACATCATTGTATTCATGAGGACTGCAGAGGAGATACAGACAGGAGAGAACAAGTCATTTATGCCTCTACAGCTCATCATTTCTGACACGGAACATCAGATTTCATGAGGCCACTGACGAGCCCCTTCCTTCCTACAGACCACTACCAGTCTGCCAGAATCTGATCAAATTATCTGGACATGCGGGTGAACCCTTTGAGGCTTCGTTAAATTTTAATACCATCATCAGGGGTGCACCAACCTCTCTAAAGTCTATATTAATTGTGTGTCTTTTTTAAGGTTCTGTCAGAGTCGCCACAGGCAGGGCTCTCCCTGTGGTTTTGCCTTTTTTAAACATCATGTGGTGCACAAATTTCCGAGCGCCCTACTGTGCAACAGAAAAAGTGGACATTTTACCATATCAAAGCCATGTAAGCCTGGCAGTCCACTGGGTTGCAGAAGATGTGGCCCTCTATGGTGGGTTTGGGCTCCTTGATCCATAGGAAAACTGTGTCACTGGTACCCAGACTGACCTAATGGGAAAACTAAGTGTGAAATGCATGGGGACTCAACCAGTTATTAGCGTCACATGATTTTATTAATCAATAATTCTTCCAGTCAGAGCACCAAAACATTACCTGATGGAACACACTTATGTTTTTATGTCATCATTCACCACCTCCGAAGTTAGCACTTTGACTGATGCACTACTTACTATACTTACTATATTCATTTGTGATATTCAGTTGACTCCAAATGTTTCATCAAAATCCCATCCCTAGTGAACCATCCACATTCTAGCTGGTTGTAATACAAGTCAGCAGCAATCTTACCAAGCTCACCTATGACGCAACAGCCAGGAGCTAGCAGTAGCATATGATAAATGAAGCCTGTTTTTTCTAACACTGCTTATAATTCTGCTTATAATTCCTTATAGTGCTTCAGGGCTTTTTCCATTTTTTAGTCGTGGAGGCCATTTACAGACTGCTCAGGCTGCTCTTCACCAACTTACAGCATCTCTACATTGTATAGTTACATATGAAACTCAGCACACAAACTTTCAATCTTGCTTTCAATCCTGTGCTGAAGGGAAAGACAACCTGTGATCACATGGCATACAGCTGAAGAGAACAACTCATAATGGTGAGCTCTTGTTATCAACTCCGCTCTCTTTCCCACAACCCTGCACCACACACCAAGCATCCACTAATTACTTTGGTCTAAAATCTGTGTGGAGAAGTGCTGGTTTTCAGTATGCAAAACTGTTTCACATAGCCTCTGTAAGCAAACATTGCTCTATGCGAGAGAAAGCCGAGATGTAGCTTTTTACTGCAACTATGGCCATCAATGACAAGGACACTGATTGGCATCAGAAAAACAAACTCTAGGGCTGAGTGAGATTATTCCTACTCTTTTAGATGCCTAATGGGTTTCTTTATACATCACACAAATGTCACTGAATGAGAATATATGCCACTACTCCACCCAGAAATCTAACCGATTTAATGTTCTAGTGCCCAGAAATCTCACTGAAATGTCTTAATGCCCAGAAATCTTACAAAAGTATCTGAAGTTAAACACAATTGGAATGCAAGCTGGTTAGTTTACGGAATATGCTAGATGTGCAGGGAAGCCATGTGTGGCTGAAGGTCAGAGTAATTATTTATCAGTGAAAATTCCAAGAGTCTATGATCCATGCCTGATCCATCATTTAGAAGCAAAGATCAAAGCCTGTTCTTTCGACATAAACTACATCGATCTCAACCATTCCTTTGGTTTGATGAAGAGAACAGCTGGAGATCTCTAGCCCACAAGCTCTTGAATAAATTATCCCAACTCAGACACTTGCGGAAGACTTCTACATTACATTTAGAGCATCTCAAAATGCTCCTACACCTACGCAGTGAGTGAATGTAGGTTTGCAACCATGTGGCATATGTGTACTCCAAAACAATGAACACTGACAAAAATAATGACATGAGTCGGGTATTAGATTTCAAGGATGTCTTACCGCTATATCACCTTCTTGGAGTCTCATTCCTGCGAGGGACCCTGAAATGCACAAGCTTAATTAAAGTCTAAATCTTCGTGTTTAAGGCACAGATAAATTACATTAATTTAAGGTTTGTTTATCTCAGTCATGTGGTACTTCATGTATTTCTACCCTGTTTCAAACTGCCAATACTGCCCAACAGCATGTTGATCATCAGTGAGAGATGAACTTGTGCTGTCAAACACATCATCAAAAATAATTCTATGAGAGAGCACATTTGACAATGTTAGTAAATCTAATATAGTTCTTAAACCTTTGCTCTAGGCATAAATGAGACCTAAAGTGTCAGGTAGCATCTTTTACATGTTTTAATTTGGACTTCAGAGCGCGGACTCTGTTAAAATTTAATCATTCCCGTCCATCGGCTTTCTTGGTGACCTTGCAGGAAAAGTTCAATAAATCTCCCAGTGTGGTGACATGTGTGGGGGGCTTCTGCAAGCTATGACAGGCCTAAGAAAAATGATCCCGCAACCGAATTCTCATTTCAATACATCAGGAGCCGGCTGTCCTTTCATTTCTGCTCCTCCATTTCCATCCCATGCCTTTGAACACACTAGAGAGACACACTGCAGTGATATATACTGTTTCATACTAAAGCTAAAACCAGCGGGCTCCTTTGCGCAGGGATAATAATTCAGGGTTTTTTTGGACCCTATTTACGATTCAGCTGACCACTCTCAGGGTTCCTTACCCATAATGCACCCTGCTTGCCCCTGATGTGGCAATCCCCATAGGATAATTAATTGTGTGGGGGTAAATTGCACAATTGGATCAATTAATCCATGGGAAATTGCTCATCAGGCTGACCACCAGACACTGCAGAGATCTGGCGGCTGCTATTCACACCCTCTGCTGGGGCGTCTCCGCCACTTTTAGTGGCCATAAAGCTCCTTTTATGCAGATGACACTGCTGAGCCAGGATGCCATGGGGTGGCTGGTGTCAGGGTCACTTCTGTGGTTATATGCGTCTGGTGCTTTTTAATTGAAAAATGTCAACCCACGCCTACCCAAAGAGGCACGAGTGGAAACAGTCTGGCACTGTGCCAGCTCCCCCCTCACCCTCTCTCCCTTCCACACACACACACACACACACACACACACACACACACACACACACACACACACACACACACACACACACACACACACACACACACACACACACACACACTCCACCTGAGCAGATGACATGAGTGTTGGAGGCACCAGTACAGTATTGGAACACCACACTAAGCGCAATGCACCTGCTGCCACCTAGTGACAACATATGGTTACAACTTCCCTACCACCTTGGGAAAAATGATATCCACCAGACAGCCTCAGGAAGGCCAGCTGATATTAAAAGACATAAACTAACACTCCTCTGCCTAAAAGGGTAAATACTATTATAACTACAGTTCCCAGTACAGTCAAGAATTATTTAGTGTGAACAATGCTGCAAAAAAAGATGCCTATTTACCTGGGTTATCACCAGTAAAAGCCACCACTTTGCAGTCCTCAGGAAAGCCATATCTCTTCACAAAGTAAGGAGACACATTCCCCTGCACAGACAACCAATGTGTCTCATTTAAAACTATGATAAAAGTATAAAAATTATGATTTCACACATTAAATGACACAAAATAGAGAATATAAACATCTGTACCAGAACAGAAGTGGATGGAACTGCGGCATTAAGTTTAGTCTCTAAACCAGGAGCAGTGGTCTGCAGACAGGGTAGTGACCACTGCTTTGAGAATATGTCCATCAAGTTCATCCCAGAGCCTGAAGAGAAAAACAAACAATCACCACCCAAAATGACAACACTCTCTTTACAATGCAAAGTTTTATTGCAACAACTTCTAGCTTTAGGGCACACCGGTCAAACTCAAGGCTCACAATGGAATTCTATCTGCCCCTCCAGATAACATCTAATGTCTATGAGAACTAGCCCACCGGTATTTTTTCAAGCACCGTTAATGCTGCAAGTACCACAATGCACTGCCGCTGCACTGGTATAACGTCAATCGAGGCCCACAAGAGAGTATGCCTTGAATGCTATTCAAAATCAATCTTATTGCAATAATAAGGGACGCAAGTTTTAATGAACGACCTGCAAATATTAAACCTGAATGGTTCCTGTTAGCGAACCTAACTCACGTTGAGTTTGTTTGTCAGTAATGTAGCAGGCTAAGGTTACTCACCAAAAGGATAACAAAAACTGCATATTGCAATATACATCTCTCCTATGATTCAGTGAAGATTCTGCTTAAATTGTTTATGAATATCTATTTAAACTGATGCAACAGAAACCATAGTCAGCATCTGCAGCTGCCTACAGATTTCCACTAGCAGCTTGCATAGAAACAAAGTCTGTTTCACCGAAGACCTGTAGCGTTAGGTTCATGCAGAGAAATTTAAAGTGACAGACGCCTAATTAGACCTAGGCCCACAAACATCAAATACAATGTCATGACACTGGCACACACTTGTTCATTTTTCAATTGTATTGTAAATAACCATTTATTATATTTATGTCTATGTTATTTTGTTCTGTTTTGTCTTGGCTTGGAAGATAATGCCCAGTTAGTAGAACAAGGCAATAAAAGCTGAGGACGATGCCCATCTCTTTATTCAATAGGGATATCGGATCAGTATTAGATATTGACCGATGTACAAAATCCATGTATTGGAATCGGTAGCGGAAAAAGTTGGATCAGTGCATCCCTAGCAATAATAGCTAAGCTAATAGGCCCAAGATTTAGGCCATTTTCAGATTCATGTGCAAAACTTAAGTTCATAATAAATATTGAATGTGTCCGGCCCTCGACTTGGACCCAGTTTTTTTTATTTTGGCCCACTGTATATTTGAGTTTGACACCCCTGCTTTAGAGCATTTCAAGTCTTATGGATATGACAGAACATGAGAAAGTAGAATATTATTGATATATATATTTTTTTTTTTTTTTTCATGTAACCTCTATCGCTGGATACAGGAAACTGTCAAATTGCATTTACTCATTTACATAAAAAATAAATGCTTGGCAAAAATTCCACTTCACATGGAATTGCACTTTAAGTCATGTTGGCCTCCTCAGATTGACATTAGTACTACCTATATTTAACACTCGAACACTCGAAATGCATTCATTTTTATTAATACTTCAAGAAAATTGCTTAAATTGTAGGGCTGGTAAACTTACATTGCGTTAACGTCTCAATGCTTTCTGGGTAAAAAATTATTTCACCTGGCTGAATTGGAGATAGCGGTGAAAACACTTCTTCTGTTCAGACTTTACTGTTTTGACCTGAGTGCACTGTAAATACAGAAGCAAGTACTCAAATTTTATATGAAAAAGAAGACGATGAGAGAAGTGCTTGGACGAAGACCAGCTCAACCAGGTGATGTCAATTTTTACCCAGAGGGCATGAGATTATATAAAAATTATAATGGCAGTTTAGGAGCGAAAGGATTTTCAACTTTTAATGAAACCAAAACCATTTACGAGTGTTTTTAGACGTGTTTATATAGCTGATGCCAACATCAATCATATCAGGCCAACATGTCCTACTAGGCGGGGATCCTTTAAGCAGCACAATAGCCCTTACTCTATGAAGACACCAAGCATAATAACCCTTAAGGCCTCCACACACCGGCTCCGACAAAGTGTGGAGCACTGCGCTTCTAACATTCTATTTCATTGTCTTCAATACAGCCCCGCACACCAGCGCCAAACTCTGCTGCCTGTTGCTTACGATTCAGGTCTGTTTTGTCAGAGCTGTTCAGCAAAATCCATTGGTGATCCCACAGGCTACTATGCTATGTTCGCTGCCTGCAGTGCACTGCTGGTGTGTGGAGGCACATGAACTTGTCAAATTCAAAAGTACTCCACAACAATGTCGGAGCCGGCGTACAAGGCCTTAAACCAAACACAATACTTATGAAGACATCAAGTAAAATAACCCTACAGTAACCCTAAGGCTCTATGACAAAGAAACAAGCACAATAACTATAACTCTACAGACACCAAGCACAGTAACTCAAGAAGCTGTTCTGTTTGTTAGTGCTTACCATCGCTATAATCAACGGCTGCATAATCACCCAGAAATATGGAGGCAGCAAAGCTGCTGACAAGTGAAATCCTCTGAAATAAATCACACACATTACACTTACAAAAGAGTACATTCATCACATTTACTATAGATGCAAAATTTTTCTTACAAAAACAAAGTTGAAAGAGACACCTTTATCATCAACACACCAATAAAAGCAACAGAATTTTCATTTCAACAACAGATAAGCCCTTACCTCGGTCTCACCGTATACATCAGGCTTTGACTGATGAAGTTTAGCAATCTGATTTCCAGTGAAACGCTTTCAAAACAAAGATTAGCATGCGAGTATATTAACATTCCTACATATACTGTACATCTGTGATAAGTCACTAAAATAATTAAACAGACTACAACTAACCAAATATGAAATTCAAGGTAATGTTATGAATGTTAGTTATCATGATTCTCCATGGTTAAGCTATCAGAGAAGCACTTACATGTGCTGTTTAGCCTACATACAACATAATTATCTTCTAGGGATCTCATTTGAAGCTTCGTGGTTGGCTACTAAAGCTGTAAAGGGTAGTGAGGAATTTATATTCTGTCTGACAGAAGCTTTACAAAAACTCACAACTCTTGAATACATAGGTCATCTATCTACTGCTTTTATAAGATGGAACCACACCTCATATGCCCTGGAGCCAGTGATGTCAGCCAAGGATTGAGCGCCCCCTACAGCTTTCTCCAGGACTGCACACTGATCGGAAGTGCTGGAATCCATCCATATTGGACTGTCCTCAACTGCAAACTGACCCTACATCCAACACACACAACACAATCTGACAATCTCAACTGTCTATTGCCATCATCTTCCATCTTTCTCTCTAAAGTAAAATACTATCGGTTTGTTTATGTTTACTACTGTCTTTGAGTTCTATCATTGTAAATACACTTTGCAAGCACACACCTGCAAACATGACTAATTGTTGGCAGAGCAGCTTGAATACCATCACAGCATAATTTCTCAGGGCTTCAGGCTTGCAGCAAGCTCACTACTTTAAGTAATACATGCAATACTAGATTAGTTCATTGCACATTATACAGGGAACATGAAAAAGCCATCTTCAGTTGCTTGCATTGTAATCCTTTAGAATTATAATACTGGATTCCTTCCCCAATATTGGATTTCGGCCTGTCATAGCTACATGTTCAGCAAATACAGGAAGGTCAACATGACACTAACCCAATAGGTGATGCATTAACTTAAGGCCGGATGCTGGTTCCTGCAGACTGTTTTGAAAGTTACGATCAAAAGATGCTTGAAAGTACAGTGTCAAAGAACTTTGAACACTAATCAAACTGCAGGAAAATACCAGTTTCTCAAACAGGCTTTACCTGGAGGAGATTATGTAATGGCTTTTCTGGATCAAGACATTTGAGCACTTGGCGGGCTCCTTTTTTCCAAAAGACACTGCCGTGTTGCTGCATTAAACAAGAGTTCTTCAGTCAAATGGTATTCTGTGTAAACTTTGGGTGGATTATCTGTTGAGAACATAAAACAACAAAAATGGAGGCAGCTACGGACCTGCCCACTGCCAGAGAGGGCCTTCACATGGGAGAAATCAAAGCCAGCAGCTTTCATTTGGTCAAGGATCATGTCAAGAGCCTGAAAGTAGGGCCGGGCAAAACATACAAAAGGGATCTGACTCACTATGCAATAGTTACATAACACATAACACATACTAAGAACTCATTAGTCATCAGTGGCCTATTTTGGAAAAATAGTCCAACAGTGATGAAATCCATTTAAAGGTCAACAGGCAATGATACAATTAAACATCAAACATATTTACTTTTTGAGTAAATAGGTTCAGAATGCAACTGACCATCAATGACAAGTATGCATCAAGAAAGTCAAAAGCCTGACAATGTGAAATTTGATAGTTTTCAGTGAATCCACATTTTGCAAACAGACACTATATTCCAAAGTAAACTCAGGAACATTAATGACATCCCAATCTAAAATCCACAGGTATTCCTATAGGAGTTCCTTGCAATATCAGTTCCACTTCACACCAAAGATATTTGATGATGTAGACTGAAGAGAGCCCTATTCTCTGCCAGCCAGTAAAGTTTCTCTTTAACAAAATCAGCCTTGCCTCTATGGGCCATGTGCTGTGCAGTCATGCTTTTAGAGGGGGAATGGCATAACGGTTGTTTTTCAGGGGCTATGCTTGGTGAACAGATAGATTCAAGAAGCTTTAAAAATGTTGTGGCTTCAGTTTTGACATTTTGATCAACTATAGACTTCCTCCTTTTTTAAAACAGACACTCTAAAAACTCTAGATAGGAATGTCGATGATGTCCTGGAAATGTTCTATACACCTAACAGACATCAAAAGCATGAAAAGGTTTTGGAGATGACTACCTTTACCCACATGAGAACTGGTGATGTGACTGTCAACCCATCAGCTTGTACATGAACCCCTCCTTGGGTCCTGCACACAAGCAAAAGTGTTTTTAATCATGCAATAAAATTACTGTACTGTATACAATTATGTGGTATGTGTGGTACCTGAATTCTGTCAGTTCTCTGTCAAACTGCACATTATTCTGGTGAATCAACTCAAGGGTTTCATGGATGGCTACAACTTTCAGCTGCATTCAGAGAGGTTTAAGCAAACAATAAAATTAGAAAACTGCATGGTTGGAGTGTCAACCAAACTAAATCCAGCTTAAACTAGTTGCTTCTGTTTAAACTGGTGTCACCAGCTAGTTTTATTGCCATCTTAACGTGTGTTTTCAGAGGAGTTTTGATGGCGTGGCTGATTTGGCCTGCAAATTATGACTACTAGCTGATCAGCTACGCCAAATCAACTACGCCATCAAAACTTTAAAAACACACGTTAGCGACGACTAGCATAGCCAGCCTAACTTACTCCAGTAATGTAGTTTAAAAGGCTAGGACATGCCGATGCGACCAGATAAATATGGACTAGCCTGGTTGACCAGTTTAAGGTGTGATTTTGCATTATTATGATGGTTTGGAGGGTTTGACCATCTTCAACCAGCCTCAACCAGCTAATACCAGCTACTAGCATCCGTTTTAATAATGGATTAAAATGAATGTCTGCATTCTAAAAAATGGGAAAAGGAAAAAAGCACATTGCTGAACGCTGTTGGTGTGTAGTTCCTGTGGGCTTTATAAACTTTTTTAAAGAACGATTTCTTGCACGATTGTGCGCAATGCTTATGCTGCCCTTATCTTCTCCACAAAACTTTCCGACAGCAAAACGTAAAAGTAGCGTTAACGATAGCTCAACTGAAAAACGCAAAATGGCAGGGTAAAAAACGTTATGACTGATGTGATTTAAACTAAGGCCAAGATTGTAACTCCTTATCAGTATTTGTCAAACACCCGACGGGTCATGACGAAATGAATCAATCTATTTTTTTATATTATCAGCGTGGGTTCAAAGTCCAGTTTTCATTCAGAATTTTCAGAGGAGTGCTGACTAAAAGCTGTTTGACATGAATTTCATAATATTCTAGCCTAAACATGTCATCGACGGACGGACACTACTATACCACTGGTGCTCTGTAAAACGTTATGCTGTCTTCCGCCTTTTCCCCTTAGCAATGCGTGTTGACATAGGTAGCTTGCTTGATAGCGTACCACACACGTTGGCCATACTAAACACGCCACGTAGGCTCGGCTTGTCAAAAAAGTATGGCCCTACCTGCTGGGTGCTGAAATCAAATCCCAGGTAGCAGGAGCCCTTTAATGCAGCCATCGCACACTATTTTGAGGGAAGGCACGGGTCGGCACGTGGGTGTTATAGTGTCTATGCTGTCTTCAACTATTTAAAGGGGCCGCGTGCGCGTGAAGTGACGCTCGATCTCTCTCGGTGTGTGTGCGTGTGTGTGAGAGATAGGAAATTCTTAAAAACAATTCATGGAAATAGAAATTGTGAAGGAAAGCACTCTGCAAAAAGAGGCAGGAAGTATTTGCAGAAAGGAGAATAGCCTATACCTTTGTATCTTTGGATGTCAGCAGGAAGTCATTTCATAGATGAGATTGACAGAGATGTCTTTTTTTGTTTCCCTTTGAGAGGGGTTCTAGAAAACAGGCCCCCACCCCTATGGCAATACCTTCAATGTGCCAGAAACATTATTTTGGCTCACATGACTTAAAATTTTGATCTGGTGTTGTCACCAGCTTTTCTGATTCTGATCTTCCAGCATTCAGTAGCCTACTGCTTAGTTTTTAATTCCAGGCATATGATGTGCACTTTTTTCTTTAAGACCACTGCAGCTGGATACCAGAAGAGTCAATACACTGTCAGTGAGGAACTTGACAGTCTCTGTTACAAGATATTTCAATAAAATTCCAGTAATTGAATGTCAGTTTTGTTTCACTGTTTCAGCAGTATTCTGTGGTGAAATAAACCATTTTTTACCTTGGCTTTGTGGAATCAGGAGAGCTTATGCATGGCAACACTGGTTGCAGAACAGAAGTACCCACTAAAATGGGTGAATTAGAACAGAGCCTGGCTGTTAAGTCACATTCAGAAAATCAAGCGCAATGAAGATTGCTAAAATCCAAAACAGACCATTTCAATCCCGAGCCTAAACACAAACTTTTAATTGGGCTTGGTTTATTTTTGATACATTAAAGTTGAATACATTTTATTTTAACATCAGAGAACAACCTATAATACTCAGTTGATCCATTCTATGATCCATTTAACATTTTGTGAGGTACCTGAACCTCACATTGCAAAAAGGCCTGAGAGAAACACTTAAGGCATCAGGACACTGTGGTAACATACTCTTGTCCAATTACACTCCACACAATTGGGCACACAGTGAAAACGGCATAGAGACAGATGTGGGTCTTGTTTTGGTGAGCCATTGTACTTTTGTACATTGTACATTTGAGGGTATTGTGCTTTCACATTTAGTTCTGTGAGGTGCCTTATCAAATACTCTCTTAACATTCTTGACACACTGTTGATTTCCATTAACCTTTAAACGTCCTCGAATGTTTGCTCTTCCTCGTTATGCCTGTGCCCACAAAGCATACAATGTCCACGTACACATCGAGGCTCGGGTTATTTTGGTCATTCGAAATATTGCTGCCCATGCATATGAAATAAATTCCAAATTGATACTGACAGGATGTTGTCATGCTGTTGTTCAAATTTGACGTGTCCGTGGAAGCAAGTGGTAAGGACCGAAGAATTCCACCAAGAAACGGTAGACGGGCGTCAATTGTACACGGAAGACGGCACCCAAACTGATGAAAGTACGACTAGGATGGATATTGCGCTTTTAGAAAAACAATACAACTGGAATAAGGAGAAACAAAAAAAGGAAACTCGCGTCGTTGTATTCAAGACAGGTAATTAACTTAGCTTGAAGTTTGTGTAGAGAAAGTTGTTTCGTGTTCGTTATAAGATTCTGGCGTCTGTTTCTATGTGTAGGATTTACTTGTGTTGATTAGCTTTTTTGGGAAGGACTATGGACTACCTCATTACAAATATTAAAATTAAAGTTAAATCCGTTTTAGTGAGTGGGCCTATGCAATATGTAAAGTAGGAAATGTGATTAGGCAAAGTAAGGGGCTGTAGGTTTACTTCATGTTTCCACATCAAAATGTCATTGAATAGTGATATTCTCCTCTTTTCTCCCAGCATCAACTAGTGAAGAGTTCGCTAGAAAGTCGCCTGTCAGTGTGGTTCCTATGCACCGAGAAATGAGCAGGACGCCTCTTGAAAGGCAGCTGTCTGTGTCAGAGGATCATTCAGATTTTTTTATAGATCATGGAAGTTCCCTGTGGCGGACACACCTTGGCCTACACAGGGAGAGCAACACAGTCTTTGGTGCTGGATCATGTCATAAACAGTATTCTTCTGCAATCCAAAACAGCCTGTTTAGGGATTCATCTTTGGAGAGCACCGAATCAAGTGATAAACTGACCAGTGATCTTGAGGAACTAGACAGCTCTGTAAGCCTGGGAAGTAGTGCCAGTGCACAGGAGATGGAGGACAACAAACCCTCTAGGAAATTCTCTGCACCTTCTGTTTTGTCCAGACAGTCTAGCCTGGTCAGACGCCATCCTTCACAGATCCATTCCACTGCTGGCCACTACCCATTCCCTCATCTTAAATGTCCAAGGAAGTCTGAGGCCGCACGAAGACTTGGAATGTACTCATCATTTTAGCCACAAGGTGAAGGGCTTATGAAGTCAGTACATTAAAAAAACACTTCATTCATGGCTACAGTTAAAGAATTGCAAAATCTATCTGTATCTGTATCTATCTGTAATGTGTGATGTGGCTTTTGCTGAAGTGAAATAAATAGCCTATCTCACTGCAGCATCACTGACATTGTAAATATTTTTTTCATTCTCTTGTGATCAGCTTGTAGACGAACCTGACACTGTGGATAAGGTCTTGATGGTTATTTGTAAACTGGGTATTAACTTTAACCTGTGTTAATGTACACTCCAAAAACAGTTAATGTTTCAAAGATCCATGTTTTGCTCTTGTGGAAAATCACAAAAGGCAGCAAGGATATTAAAAGGAAAATGAAGAAAAATTAATATTTAGAGCTAAAAGAACATTTTGAGTGATATGTAGGAGTTCTGCATTCAAACAGAATTCAACAAGTGCTTACTTAAAAACACTGAACTTTTTTAACCTGTTTCTAAATAAATTTTATCATATATATATTTATCATGTATATATATATATATATATCCTTCTAGTGTCAAAAGTATGAACACATTTCTTCACAAAATATAGTTATGAAAAATATATTGTGATTGCATTGTTGATTGTTTTTGTACTACAAGGTCCTCTTGAACTAGTAAAGCAATGGTTTATATGGTGTAAATGACTTGATCTGTATCAAATCAATATAGTAAGATCAAAGTAAATAGCAAAGGCTCAGTCTCAAGACCTACAGTGTGTGTGTGTGTTATTTGTATTTAAGAAATCACTGCATCACATTGTAAATTGATACTACTATTCAAGATTTTAAACTCTTTGTTTAGCTATTAAAGGAACTGTTTAGTGAGGCTTAGTGATGGAAGCAAATGGTTTTGGAGTCTAATGATTCACTCCACATTAACCTACGACCAAAGTATTGTATTTCCATGAGTTTTCTGTGTATAGTCAGTGCATTTATGATTAAAATAAAAGCTCAGTTATTTAATGCTCGGTTTATTTAGCTCATTCATTTCACAACTTAGGACTCAGCCTCTTTTCCTTGCCATTGACAGTAGGCCATCAAGGAGGTTGGTCTCGCTCTTCTCAGCAGATTCCAGCGTTGCGTACTCGCAGAAGTTTGGAGTCATGAAGTCCATTGGATTCATGACACCAAGCATGATGTTGTAGAAGCTGTTGCCCAAAGGCAGTAAGCAGTTCAGTTGTAGCCTTTTGCAGTAAAGTGATTATATTATAGCATGAATCAAGAGTAGACTGAAGTACCTGATGGATGCCCACTGGGTGCCTGGGGTGTAGAATGTGCTGCTCAGAGGCAGACAGCCAAAAGCAGAGAAGGCTGATGTGTGGTATCCTGGGGATCGAAGACTATCATGAGATTTTCATTTCTTAGGCAATTACAGGGTCATATTAATGCCAGATCGTGCTTAAGGATGAAATCAGTAATGGCCGAGTGGTTTCAGACATTGCCTAAAATATGCTGAAGGTTGTGTTGGTCAAAAATGTCAAAAACGTTAAACATAACGTTTTTGCCTGCATTGCTGACAACACTGCTATGAAGAGATTCCCAGTCTTTGATTAAAAGAGAACATCAGTGGAGACATCCACTGAAAGAGTGCCATTCAAATCAGCCCTAAGAAGCATATCAGTCACATAGCTTACCATCATTTGGCATGGCTTTTTAGGTTATGGGCCAGTTAATATAGACCCACTGATAAGAGACCTGTATAGACGCTGTAAACTATGAAAACATTTGCACATATCCATGCCCATTTTCCACTGATTTTCGTTCAGTAACAAATTCTTAGTTATTGCCCTCTACGAGGTGCCAGAGGTGTGGCTAGGATGTCATCATTGGGTGGGCATTAGACTTGCTTTGGGGGGTGGTAAAAAAAAAAAAAAAATCACTAAATTGGTCCTAACACGGGTGCCATCATTTGTTCCAAAGTGGTATTGCTGAACATATGTTGTGTGGACAGCACATTGCTGATGTAGGCTAATAGCCCACAATGCACCAGTATAGGCTGCTCTAGCAATTGTAGCTCAACAAATACAAGGGTATTGGAAGCATTTGTAATGTGCACAACTAGTAAGTTGTACAACTAGGAGACTGGCATGAGTTGGCTTTATGACTGATTCATACCAGTCTTCGAAGGCTTATGACTAAGAAGGGACACTGGAATTCAGTAATGTCATCTAGGCTACTGTAATTTTAGAAGTTTTAATTAATTCTCACTTGCAGCTTGTAAAATTGGCATAGGCTAATTTGTCCTTTTTGATGGCTAGCTAACATTTAGGCTAACCATAGGCAACGTGTCTGCTTGTCATGATAACTGTTGATTAAGTAATTCACTTTCATGTATGGACGCCACTTATTAAAAGGCATTTGGTTTTGTTACTTTCTCCCTTGCTGTTTACTTCGGTCGAACTTTGTAAATGCATAAGCTTGCTAACAGGCAAGTAGTCGGTATGGCTCAATTGTTAAAATATTTCTCCAAGAGATTCTACAGCTCAGTGCACTGCTACTTTGCTACGTTATGTCACATTCTTTTTGGCTACAGACAGAATCTGATTATTTACCTATTATATAACAGCTGGTTTGCCAACAACAATACTAACAATACTCTTGCCAGGTATGTGGTAGAATACTTTGTATTGTCATGTTAATTAGCCTAATTATGCAATAACGTTTTTTGACTTCAGACTGAGATTGCAAAATAATGCAGCTGCCTTATTAGCAATATATATCAACTCATCTGGGCAAAAAAAGAAAAATACAGGGCACAAGTAATACATTTAGTGAATAGTGAACATAGTATTAATGATTATTCAAAAGAAGATTCCTCTATACCTGTGTGATATTTGTAAACCAGCTAATCCAAATATTGAATAGTTGAAAAGCTGGAGAATGTTAGCCTATATTTTGTTTTTTGTTTTTTTTTAAAAATCAACAAAAAATTGTCAGTAAAATTTCATTTCATTGATATAAGCTAAAATTTCGGGTATTTGCTTTAAAGAGAGATAAAATACGTAAAATTTGCTTAGAAATAGCAATATCTATTGGATATTTCATTGGATGGCTCAGGCAGATATTTTTCCGCAGTGACCCCCCAACCCCCTCATCATTAACACAAATCAGTGCATTTTGATATTACTACTCACCTATAAGTTTACCGTCTGTCTGGAAAATCAGTCCATTCCAATTGTTCACCAGCATGCCCATTCCTGTTGAAGAGGAGGAGCCTAAAACCACCTGACTAGCGAAAGCTGCATATTCGGGGACCCCCATAGGAGAGAATTTGGAATTCAGCTTTTGTTTCTTACAGGTCGCATTTCTATAGTCAATATCATAAGCAACACCCTGCATACAAAGAGGAAAACAAAGTTAATCAAAACAAACCAAAAATGTGGCCTTATCAGACAATGACATATAAATTTTGCCTGTATTCATAGTGGTACCATTTAGATGGAGGAAAATTTAATGTGTTATGGAAGAAGTGATGCAAATGAATGACATAAGCTGATTAATCGTACAAATAAGTACAAATGATACAAATTTAACCTTCAAGAGGTAGATGAAATTTTCTGAATGATGCTATATGCATGAGTTACAGTACCTCAGAGAAGATCACAAGGAGGTCCTTTCCAGATGCCGTGTTGTTGACCACTCCATAACTACGGACACGGAGCTGTTGTCCAAGGCCATCATATGTGAACCTTCCATTTGTATTCCCTTCAGAAGTGCTCTGAGGATGACAAGCAAGAGGTTTTAAACATGTTGAAAGTACCACCAATGATGATCAAAAAATATTTCTGTAATAATAATTATTAAAAAATATTGTGTACCATTGTGAAACTCCCATCCAATAGACCTGGTGAGGCTGGAATCATTTAAGAAATTGGAGAGGCACAAATCAGTATAAAGTATTTTTTAGTTGGGACAAAAATGAGACTTCATATTTATATAGATTTTGCTATTTAATCACACCAGATGTCTCCTATTTTTTTTATGAATGCCTGGAGAAACAGTAGCAAATATTTGCAGCATTTTGTTTGACAGTATGTGATATGTGGAAGAACGTACGAGTGGGAGATACCAGCAAACTGGAATTCAATAAGAGTTGCTATGCAACATGTAGCCTTATCTTTCTGTATGTCTGCTGTGTCTTACCACAAGGTGCTGGTGGCTCGGCAGCCCATGTGCCAAAAGCCAGGCACAAACTTGCAAGAACAACAGGCAGAGTCTTCATGGTTGAGGTGGTGGAAGCAGAAGCTCAAAGCACTGATTGTGTCTCCCAGCTTTATATACACTGCAGCAGGTGCCTTTTTGGATCATGTCAACCAAGGTCAGGTCTTCCAAATATGTACCAAATTTCCAAGCCAAGACTTGAAAATGAGCCGAGGAAAGAATGCGATCATGAGGTACAAAGGATGACACATATAATCACAAATATCATAGAAGTTTAAGTTTCCTTTACAGGGTTTGTTTTATTGAGTTTTTTTTTTCTAGACAACATTTAACAGATGTGATGTTCTCAGTCAAACTCAGTTGAAGTCTTCCAGCTGTGCAAACACACACACACACACACACACACACACACACACTTATATATTATCATCAACAGCTTAGTTGGGAAAATTGTGCCTAAACAATCAGAAAGACAATCTGAGACAATGAGAAAATAGTAAAGTTTCATGCAAATACAGACCAACGGCCACATCCAATTTCTCTTCCTTGGGAAAAATCTGGTGTTTTTTTTATTTTATTTCTTTCTCTCTCTTTTCCCAAAACTGAGACTCCAGATGTGAAGTTCTCAGGCTGTGACAGATTACAATTTTTGTCATCATGACTATGCATAATTCCTGCAGGAGCATAGCACAATAATTCAACAATCATGGGATGTAATTATTGTTGTGGTAAAGATCCAGTTGATCAGAATAATTTCAGGCCTATAGCCTCCAGAATCCCTACAGAGCAAAATTTTAGATTTTCTGGATGATGTTGTGCTTTAACTGGCATTTTAAATAAGCAGTAAGGTCATTGGTGGTTTCAAAGTGGGTGCTCATGTAAACACAATCTGGTAAATTCAGTCATAATGTCCAAATTATTGTGTCAGTTTCACATTTGAAACTCTTAAGTATATACAGTGCCCAGCATAAATGAGTACACCCCTTTGAAAAGTAACCGTTTAAACAATATGTCCATGAAAACAAAAAATAGTCCCAAAAATTTCGCAGACTAAGTTTAATATCACACCTGCGTAACATACAATGCAAACTTTTGCTTAATAATATAACTTAGATTACATATTTTTCAGTTTTACTCAAATTAGGGGGGAGCAAAAATGAGACACCCCCAACAAAACTACTGCATCTAGTATTTTGTATGGCCTCCATGATTTTTAATGACGGCACCAAGTCTTCTGGGCATGGAATGAACAAGTTGGTAACATCAATCTTTTTCCATTCTTCAATAATGGATAGTTGGATGGAGAGTGATGCTCCACTTGTCTCTTCAGAATTCCCTATAGGTGTTCGATTGGGTTCAGATCAGGTGACATGTTTGGCCACTGAATCACTCTCACCCTGTTCCTCTTCTAAAAGCCGACAGTGGCCTTAGATGTGTGTTTAGGATCACTGTCATTTTTCAATATAGAGCAATACATCTCTGAATTCATGATGCCATCAATGAAATGCAGCTCCCCAACACCAGCAGCACTCATGCAGCCCCACGTAAGGACACTGCCACCACCATGCTTCACTGTAGGCACCATGCATTTTTCTTTGTATTCCTCACCTTTGCGACACCATACAGTTTTGAAGCCAACAGTTCCAAAAACATTAATTTTGGTCTCATCACTCCACAATACAGAGTCCCAGTAGCCTTCATCTTTGTCAGCATGGGCCCTGGTAAACTCTAGGCAGGCTTTTTTGTGCCTGGGCTTTAGGAGAGGCTTCTTTTGTGGACGGCATCCATGCATGCCATTCCTCGGCAGTGTACGGCATATTGTGTCACGGGAAACAGTCACCCCCGTTTGGCTTTCTACTTCTTTAGCTAATTGTAGTGAACTTGTGTGCCGATTTTCTTCAACCCTTCTCATCAGAAGACGTTCCTGTCGAGATGTTAATTTCCATGGACGACAAGGACATCTCTGTGACATGGTCGCAGTTCCATTTTTCTTAAATCTTTGTACCACTTTTGCTACAGTATTCTGACTAATAAGTAAAGCTTGGCTGATCTTCTTGTAGCCTTTACCTTTCTGGTGTAAGGAAATAATTTTCTTTCTCAGGTCTTGTGTAATTTCTCTTCCATGTGGTGCCATTGCTGACAGCAGGGAATGGGGAGGGGTTTTCTTAGAGTAACACCCTTTTATAGTCAACTATCTGCTGGACTAATTGAATAATTACTCACCTGTGATTGAATTCTTGGTAAATCAGACATTTGTAGTCTAAAATCTTGCTTTGCCTTAAGACTTTCAGTGGTGGTGTACTCATTTTTGCTCCCCCCTAATTTGAGAAAAACTGAAAAATATGTAATCTAAGTTATATTATTACGCAAACTTTTGTGTTGTATGTTACGCAGATGTGATATTAAACTTAGTCTGCGAAAATTTTGGAAATATTTTTTTGTTTTCATGGACATATTGTTTAAACTGTTAATTTTCAAAGGGGGTGTACTCATTTATGCTGGGCACTCTAACTATTGTCATCTATATGAAGCCATGCAGTAGCTGGTCATTAGCCAGTAGTGCCACCTAGTGCCTCTGCTTAATATCACATTTTGCTACAGCAGTCAGGGATCTTTCCATTAGATTTTCTTTGATAATTTTTTAGCTGGACAGTCAGTGTTATAGAGAGCTCTGGGATACCCAGTATTTTTAAAGTAAACAGAAAGTATCTGGAAACGTACAACAATTAAGGGATTCCAGATGTCCACAAAGTAAAACGATGTGAAGGCATTTTATGCACCAGACTACCTAGTCATATCACTTCTGAAAAAAATAAAAATGTGAACATATCACACAGTAGACAATTCAGATGTACACGTTTTATTCATATTACTACTGCAGTACATCTCAAATCAGTACAATTAGGTTGTATCACAGGATCTACTCACAGCTCCTCAGCCAATCACACTCAGATTTGGCTATTGTTTACAGAATAAAAACAAACAAATAGAACAAAAGCTGCAGAAATATACATTTTTCACATATGATTTGTAAAATTGATTCAGTCTTTTTACTGGTGGCCACATACTTTTGAGTGATTAGATTGTCCTATTATGAATTTTGATGGTCCTGTCTTCTTACTTTCTGAATGGAATCTCATACAGCCATGCAACCCTTTCCTTGGTTGTTTCCAGCCCATCTCAGCATTCAGCTGTTCCATACTTTTCTATAATGTTGTGTAAAATAGTATCAGTGAACTGATATTATAAACTAGTAAGGAATGTTTAATCAGAAATAATAAATGACAATTTATATTTAGATTCTATTTCAATTAAGTCATAAACATAAATTTCACCTAGATCTAGTCCAAAAAAAAAACATTTAACCCATCTTAAATATCTCCACTATCACTCTTATTGCTTATGTACTTCAGACTATATTGACACTGCCATGAGTCTGATGTGTGGCTGGAAAACCAACATCCACCACGGCCCACAAAAACATGCTTCCCTCCTCTAGATCTGTTCATGGGTGTATAAGACATGTTTAATTAAGGGCATCCATCAGTAATCAGCTGCCCTCCACAGGCACTCATTGGCTTTTAGTGAACTTGGACTGGGTTAAACCCCTAAGAGCACTGGAGGCTAAAAGCTGAACTGAAATCCCAGTTCTGATCTCTGTGAGCATTCTTGCTAACATGGTATTCTGCCAAAGATAATCTCTATTTGCTTCTCAAAACCCAGACTTCACACACACTGACAGTAATTTCCCGAGTATTAACACCAGGTGGGTATACTACGAAGCCAGGTTACTGGCTAAACTGGGTAACTTTTGGAGTAACCGCTGATCTAAAAACAACATGTCACAGAAACAACTGATGCTCAATGGAGGGACACATAGTTTTTGGTAAATAATCATAAAAACTGTGTATTAGCCGCACCCTTATATTTAAATAAAGAATAATGTATTGTCTGCTGGTCAGTATGGAAAAATAAGTCCCTTAAAAACAAGACAAGGCAAAACAAGACCCCTCCCTGCCATACATACACAATTTTGTCACAAAAAATTAACTTGCAACAAACATTAGAGTGCAGCTGATCAACCATCTCTACCTTCACTTTCAGTAAAGTATAACTGCGATGAATGAATGGTCTCTACTCTGAGTGATATGAAGAAGTGAATTTGAAGCACAAAACCCATTGCCACTGACAACGATCATTATTGTTCATTTGCAGAGGTCATTATTCATTTATATCTAAAGTGTTGGGAAGACCCATTAAAAGTCCCAGCATTCTGGGAAGCTGTATAATAACTGCAGTTTATTCAACATTACAATAAAGCAAAATCAGATCATGATGTAATGAGAAAGTAAGCAAAATCAATGTATTAACCTCGGTTAATAGTCGGGAAATTATGATTTGTGCATCACTAACTATAATTAATTTGGAACCAAGTTAAATTTAAGTTGTCTTAAAGTGAAATTTAACTGAACACCATCAGTAGAAACCAATCCCAAAAGGAATGTATAATGGAATCAATGCAGTGGACACCATAGATCATACATAGAATGTTCGGCAGCACTTTTTAATAAGGTATCACAACAAAAAGCACAGTCGCTGTTACTTATTTAGTGTATTGGTATTACTAAATAGTTTGCTGTTTTATTATCTGTCACCTTATTTGGTCTAATAAAAGTAGCCTAATCACACAGAGCTAATGTGTCAGATAATAATGATGTGTATACAAATGGATCATTTGCAAACACTTGAATTTATTCATTTTTAAAATAAACCAGTAGACTATTTAGCCACACTAATAAGCTTCATAAGTATTACTAACAATCAGTAAACAAACACTAGGTACTAGCTAAGCCTACTTATTATAAAGTGTTACCCAGTATACTTATGTAGGTGAGTGAGAGGCTTTTCTATTAATTTGGGGTCAGAATGTGTCAGCAAATATAATACAGGCTAAAAAAGCAAAAAGTTAAGGCAAAATACCGTTGTGTTTTAAATTATTTAATCATGTAAACATGTTTTTGCAGGATAAATTAGATTTGAATATCAAAAGATGAAAGTATGCCATGCAACTGTGCCCTTGATTCATGTGAAGAAATGTTGAAATACAATGACTAAAACTATCTCAAGACAGATATGCAGCAATAGAGGTAATAGTCTGGAGTACTTACAGCCATTGCCCCGTTGTTCAAGCTCACCCGAGTGCTGTCGGTAAGACCCTAGGTAGTCCAAGCAAAGAGTTTATCAACAGTCTCTGGTCCAAGATTATTGCAGTAGCAGTGTTCAGTCACGGCAGGAGTCATGTTTGTTTGAGTGACAGATTTGAATTGTTGTGATTCTTGTTGAGCAATTTCAACTCAATCTAACCTGTTTGATATTATCTTGACCAGTCAGTTCTAGGTCACTAAGGTACCAATTCTGATGTTAAAAGCTAACAACTCAATCATTAGGTTGGTGCTCATAACCTATCCCAATCGTACCAGTTTGTAGGTTTGGCTCGTTCTCTCTCTAATTGTAATAGGCTGGAAAAAAGTCAACAGGTCTCTTCCCAGCTTGTGTTGTACAACAGTACCTGGTCAGCTTGAACAACAGGGCTATGGTTAGTGCAAAGTACTCTTGACTATCACTTTAATTAGTCTAATTGGCAGAATATAATTGTAAGGACTTCATAGCATATTTGAATAAGGCCAGATACAACAATATCACTACTTTATATACATCGTATAGTTGACTGTCTCTGCACAGAACTTCAAGAAATATCATTCACTAAGATGAAAAGAGTGTCTATGTGGGCACTTAAATATTTTAACTCTAATATTTATCATATGGATGCAGAATTGTACAAACAAGGCATCCTGTTTGGCATGTGCGGTACTCCAATACTTTTAACTGACTTCAAGCTTTTTTTAGATGTAGGAGGCAAAAATGACCAAGAAAAAAAATGTGCATTATGACAGTTATGTAGTACAGTATACAGCGTTTTCTTGAGTGAAATTAAAAAACTCAAATGGAAAAAAATACTGCCTAATAAAAAATATGCTTTTAAAGGGATACCCTACCGTTTTGGCCAATTTACTGATTTTCCACCTCCCCTAGAGTTAAACAATTGAGTTTTACCTTTCTTCAGTTCATCCAGCCGTTGTCTCAGTCTGATGGTAGTGGTTTTAGCTTAGCCGGTTAGCCTATATCCTTTAGTTGCTACTAGCATCTCACCCATAAGCATCTTGCTTAAAACTGTCCACAAAATTCCGATATTTTTCCTATTTAAAAACTTGACTCTTCTGTAGTTGACAAGGTATACTAAGATTGGTGGAAAATAAAATGTGACGATTTTCTAAACCATGTCATGGAACTATCTTGTTCCGGGGTAATAATCAAGGAACAGTGGCTCGGACTAATTGATCTATGCCTTGAACTACTTGCTCTGTTGATTTTTACGCTGGAATGAAAGTTTAGTTCCGTGTCATCAGTTTAGAAAATCATCACATTTCACTTTCCATCTGTCTTAGTATACTTTGTAACAACAGAAGAGTCAAGTTTTAAATAGGAAAAATACTGGAATCTGTGAACACCTTTAAGTAAGATGCTAATGGGTGAGATGCTAGTGGCAACCAAAGGATTCAATGATATATGCTAACTTGAAGCTAAAAACACCACCGTCAGACTAAGACAACGGTGGATGAACTGAAGAAAGGTAAAACTCAATTGTTTAATTGAGGTGGAAAATGACTGAATTGGCTAAAATGGTGGCCTACCCCTTTAAAGTTAATATTTTTTTATACATTGTCACTAAAAGAGCAACTGGGTTGTCAACTAGGAATTGTCAGGAAGCAAATTACATGCAGACAGAGCTGTCATACTCCATATTTTGTTGTATCCCATACCTTACACACTTATGAAACCATGTTTGCTCTTGGAAATATGGGTCCCTTAGGCAAGGAGAACATTGCCAAAAGGGGAAAAACACAACATGGCTGCACAGTTCATCCAAAGGCATGGACGACCCTCAGGTCTGAGATGGGCACAACTATCCTTATCCCACAACAGTGTGGGATGTCTCAGTCATGCCCTGGGTCCTCCAAAGGGAGGTGTCTGGGCCCTTCTCAGGCTGACATGTCTTTCTTTCTTTCTTTCTTTCGTTTTCTTTCTCTCTTCTCTCTTAGTCTTGCTTTGTGTGTCTGACCTTTTTACTTTCTCAGAAATTAATGAATCCTTCTATCTGTGCATGTGACACTTGGACTCTGTGCTCTGCTCTCCCATCCTTCTTCTCCTTCCCATCCATTCTTCTTCTCATAGTCCTCATGGTACAGCATCTCTTTCTTCAGCTGACTGGGCTCCTCTGTCTCCGTAGATCCCCCCTCCCCCAGTGGGCAGGCTACTGTGAGCTCCTCCACAGCGCCCTATCTTCCCTGGGTCACGGTGGCAGTCACCCCAGTCGTGGTCAGGGATCCTCTATGGCGACTTAATGCATCCTCAAGAAATGCCACCACCTTGTCACCATCCTCCTAGAGATGGAGACTAAGTTAGTAATGGGACAGAAATCACTACACAAGAATGCATTAAAACACACCATCAATGTACAGAATATAACTCTTTCAATTAAATGACTAACTGTGACCTAACTTATCATCCTGCTACATTGCTGCATCACAGAGCTACACAATCACACCATTTGCATATTCATTGCTATTGAGTGTCTAACAGTATCAACTCATTCTGTTAAATTAAAACGGATGCTAAGAGGCCTTATTCACCATTTCCATAGGCCTCAGGTTTGTTTACCTCACTGATGAAAGCATAGTGGACCAGCTCATTGACCAGGTCTCTGGAGCTGTCAGCTGAGAACACAGAAGTATCACATATCACATAAGTGGTAACTAAAGAATAACCATTTGTAAAGAAACTCAATGACATTCAAAGCATGATCAGCACA